>VZTD01002916.1:39448-103341 GCA_013397725.1 Rhagologus leucostigma
GGATGGGGACACCAGCACCTCTGGGATGGGGACACCGGTACCTCTGGGATGGGGACACCTGCACCTCTGGGGTGGGGACACCGGCACCTCAGAGAGGGGGGCACCCGCACCTCTGTGAGGGCTGTCCCTGACCCCACCAGCTGCAATTGCTGCCCCTGTGTCAGCTCCAGAGCAGACTCCTGGAGAGGTGGACGGATTGGGCTACCCCAAAGATGAGCTCCACAAGAGGGAAGGTTTCCAGAGCCCCTTTAGGGAGGGCTCTGCAGGGAGCCCCAGCTGGGATTCCCAGCCCAAACTCCTGCACTCCCTGCGGATGGTTCTGGAGAGGCTCCTGCTCCTCACAGGTCTCCTCATGGGTGATTTTCAGCCTGACCCAGCCTCACAATCCCCTGGAAAGGTGGCTCACAAACCACTGCTGGACCGGTGGGAGGTGGGCAGCCTGGGAGGACACGGGGCTGCTCCCCTCGCCTGCCCAGCACCACCCAGCACAGACTGGGGCGAGGTCTGCAGCCAGGGGCTCCCCTTCAGAGCCCCAAATCCCTGGCATGAGCCAGAGGAGCAAAGCAGCCCCCAAATCCCAACTTTCTGCCCTCAAAGTGGGACGCTCCAAGCTGACCCGAGCCAGGGGCTGCTCTGGATTTCTCCCCGGGCTCCTTTCACAGCCTCCCTGGGGACAGGGGTCAGCGGCTCCCGGGGGCAGATAGTTTTTCAAAGCAAATTCCAAAGGGATTACACAACCCCGGCAAGTAATAGGAGCGAGTCGGCGCTTCCCTCCCCTGCCCTGCTCCTCAAGAAGGGAGAGCAGGGCCCACGCAGGCTGCAAAACAAGCTCCAGAGCTGCCAGCGATGGGGTTACCAAGTTTAGAAAGGATTTCACGCTCGCCTGGAACTCGCAAACCTGCGGCTCAGGCAGCACAGGCAGCCGGAGGAGCAGGGAGGGCAGGGGCAGGACGGGGGTGAGGGGAGCAGGGGGTCCCGCAGGCACAGGAAGGAGGTTGGGCATCACCAGATGGCACCTGGGGCACGATGAGGACTGGGGGGTTTGGGATCTGCAGGAGCCTTGTGGGGGGACTGCTCCCAAAGCACCTGGAGCAAAGGGTGGGATGGATGGATGGAGGGATGGATGGATGGATGGATGGATGGAGGGATGGATGGATGGATGGATGGATGGATGGATGGATGGATGGATGGATGGATGGATGGATGGATGGATGGATGGAGCTCTGCCTCCATCCCTCATCAGGAGAGTGGGAAATGGAGCAGGAAGGCTGGAAAAGCCAAGTGGAGGACACAGGGCAGCTTTAAGCTGACCTGTTTTATCCCAGAGTTGCTCCTGACTCTGCCTAAAGCCCCTTGTTGTTTTCTGTGCCTCAGTTTCCCCCCAGTTCCTTGTCTGGTTTCAGCTGAAGGTCCCTCTGGAATCATTTCTCCCTCTGTTTCACACAGAGCTGGCACAGCCCATCCCAAGGGCCTGGGGAGGGAGCAGAATCCCTGTGCTCCCGTCCAGCTCCAACCTGGCCCTGCCCACGGGCACAGCCCTGTGGAAAAGCTGAGGTGGACAGAGCTGTCCCCACCCCACAGCCCCCTCTGTCCCTGCCCCCAGCGAGGGTCCCCCAGCCCCCAGCCTCACCACAAGGTTCCCGATGACCATGACCATCATGAAGACGATGAGGCACATGGTCTGGCCGGCCACCTCCATGCAGTCCCACATGGTCTCGATCCACTCCCCGCAGAGGATGCGGAAGACGATGAGGAAGGAATGGAAGAAGTCGTTCATGTGCCAGCGGGGCAGGGTGCAGTCCACCGAGATCTTGCACACGCACTCGATGTAGCTCTTGCCGAAGAGCTGCATCCCCACCACGGCGAAGATGAAGACGATGATGGCCAGGACCAGCGTGAGGTTGCCCAGGGCACCCACGGAGTTGCCGATAATCTTGATGAGCATGTTGAGGGTGGGCCAGGACTTGGCCAACTTGAAAACCCTCAGCTGGGGGAACAAGGAGAGAAGGGGGTGTGGCTGGGGGTGTCACTGTCACCAGGTGCCAGCAAGGCTGTGACATTGCCATTTGACCCTCCCGGGGCTGTTTGATCAAGGCAGGAGGGGTTAAACCCCCAACTGCTCTGACTCTGACTGCCCTAAATATTTAACTTGACTCAGTATTTGTTATCTTTAACAGGGGCCAAGTCGATCCCTCCCAAGCTCCACCACGAAGGAGGCTGAACAAGCCCCCTCCACCCTGTCCCTGTCACCCCCCAGGTGTCCCCTGGCACGCACCAGGCGGAAGGAGCGGAGCACGGAGAGCCCCTGCACGTTGGCCAAGCCCAGCTCCACCAGGCTCAGAGTGACGATGAAGCTGTCGAAGATGTTCCAGCCCTGCTGGAAATACTCGTAGGGATCCAGAGCAATGAGCTTCAGGACCATCTCTGCCGTGAAGATCCCCGTGAAGACCTGTGGGAAGCAGAACCCTCAGTCACTTGTTTACAAAGCAGTGGTGAGCTGTGGGGTGGGTGGACAGCATCCCTCTTTTCTGGTGTATTCCCAAAGCATTTCACCCAATTAGGGCCAGTCCCAGCTGGGAACAAGCTCCCCAGATGCTGCCCGGTGTGGCTGGTAAAGCCAGACTGAGAGTACTGGTGGCTGATTCCTCTGGAGGGACACAAAGGTGAGTGTTGGCAGCTGGAAATTAAAAATAAAATTTCCCTGGCAAAGAGACACCTTTGCCACAGATGCCCAGCACTGGGAACTGGGCTGCTACTGGGACACCCTTGTCCCTCCCTGAGCCCCAGGACAGCTGAGCTGGATTTCGCACATTGCTCCTTCCCTGGGGCCACAACAGCACCTGCAGCATGGTGTCACTGCAGAGAGGGCCCAGCCAGGTGACAGTCGGCATCCCTGCTGCAATTGCATGACACAGCACGTGCAGAGGGCCCGGTGACAGATTTGCCCTGGCTGGGGAGGGTGTGGGGACACACAGGGCTGTCCCTCGCTGAGCAGGGAGGCTGCTGCTCCTGCATCCCAGGGTGCGGTCCCCACGTGTGCCCAGCGTGCCAGCCCACAAATGTCCCTGTCCTGCTCCAGTATCCAGGGGATTGTCCCCATGTGTCCCTTCCATGCCAGCCCACAAACATCCCCCGTCCTCCTCCTCCCGGCTGACCCTAGCCTTGTACACCCTGCGGTGGGACAGGCAGGCGGTGTGGGGCAATCCTGGCTCGGCGGCATCTCCTCCTCCCGCTCCATCCCCACCTGGCGCTTCCCCAGCGGATCATTCCCGGGGTGCACACGCAGCCAGAATGCGCTCCTGGCTCCGAGAAAGGGCTGGAGCCGCCTCAGCCCGGCCGTGCCTTGAGCACCGGCCCATTAATCCCCTTGTATTTCCTGAATGAAACCAGAGCCGGTCCCGCCCGGGCAGCGGCGTCTGTCACTCCAGGCTGCGCTCCCGGAGGCGCCGGCAGGTGCTGGAGCGGGGCAAAGCGGCAGCAGGGGAGAGAGGAGCTCTCCCATTCCTTAGGGCATTTCCCACCGCTGCCGGAGGGCTCCCGGGCTTGTCCCACCAGCAGATCCATCCAGCTCAGAGCCATTTGTCACCAGCTCCAAGCAGGAGCAGCCGCTAAATACACCTATAAAGTCAGGACAGTCGAGTTTGCAGCGCTTCCACGGGGGAAATCCCTGATTATTATTAATTGTAATGCTGCATCGTTGCTTCCTGCTCAGCGGGGGCCTGTTCGTTCCCACAATCCGGAGCACCCTCTGCTCTGCCCCGTGGCCACCCAACATTTCAGGGACACCGTGGTGTCAGCCGGGCTGGCAGCAGGGGTGTGATGCAGGGGGTGGCTCAGGATGCGCTGAGCCAGGCAGGGACTGCAGCAGGAGGGGAGCAGGGAAGGGTGGATCCCAATCCCACATCAGTGCCCATGACCGGGGCCATCCCGCAGCCCAACCCTGAGCAGGATGCACTGGACAGAGCCCTGCAGTGCTTTGCCAGCAGCTGGGGTGTTTCACACCGCAGCAGAGGCGGATCTGCCCTCCAGGACGGGTGGTGGGGCTGCCAGGCTGGAAAGGGGAAGGATGGAGCTCCCTACCAGGTTCCCCACGCTCAGCACGTTCTCGAACTCCTCTGTCATGGGATAGTGCTCCATGGCCATGAAGAGAGTGTTGAGCACGATGCAGATGGTGATGCCCAGGTCCACAAAAGGGTCCATCACCACCAGCTTGACAAACTCCTTCAGCTTCACCCACGGAGGGCAGCAATTCCAGACCAGGAATGTGTGGGCAAATTTGTACCACCAGGGTGGGCATTTCTGGTGAGCTTCTTCCAGCTCTGAGGGTGGGAAAGGAAAAGTGTGGGATTATCTTGTCCTCACCTGGGTGGGCAGGTGCTGACCCTCAGAAGTTCTCCTGAGGTCCTGGACCAGCTCTGGACAATCTATGATTTTAATACCATGGAATATCATGAGCTGGAAGAGATCCACAGGGATCATGGATCCAGCTCCTGGTCCTGCCCAGACCCCCCAACAGCCCCACCCTGGGCATCCCTGGCAGCGCTGTCCGAACGCTCCTGGAGCTCTGGCAGCCTCGGGGCCGGGCCCATTCCCTGGGGAGCCTGGGCAGTGCCCAGCACCCTCTGGGGGAAGAACCTTTCCCTGATCTCCATCCCAAATTCCCCTGGCCCAGCTCCAGCAGCGTTTGGACACATTCCCTGGGTCCTGTCCTTGGTCACAGGGAGCGGAGGTCAGAGCTGCCCCTGGAGACGAGCTGAGGTCTGACCTCAGGCTCCTCTCCTCCAGCTGAACAAAACAAGTGACCTCAGCCGCTCCTCATGTGGCTCCTCCAGATCCTTCATCATCTTCTCAGCCGTCCTTTGAACACTTTCTAGAAGTTTTAGATCTTTTTTGTATTGTGGCACCCAAAAAATACGGGGGCTAAAAGGAGGAGCCTTCCTGTGCCCAGGCACAGAGAGGATGCAAACCTTGCCCTCCAAACTGGGGGGGGGATGGAAAGGCAGATCAGCCAGGGAACTGTGGATCCAATCCTCCCAGCCCCTGGCAGGATTTGAGGTGTCCCTGCCACCCCGAGATTGCCAGGACGTGCAAGGGAACTGCTCTGGGGTGACCAGAGGGTTTCGTGCCCGTTCTCAGGGGGGGCAGGGGACAGGAACTGCTGAGTTCATGGTGCATTCTGCTGAAGCTGACCCAGCAGCTCCTGGGAAGCTGCTCAGCAGTTCCCAGTTGGCTCTGGAGACTCCTCTAATCAACTGCAATCCCATTAATTTGTGTGAGATACTGGATTATTGCCTCCAGGTATCATCCTAGTGAGCTGGGATGAAAAGCCTTGCTTGAGCATCACTGACCCCGTAGGAGATGCCAGGGCTGGAGCCATCCCTTGTGTGGGGCTGGGAATTTGGGACAGCCACTGTCCCCAACCCAGGCCCTCCAGCGCTCACCAGGATCCTCAACCAGGGGGACATACCTTCCACAGCATTGGAGATGACACTGATGGCACTTCCCACCCTCTTCTCCAGCCCCGGCCCGTCTTGGTTGCCCACGGTGAGGTGGTTGAGGTCCAGCTTCTCCGGCTCGTAGGAGGGGTTGAACTGGGAGGAGAGGAGGGAGGGATGCAGAGTTATTCCGTGCTCTGGAAGCCAGAGCAGGCAGAAAACAGGGAATGGTCTGGAGATACCTCCAGGCGCAAGTTGGGGACCCCGAAAAGGCTTGTGGGACCCAACCCACAGCAAGGTGGGCACAAGCCTTTCCCCCAGGAGGCTGGTCAGGGTGGGCACCCTCAGGGATGGCAGGGACAGAGCTGGCACCTACATCAATCACGGTGTTGGATCTCTGCAGGGTGATCTTGGGCACCACCTGCCCGTTGCAGTCCTTGGCCTTGTCCTGGTCACTGTTGAGGTCCGAGTCGTGCCCCTTCCCGGCCACGCTGCTGGGCAGGGAATCGCTGCTGGACGTGCGCTCCTGCAACTGCACAACCCTGTCCCTGTCACCCCTGTGTCCACAGCCATGGGGACATCCCACAGCGGCTGAGGGCTCCAGGGGGTGGCAGAATTCCTTCTATCCCTGGAAGTGTTGGATGGCTGAGGCTTGGAGCAACCTGGGGTAGTGGGAGTGGGAAGTGTCCCATGGCAGGGGTGGGACTGGGTGAGCTTTCAGGTCCCTTCCAGCCCAAACCATCCTGGGATTTCCAAGCCTTTCCCTTTCCCTTTCCCTTTCCCTTTCCCTTTCCCTTTCCCTTTCCCTTTCCCTTTCCCTTTCCCCCCCTGCGCTGAGCTCTCCGCAGCTGAGTTAGATCTGCTGGGATTTGCTCAGGGGCAATAATTCCCAAGGACAAAGCTGAGCAAACCTTGGTTCTTCAAGCAGGAAGCTCTGCCCTTTGCAATGAGCTCTCATCCAAAATGGCCAACGAGCAAAATCCTCAAGGCTCTTGGCTGAAACGTGGCCTCCAGGAGTTTTGGACTTGAATTTGAGAATGTTTGGATCAAAATTTAATCTTTTTCCCCCAAAATGTTGTATTATCAGATTTCTGTTGCATGTACAACTATTTCTCTTTTTTTTTGTCTTTGTCTTTCCAACAGTGCTATTAAAATTTGGAGTTTATTGCACCCTCTGGTAGCACTGAGGATGCCACAGAGGAGTGGGAAATTCTCTGTTCTCACAGCACATTGCTGAAATCCAGGAGGTTTTCCAGCTTTAATCGTGGGATATTAAATAGATCCAAGCCCCCACTTCTTGTAGGTACTTTGCCCTCGCTCTCACCCTGATTCCCTCCGTGTTTTTCATTTCCCTGTGTGACTCTAAAGGAAAACATCCCTTAACAAAGCCTTGGGGTGCTCCCCTGGTTGGTTTGCTCAGGGGAGGAGCCTCAGCACCAGCCTGAGCCCAGCCCCGGAGTCCCCAGCGCTCGGGCAGGGCTGGCTCAGACCCTTCCTGCAAACAGCAGCCAGAGAGGAAGCAGCCACTTCCCAGGGGATGTTGTGGCTCCGGACAGATAAGAAATGAGAGATAAGAGGCTCTGGAGAGAGTCAAACACTGGTTTGTGTCTCTGCACGTGAGGGAGGTGGTGTCTTGCCCAGACAGAGGCATTTCCAGGGATGTCTCCTGCGGATGTTGCTGACATGGACCAAAATGGTGACTAGAGATGGAAAATGGCTGGGCTGCAGCACCAGAGGGTCTTGGCCATGTTTTTATAGGAACGTTGTACTGAAAAACACTCCCAAGGGCGGGAAAGGGATGAAGGTAACAACCTGAGACCACAATGGGACATCTCTTGTCCGGGTGGTGCTTTGGCCAGGCAGGGTTGGAACAGATGATCCTGGAGGTCCCTTCCCACCAAGTGCTTATGGAATCCCAGAGTAGTTTGGGTTGGAAGGGACCTGGAAGACCATTAATTTCCAACCCTCCTGCAATGAGCATGGACACTTCTACCATTCCAGGTTTCCTTGGCTCCCATATGGACACCAGGACCTCCCTGGTGAGGCTCAGGGTGTCTCAAGCCCTTCATTGTGCCTTCAAAGCCTAGAGTTTGCTGACACGTTGAGCTGTGCTGCAGCTGCCTCACCTTCCCTGAACGCCTCCTTTGTGCCCTGGTGACACCAAGCTGGGCTCCTGCCAGGCCTCCTGATGTGCTGCAGGAGATCCACTGAAGTTCTGAGGCCTTTTATGTCCCTCGCCTCCTCCTCCTCTCAAACAACACCTCATCCCCATGCTGCTCCTCTCTGCTGCCTCCCAGTGCTCCCTGGGCTGGGATTTGGATGTGGAAATTTGATCTTTTCAGCCTTTTTTGTCCCCACCCATGACAGTATCTCAGTTTTTTGATTCAGATGTGATGCCCAAAATAGTTCCTCCATTTTTTCCTTATTTTCTACGGACCAAATGGAGTTTTCCTTTGGATTTTACACCATGCTTGTTGCTGCCTCCATTTCCTCTCCCTATTCCCAAGACCCCTCCCTCATTTTGGCCTCCACCCTTCCCACCCACCAGCTTTTCCTGCTCCTCTTGCTGCTTCTTCAGCTGCTCCAGGAGCTGCTGGAATTCCTCCTCCTTCTGCTGCTCCTCCAGCATGGTGGCGTCGTTCTGCTCAGCGTAAGCCATGGCCACCACGGCCAGGATGAGGTTGATGAGGTAGAAGGAGCCCAGGAAGATGACCACCACGAAGAAGATCATGTAGGTTTTCCCTGCTGCCCGCAGTGTCTGTGGGAAGAGGTGGCAGGGATGTCACCGTGTCACTTGGGTGACGCTCCCAAGAGAAGGTGCTGCCCCGGGACACTCTCCTGGTTGTGGTGGGAGGGAAATATTTTGCTCCTGTCTTCTCCAAGGGTTGGTCATTGCCCAATGGACCTTCCTGCAGGCCCTGGCACTGGGTTGGGAATGGTCGGAGGCAGAGGGAAGCCTTGGTTCCCAAGGTTCCCAAAGGTTGGGAGCGAGGGAGGTGGGACCAATATTCCATCTCTAACTCGCTTTGCTGGGAGGGGCTCATGTCCCTCAGCCCCCACCTTCTCAGGTCTCGCCTTCAGGCCATCATGGTCCTTTTCTGACTCTAATCCTCTGGGAAAACCTTTCCAGAGGACAGGGGTAGCCTTAGGTGTAGGATCCCTTTTACCTGGACAGCCTCTGGAGCCAGGGTCAGCTGGGGTTTTGTGGTGTCTCCTTAGAGGACAACTCAATGAGGGGACAAGTGACCTGGCTTCTCCTCCTTATCCTGTCCCTCAGCTCGAGCCAGAGATGCTCTGGATAATCTTTTAAATCCCTGAATTCTGTGATAGAGCTGACATCACCCTGAGAAATACACTGCACCCCCACGTTAGGGAAGTGGATGGGACCTTCCCCATCCACACTGATCCTGGCTGGATCCACAAACCACAGGACAAGGTCCCACCAGCTTCCAGTCAGTGACCTTTCCCCTCAGGGGCAGCACAGAAACAAGAGGAACGCTTGCACAGGGATGGAGAGGTGGTCCCTACCAGCTGGAAGAGGTTCTCCCAGTAGTCCTGGGTCATGAGGCGGAAGAGGGCCAGGAAGGCCCAGCTGAAGGTGTCGTAGCTGGTGTAGCCGTAGTTGGGGTTCCTCCCGGCCTTCATGCACTCGTAGCCCTCGGGGCACTTCCTGCCGGGGGTGGGGGGCAGCAGGGATGAGACCCTGGCACGGCCCCACAGCCAAACCCATCCCTGGAGAGTGGGGGGTAGCGGGGGGACCCTCCCCTCGAGGATGAGACAGATGGGATGCCTGGATTGATACCCCCTGCCCCCATCTGACCCCTGATACCCCCCCGCAGCTGATACAGGCAGGACGCTCAGACTGAGACCCCTCGAGCTGATAAGTTTGGGATGCCTGAACTGGTTCCACCTGAAGCTGATACAGTTGTGATGCCCAGACTGACACCCTCAAGCCGATACCATTGGGGTGCTCTGACTGATACCCCCTCAAGCCGATACCCTCAGGATGCTCCAGCTGATAGCCCCAAAGCTGGTAGAGCTGGGATGCCTGGATCAATACCCCCTCAGGCTGATACCATCGGGATGATCCAGCTGATACCCTCAGGATGCTCCCCAAGCTGATCCATGGGGATTCCCAGGCTGTTCCCCTGCAGAGCCACATTCTCAGCCCCAACCCTGCCCCATCCCAAGCACCAGAGATCCCACGAGCTGTGCCAGCTCTGTCCCCTCCCAGGGATCCAGAGCGAGGGGGTCTCACTCACCCAGCGTCGCTGCTGTTCCCGCAGAGCAGGGCGTCGAGGGCTCCCTCCAGGAAGTAGTAATTGGCTTTGCAGGTGGGGAAAGAGCAAGGAAAAAAAAAAAAAAAGGTAAATAAATAAATAAATAAGCACAAATATTGATTTTCAAATTCTTGGAATTTGAAATTCTTGAAACTTGCTGTCAGGGAAATTCCTTGAATCCCAGGGGAATTTGCTGACTCCCAGTGTCGGGCATGTGGGTATCTGCTCTCTGTTGACTTTGCTGTTTGCCTTGGCTCTGTCTCAGGGACCTCCCAGGATTGTTTCATCAATCCAACAAGGTCCCTCCCAAGCCTGGAAACAGCTTTGGATCTGGCCTGGCCCAAGCCACCTGGAAAATGGGTTAACATGAGGTCAAAGGGTCAGGGCTGGCCTGTTTTCCTGGGAAATCAAGGCATTCCCAGGAAGCACCAAGCGTGGGGCACTGCAGGAATCCCAGAAGAACCTGGGGAAACTGCTCCTGCTGCATGGCCACACCTTCTGCTCCCATCCCTGGGGGGGGCACCCCCACCCTGCTCACAGACCAGGGGTCCCTAAAGCTCCTCCTTATGGCTCCAGCACGGATCCAGAACCACAGAAGCTGCCAAGCAGTGCCACCACATGTCACCTGCCCCAGGGATGCAGAGGAGCACCTGGAGACGCCCACACCTGGATATGGCAGAGGGCAGCTGGATCCAGTCCTGAACATCACCCAGCACAGCCCTCCCCAGAGCCATGTGGGGACTTCTGGAGCCTCCTGAATCCTCCCTGGCTCTGCCTGGTCCTTGCCATGAGGCTTTTCTTTATCCTGTGTGGGCTCAGAGAGGAAATGTCCTGTTTGTGCAGTTCCAGGTTTTTGGCCTGGCCCCAGCAGCTGCCCTGGGCACTCGTGGCCTTGGGCTGCTGCTCGTTGCACGGAGCTCGTCAGATCCTATTGACTGCACTTGCCCCCTACCAAAACCTTCCTGTAATGAATGCCAGAGCTGATTGTTGGGCCAAGCAGCTCAGCTGAGACCCAGCCCGGCCTTCTGAGCTCTGCTAAGTGTCCTGAGTGAGATGTGGAACATGCCTGTGGAGCACCCTGCCACCCTGCAGCTCTACCAGGCAGATTTGCTGAGATCTTTACATTTTCATGGAGTTTAAAAATTCAAAACTGAAGAACAAACAAAAAACCCACCACACTTCGGGCAAACTTTTCAAAGAAGGGGTAGGAAAAGAGCACCTTGGAGATCTTCCTGAGGACCTGTGCTGGTCCCACCTCTCCCTCCCTCCCTCCTGTGGCTTTTGTGGTGTTGCATAAAGGGTTCACTGGGCACTGTGGTACCCGGGGAAGGATCCAGTAGTGAAAAGTGGACTAAAAATGTAATTCCTGCATCTTTTCCTCTGGTTTTCCACCCAAAGTTCCACCTGCTCCTCGAGGGTTTGGTCTCCCTGCTGTGACGACTCTGATGGGACATCGGCCCTCACCAGCGAGAGAGATGGAGACACAGGTCCATCCAAACCTTCCTGCTGTGAAACCTTCCTGGAAGAGCTTAGCTTGCCCAGGTGGTCCCCGTTTTCCCTGTCCAGGGGGATTCGATCCCATCCGTCCCTTCTCTGAGGGCGCACAGCCTGTTCCACCCACCAGCCTTGGCGGGAAGGTCCGTGTGAACAAACCTTGGAGTGGCCAGGAAGAGCAGGAAACTGAGGAGCAAACCGAGGTGAGGGGTCAGAGGAGAAAGGGCTGCAGGAGCTTTACCTTCATCGTTGATGTAGGCCTCGAAGTCAAAGGTGCTGTTGCTGGTGAAATTCCCAGTGAAGTTCCCCGTGAAGTCCCCAGTGAAGTTCCCGGTGAAGTCATCCATGAAGTCATAGAAGGTTGAGTTGACCAAGGTGTCGTTGTCCAGCCCCAAATCCTCCAGGAAGGTGCTGTTGGGGGGTGGCCACCGCACACACTTCTGCCGGAGGTTGCCCATGAAGAGCTGGAGGCCAATGAGGGCAAAGACGCTCAGGCAGAAAACCGTGAGGATCATCACGTCCGAGAGCTTCTTCACCGACTGGATCAGAGCCCCCACGATCGTCTTCAGCCCTGGGGGGAGGCGTCACCACTGAGCCAATTGCTCGTTTGTTAATTGTGGGGAGCAGGCTGTGGTGTCCCCAGAAGGTGCTGGCTCTGGTGGGGACGTGTGTCATCACCGAGTTCAGGCCCCCAGCTCTATGCTCGTGTCACACCCCAGCTGTGTCCCCACACATGGCTGGGCCCCCCAAAACTGTCACCCTTGGTGCTGGTGACTTCCCCATCCCAGCCTTGGGATATCCAAGCCAAAGCCCACCCCAGCCTGGCAGCCACCAATTCCTTTCGACTTTCTTTTTTCCCTAGATGCCACAATCTGGCATTTTTTATCCCAAACCACTGGAGTGAACCACTTTAGAGTGGAACATGGAGAAGCTCTTTGCTGGACCAGTTGGATTGATGCTGGGCACCTCTCCCAGCTCCAGAAAAGCCTCCGTGGTCCAACTGCTGTCTCTGGGTGGTTGGGAGCCCAGCCAGACCCTTCATCCTGATCCCTTCAAGCTGGAAAATCCCAGCCCAGGTGAAGGTGACAAAGTGACATCTGGATTAGCTCATATCTCCCCCCAACACCACAGTTCCCTCCCCAGAGGAGGCTCATCCACATATCCTCAGTGGGATTTTTCCATGGAGGATGGATCCTATCAGCCAAGGTCTACATGGATGATGGGCAGTGCTGGGACATCCCAATGCTGATCTTCAGAGCTTCTCTGAGCCCAGAGCTTTCTCACATGGAGAAATTCTCCAAGGAAATGATTTTTAGCTCTGTCCTCCTGCCAGCTCCTCTTTCTCCAAACTATTTAGGTAAAATCCCGTTCTCCAAGGGCCTGACCGAGGTCAGATGTTCTAAACCAGCTTATTTTTGCCACCGCTATTTCTGCAGAGCCCTTGGGGATGTCATTCCAGAGAGAAGCAGCAGTTTGTGTTTTGCTCAGTGCAATTTTTAGCCTGTTTGATGAGGAAAAAACATTCATATGCAAACCCTCATGATCTGGAGCCTGCGGGGACACCACAAGGATTTATTCACCATGAGGAATTTTCATTTGCAGTTCAGTCTCAGATTTCTGTGTGCTTGCACCAGGTGGTGAAAGCAGGGTGTTGAAATGGTATCAAAATTGGAATTTTTCAGCAGTCAGAGGGATTTGATAAGGTGCTCCTCACACAAGACTGGATGTTTCCGGTGATGTTAAACCCATTAAATATCCATTTAATACCATTAAATTTAATATCCATTAAATAACCCATTAAACCCATTTAATACCCATTAAATATCTCAGCCTCAGCACCAGAACAGCCAACAGTAGACACAAAATGGAGCCCATGGCTTCAAAAATGGAGTGATTTGGTTTATCAAACCCAAAAATCCACTGGGGGCACAAATTCCCTTAATTAATCTCCAAAGAGCCTTAAAAACGTCACATCTGCCTCTTCAGGGGCTGCCCTGGTGAGTGCAGCTGATTTCAAGGTGTAAAATCAGCAGGACCTGACCCAAAAGCCGAATTACGTGGAAAATTTATCGAATACCTCATTTCCTCTGTTTTCTCTTGGAGCTGCCAAAAGAACCAGGAATTGCTGGGAACGGTGGGAATACCTGAGCTCAGGGGAAGGCACGGAGGGGAGGCCCCTTCTCTAAGTCCCACCTGGTATCACCGTGATGGTTTTCAAGGCACGGAGGACACGGAAGGTCCTGAGAGCGGAGATGTTCCCCAGATCCACGAACTCGGTAATGTAGCTGTGGGACAGGAGAGGGAAGGGCTCCAGGGGCTCTGCCAGGAACACTCCTCGTTCCTCCAAATTTCCCTCCTGTCCTCCCCATCCCACCCGACTCACGCCATGGAGATGACCATGAAGTCCAGCCAGTTCCATGGGTCGCGCAGGAATGTGAAGTCGTCGATGCAGAAGCCTCTCGACAGGATCTTGATGAGAGACTCGAAGGTGTAGATCCCAGTGAAGGCGTATCTGAAACAGGACTGGTCACTCGGGGGACACTTGCCCGGGTCCAAGGTTTTGTCCACCCCTCCCAGTGGGAATATCTCAAGGAGCTGAGTTTGGGGGCTGACGGGTTTTTGGGGTGCTTCAGCACTGGGAGAGGTTTTCACCTCACCTCGTGAGGTGGGTTGGGCCGTCTCGAGGTACCAGTCCCTCTGGTGACCATGCTGCAACACCTCTGTCCCTGCTGATGTCCCACCACCCCCACGCTCTCTGTAAAGCCCTGCTGAGACCTGACTATGCAGAACCATGGCAGAAAATGCTGGACTTCTCCTCTCCCCTGGGTTGTCCGTGGTCCCTGGACAGGTGCATCAGCTCGGCCTCTCCAGACTGTCAGTGCTGGCCCAGCCCAGCCCAACCTGCTCTTCAGGGCTCTCCTGACATGGGCACCCCACCAGATTTTGGGCAGCTCTGAAAAGTTCTCACTCTGCAATGCCCAGTGCAGAGCGTGGACATCCCTTCTGAGGGCCACCAGCACCTCCCAGTGACACCTCTCCTGCTCTGAAGGGTGCCTGCATCCCCACCCCCTCTCTCAGCCTTGCTCTTGTCCCTCCTGAGGGACGTTGCCAGGCTGGGCTGTCCCCGTGGCCAGGGGAAGTCTCAGGACTCACTCCACATTCTTGGACCACGCCGGGGGGTTGCTCATCGTCATAAACACGCAGTTGGTTAAAATGGTGATCATGATGAACATGCTGAATAATTTAAAACCTGGTCAAGGACAAATGCTCTGCATGGTGCCTGGATCCCCCCTTCCAACGATCAGGGAGCCAAGCGTCCCCGTTCCTCTTGTCCTGGCTGCCACCATGGTCCCTCACCCTGCTCTGCCGCTCTCCCACCTCAGTCCCGTGCTCACACTTCCCTCTTTTCCTCTCTGCTCCCGTGCATGGTCCCGGCCCCTTCCCTTCCTTTCTGCTCCCCTTCCCAGCTCCCTGGTGCTGGCTCTGCCTCCCTTTCTGCCCCCCCGTGCTCCTTCCTCTCCCTCACCTTGGGACACAGCTTTCCCTTCTTTTCCAAGTCTCTCCAGACCTCAAAAACCTTCAGACTCTTTCTAGAAAGTTCTGCCTCTTAGGCTTAGACCCCTCTGCCACAAAACCTTTCTCTTTTCCTCCTGCCTCCTGTCCATGAACCTCCAGTGCCACCAGAGCTCTGCTGGGATCACTTCCCACCCACCCTGCAGTGCCCCTCATACTCTTGGGCTCCTGTCCTGCCTTTCCCTCTCTGTCCCGGTTCCTCTGTTTCCCTCTCCCAAAGCCTTCTTGGAGCTCCCCTGCTCACCTACATCCCATTGGGACCAGATCCCCTGACCCATAAACATTTCCCTTCCTTTCCAAGTCTCCCCAGACCTCAAAACCCTTCAAACTCTCCCTGGGAAGCTTCACCACTTGGGCTTCTTCCCTTCTCCATCCAAACTGATTCCTCTGTTCTCCAACCAAGAACGAGCTCTTGGTGCCACCAGGGTGCCCATCAAGCACCTACTCCTCGGACTAGAGCACTGGACAGCAGGTCCTGGCTGTGGTGGGGCCCGGGAGGTTTCCTCACCACACCGCCGTGAACCCCTTCCCTCGCCCCTCTCCTGGGGCTGTTTGGACTCTGAACACCAGGGCTGGACCTGACCATGGAGCAGCATTCCAGAGATCAAGGATATGAATGGATGAGGACTTTGATGGCTCCTCTGCGGATGGGGTGGAAGGGCCCCAGCATGTAGAGGGCGGGGGTGGCCGAGAAGCGGAAGATGGACTTGCCCTTGTTGAGGACTATGAATGTCTGTGGAGAAAAGAGAGGAGGGGGTCGGTTAGTCCTTCTGCACCCCCCAAAACACCACGGACCAAGGGCTGCCTTCAGAGGGGAGATCTCTGCGTGTTTGGAGCTCCAAAGGTTTGGAGATGCTCTCTGCTTTGGAAGAGAAGCAACTGCAGCAGTCTGGGGTGGTGGATCACCAGGATGGGCTCAGGTGAGCACAGTGGAAAGCACAGGAGGTCCCTGCTTGGGTCTTTTGCTTGGGACTTACACGTAAGGCCAAGCCTGCCATGGGCAAAGCTCTGCCCCTCACCTTCTTGTCCTTGTAGAAAGGGTCCAGGTCCTCCAGGGGGGTCCCGATGAGCTCTGGGGGTGGGTCACCATAGATGAGGGGCAGGTTCTTGCCGGCTTCCAGGTCGCTGCTGGGCTTGACCTCCTCTTCCTCGGGCATCTCCACCTGCTGCCGCTTTATCCGGAGCGCCTCGGCCTCGGCCATGCGCTGCTCGATGGCGGCCAGCGAGGCCGGGGTGAAGGGGCGCAGGTTTTCGGGGCCCGGGATGTGCGGCAGGCCAGCCATCCTCTCATTCTGCTTCCAGGCCAGCCGCGCCCAGCCTGCGGGGACAAGGGGCTGAAATACCAGCCGGGGACATCTTGGGGACATTTGTGGCGTTTAGTGGCATTTGGTGGCAGGATCTCAGTGGGGTTTCAGTGAATGGGTTTATGGCAGAAGTACGGAGCTTGCAGGGAAGGTTATCGTGCATGGATCACGGAGCACCCCGTGTGTGGATCACGGAGCTCCTCCCAGACCCCCATTCCCATTTGGAGCTGGGAAAGGGGCTCAGCCTGGAGAAAAGGAGGCTCAGGGGGCCCTTCTGGCTCTGCACAACTCCCTGACAGGACGCGGCAGCCAGGGGGGGTCGGGGCTCTGCTCCCAGGAACAGCGACAGGACAAGGGGACACAGCCTGAGCTTCCCCCTGAGCTGCCCAGGGGAAGTTTAGGCTGGACATCAGGAGGAATTTTTTCCCAGAAAGACTGAGTGTTGGAAGGGGCTGCCCAGGGAGGTGGCGGAGTCACCGTCCCTGGAGGTGTTTAAGGAAAGCCTGGATGCGGCCCTGAGTGCCGTGGCCTGGGTGACAAGGGGGTGTTGGGTCATGGATTGGACTTGAAGATCTCAAAGGTCTTTTCCAACCTCATTAATTCTGTGACTCTGTGATTCTGTGTTTCTGTGATTCCACCTCCAGTCAGGAGGCACCACGAGGCTGGGACACCCGGTGTCCCTGTCACCACCTGGCTGTGTCAGACACACAATTTCACAACCCAAACACGGTTGTTCAACACAACCAAACACCTTGGGAAGCAGCGGCCCTGCTCTGGCTGCCTCCCCTTGGCAGGGCATCAGCAACTTGACTCCTGCAGCTCCCACACGAGGCCTGAGGTGCCCTAAACAAGAGGTGCCTCAGCCAGAGGAGCTGGGTCCTGCAGGGCCATGGCCCTGGAACAGCTCCCAGCCATGGAACCTGCGCTGCTGGGTGGCTCTGCTCCCAGGAAGGTGTTAAAGGCTTCTCCTGAGCCGAAAAGCAAAGCAATAATGGCACTTTTGGGTGTCACAGGGGTCAGGATGGCTTCCCAGAAGGAATAGGGTGGAGAGGTTGGGAGAGGGGAGGATGTTCTGCTGCACAGAAAGGGTTGGAGAGAAGGAGGCGTGGGGCAGAGGAGTGGCTGCACCTGGGGGACGGGGCTGCCCTGGGAGAGGTGGAGAGCTGGCAGAGGCTCCCCCAACACCACAGAGGTTCTTGCTTTGGGCCCCTGTGCCTTGATGACATCCCATAAGCACCAGATTCTGTGGGATACAAGCCCAGTATTCCGTAAAACTCCACCCTGCTTCTCACGGACACTGGGGCAGCTGCGCCTCTGAGCCTCACCCTCCCAAACCCAGCATCCCACTGGCAACCCAAAGCTTTCTGTGATGCTGCCGAGCACCTGCCCCCAAACATCCTTCAGGATCGGTACTCCCCACAGCCCCAACCCTGCTGAGAGCTGGAAACCCTCAGCCCTTTGGGATTAGGGAGAACTGGACATTTATAGCCCTGATGGGAAAAGAGACTCTGGAAACGGAGCTGGGGGGCTGAGCTGGAGAAAAGGAGGCTCAGGGGGGACCTTGTGGCTCTGCACTACTCCCTGACAGGAGGCGGCAGCCGGGGGGGTCGGGCTCTGCTCACAGGGAAGAGGGACAGGAGGAGAGGGAACGGCCTCAGGCTGGGCCAGGGGAGGCCTAAATTGGATACTGTGAAAATTTCTTCATGGAAAAGCTGGCCAGACTTTGGAACAGGCTGCCCAGGGCAGTGGTGGAGTCCCCATCCCTGGAGGGGCTTAAAAGCCATGTGGATGTGGCACTTGGGGACAGGGGTCAGTGGTGGCCTTGCCAGTGCTGGGGGAACAGTCGGGTTTGATGATCCCAGAGGGCTTTTCCAACCTGAAGGGTTCTCTGGTTCCATCTGGTTTAGGCAGAGTTTTGTCCCTGCTGAACGGGGTTATTTAATGGCACAAACTGAGTCACGTCACTGCAAAGTGGAATCCGGCTCCAGCCCCAACTTGCGGCCCCAGCTGTTGCAAAACAGAGCCCGGAGCCTGGATGGACCTCAGAGGTGGGACCTCATCAAAGCAAACAAAATGGGGATTTTGGCCTCCAGGCATCTCTGGGAGGGGACAGTGCCCGGGCAGGGGGGCAGAGGTGCCACCAGTGCTGCTTCTCATGGAGTTACTCTGGACTCACACCCAGTTCCTGCTCCACTTGAGCAGCTCTGGGACCTTCCCCTTGATAGCAGGGGGCTCAAAAAAGCCCAAAAGTACAGGGCTGTGTCTGGCTGTATCGCCCCAAATCCCACTGGGAATGCGCTGGTGTATGGGATCACAGAACATCTCCAGCTGGAATGGATCCACTGGGATCACCGAGTCCAGAGGGAGCAGCACCCACGCTCCAGCAGCACCCACAGAGCCCACGGGGCCCTTCCCACCTCCTCTCTGGCAGCTCTGAGGGCTCACAGGAGCTCGCCGCTCAGGGCAGCCCCAGTTTCCCTGGAAATGGGGATTTGCGGAGCTGTCGGGGCCAGCCTGTGCCCTGGGCCGTGCCGGAGCGCTGCTGTCCCACCCCAGTGCCGGGTCCGTGTTTTCCCAGAGGCTCCCGCCCGGTGCTGCCGCTCCGGTCCCGCAGCGCTGTCCCCGCTGTCGGAGGTGGCTCTGCCTCCAGCTGCCACCAGCGATCAGCGCCGGGCTCGGGTTTCTGCAGCCCCATGACTCTGCTCATTCCTGTCCCGGAGGGAGCCGGAGGAGCAGCCCCGGCGCTGCTCCTGCCCGCGTCCCCTTTCCCTGTCGCTGGGCTGGAGCCACCGAGCCGCTCCCGAGCCGACGGAGCAGCGCCTGGCAGCGCCGGGAGCGGGGCTGGCATCACCGAGGGAGATGCTGCGGCAGGGCAGCACTGCCTGAGCTCACACCGGGAGGCTCAGAGGGGGTGTTGTCCCTGGCATGGGAATTCTTTGTGGCTTTTTGGGATCTTTCACAGCTCCTGGTCCTGCTCTGACCCCTTTGGGACTGCCCAGAGAGGGTGGGATGGCTCCAGGGAGCAGGAGCAGGAGTAATCCCGTGTCCAGATTCCACACACCACAGTCCTGAAGCCACCAGCATCTCTGGGTGCCCCCCAAATTTGGAACGGAAGCCAAGCCCAGGCTCTGTGAGGGGCCCAGCCCAGCACCACTGTCCCCCGTGAGCCCAGTCCCACACCAGCACGGGTGGGGCACAGCGGGGGTACATGGCCGGGTCCCACCAGCCCCGGGGAAGGGTCCCAGCCTGGCACCAGCCCCCCGGCCATGGGGGCAGGAGGAGCAGCCCCTGCCCCTGGCCTGGCACATCCCGGCACATTTTTAGCAGCTCCTATAAATAACCCAGATCAAACTCTTTGCGCCTCCATAGGTAAAGGCAGTTCAGGCCCAGTGACAGGTGCTGCCCTGGGCACAAATCACCCACGAGGTCCCTCGGGGCTCTGGCCCAGCTCTCCAGGACCTGAGTCCTCCAAGAGTCTCTGATTAAGGAAGATCCCTGCCCCATCAGCTTTCCTGCTGGGAAATCAATCACTTCAAATTTCTCTACAAAGCACTGATCTATTTGCTTCTGAAATTTTGGCCCCCCAGCTGAGCTGAGTGATTCCTTCTGCTGTGACACAGATGAGCTGCAGCTTTGGGACACTGCCCGTGGCATGTCCTCGATGAGCATCTCATCCCTCCAGATCCTGCATCAGGAATTGCCAGCAGGGAACTGGGAGCAGCCCCTGGCTCAGGAGTGCCTGGGCTGCACTTGGAGACAAATTCAGTTCCCCTGATATTTTTGCTGCTCTGAGGCCACGCAAAGGAATCAGGCTCCAGAATAACAGGGCTGGTTTGGGAGCTCCCCGGGACGCTGTGTGAGGGGTTCTGGATAACCAGGACAGAGTGTGGCAGGTCCTGTCTGAGGCTGCTGGAAAAGTCACCTCATTCAGGCACTTCCTTCCTGCCCGGAAAATAACCTCCCGTGGGCTGGGGAAGAGGGGCAAGGACGTTCTCGGCTCCTGGGGACACACGGGGCTTGGGATCTCCCCCCACCCGCCTGACCCAGGCTCCAGCTTCTCCCTCCCTCAGGCATTTTCCTGGGAGATCAGCTGCAAACCTGGAGTCTCCTATGCTCCGGGGGAGCAGTTGCAACCCTGAGGTTCCCCACGGAACCAGCCCAGGGCGATGCAGTTTTTCCCTCACCGCGCTCGGGGCTGGGTTACTGAGGACGGGCACAGCCGGGGTGTCCCAAGGGCAGAGGCTGCTCCCGGGAGATCCCATCCCTACGGATATCGGGAACAGCAGTGGGATGCCCTGACCCTTCAAACCCAGCTCACGAAGCTGCCCTGCCCTGCTCTGAGGTGAGTTCACCTGCAAACCTGCCCTGCAAGGCTCCTCCTCTTGAGACACTGCGGAAAAAACGCCGGAGAGACCAACCCGGACACGAGCCCGGGAGAGAAAGCCCCGGAATGGCCCCGAGCGGGTGTAAATGAGCTTCACTTGGCAGCAGCAGCAGGGCCAGGCCTGGGGCCCTGCAGCAGGGATTGGTGTGGGACAAGGGACTCGCGTGGCCGGGGCCGTGCGGGGACAGGCGGTGCCAGGCGGGCGTGGGGCTGGGCTCGCTCTGGAGCTGGGTGAGCACCCAGCGCTCAGGAAACCGAAGCCTGGCACACCCCCGGCCCAGAGCAGCCCGGCTCCATCCCGCAGCATCCCCTCCGTGCTCCCAGGCCCTCCCAGAGGCACCGCTGCCACCCCCGCAGCGCCCGGGGCTGATGCCAGCAGGGCACCCCGGTCGGGCAGGGCAGGGCGGGGGGCCCGGCTGGTCCCGCAGGGTTTGAGGCTGGGTCACTGCTCAGCCTGGGAGCTCGGGATTGTCCCTGGCGCTGCCAGGGACACATCCCTGGCACACCCAGGGACATTTCCCTGCACATCCCCGCTCCGCCGGGAGCGGCTTTGCCTCCCAGTCCTGTCCTGGGCTGCATTCCTGGGGCAGCAGGGCAAGGGAGGGGGGGATTCTGCATCCATCCCTGACATCAGAGGGATGTGGAGCTGCTGGGATGAGTCCAAAGGAGGCCACGGAGCAGCTCCGAGGGCTGGAGCCCCTCTGGAGCCAGGCCGGGAGAACTGGAGGTGTTCACCTGGAGAGGAGAAGCTCCAGGGAGAGCTCAGAGTCCCTTCCAGGGCCTAAAGGTGCTCCAGAAGAGGGACTGGGGACAAGGGCTGGAGGGACAGGACACAGGGAATGGCTTCCCACTGCCAGAGGGCAGGGATGGATGGGATATTGGGAAGGAATTGTTCCCTGGGAGGGTGGGCAGGCCCTGGCACAGGGTGCCCAGAGCAGCTGTGGCTGCCCCTGGATCCCTGGCAGTGTCCCAGGCCAGGCTGGACGGGGCTTGGAGCAGCCTGGGACAGTGGGAGGTGTCCCTGCCCATGAGAGGGGGTGGAATTAAACGGTTTTTAAGGTCCCTTCTGACCCAAACCATTCCATGGTTCTAAGATCCCTGAGCCATTCCATGGGTCCTGCTCTCCCAACCCTGCTGCGTGTCCATGAAATCCCCTCTCCACCCCTGCATGCATTAAACAGGTTTTAAAAACCCCCAAATTCCATGGATTAGGCTGCCAGGAAAACTCTAATTTCCTCCAAACCCGGCCAGTTGGTGTGGTCAGGGCACCAGGAGCCTGCAGGGTGACAGGAGCTGTGCTGGAAAGCCTGAGGGCTGCAGAAAACCCTCCTGGAATGGTCCTAGGGATGCCATGGCCTGGGAAAGCCCTATGGGGTGTTTATTTTTTAGTTCCTACTGTATTTCCCACAAGCTTTTGGGAAAAAACATGAGAAGATTGAAAAAATCCAACGTGAAATGGATTTTTTTATCCACAGGGGGTGGAGAATTTCACTTCAGTCTTGCAGGTGGGGGAGATTCACCTCAGGTCCTTCAGATTTCCCAGGGCTAGGCAGGGCTTTGGAACTTTCAGGATTATGGGAGTTTCCCTCGGGAACTCGGATAAACACCCTCAGTCGTGCCAGGCAAAATCAACCATTTTATAAACAAATTTACATCCCTTTCCGTGCTGTTTAAGTTTGGTGCTTCCATCCCTGGAGAAAGTGTGGTCCCTCAATTCCGTGCTGTAACTCCATTACAAAAACCACCTGGAAAGATGCAGGAAATCTCCAGAATTTTCTTTTGCACACAGATGGCTCTCAGGACACTGCTGTGGCATGCTGGAATTCCAGCACCGCGGTGGTTCTGGGAACTCGCTGGGTTTTTGGGCTGCTTTAAAGGCAGAGGGGGGGTGATTTTCACAAGAAAACAACACCATTAAGGAAATCAAGTCACCTCAAGCCTTTTCCCACCCTCTTTTAAAACAGTGGTGGGCTCAGAAGATGGAGAGAGCAAGAAAAAAAATTAATTTTTTATTTTCCAGCCTTATCCTTTGAATTCCAGAGGTTTTTGAGCGCTCGGGGCTGTGTGGCTCAGACATCTCTCGTAGCGGTGGCTCCCGTGAGCGACACGTCCCTGGTGCTGGTTCCTGTCGCCACCGTGGCTCTTTACCCGGCTCTGGGTGGGGTTTGTAGCTCTGCCTGCAGCGTGGCCGAGCCAAGTGTGCCAGCAGGAACATGGGGTGTTTCCAAGCACATCCGTCACCCCGGGGCCGCCTGGAACCCACCCCACGCCCAAAGGGATGTCTGCTGGAAGCCCTTGGGAAGTTATTCCAGAGCCAGCCCAGCACTGCTGGGGGCCTTTTCCCAGCTGGAGCAGGGACACTGAGGCGCTGCAGCAGCTCCTGCTCCTCAGGTGCCACCGCAGTCCCCTGGCCGAGGCCACTGCGTGTCACCCACAGCTCACCCAGGGCAGCAGCTGGGGGGGCTGTGTGGGCTGGAGAGGGACTGGGGACAAGGGATGGAGGGACAGGACACAGGGAATGGCTTCCCACTGCCAGATGGGATATTGGGAAGGAATTGTTCCCTGGGAGGTGGAGAGGCCCTGGCACAGGGTGCCCAGAGCAGCTGTGGCTGCCCCTGGATCCCTGGCAGTGTCCCAGGCCAGGCTGGACGGGGCTGGGAGCAGCCTGGGACAGGAGCTCACCCCCCCTCTGCCTTTAAAGCAGCCCAAAAACCCAGCGAGTTCCCAGAACCACCGCGGTGCTGGAATTCCAGCATGCCACAGCAGTGTCCTGAGAGCCATCTGTGTGCAAAAGAAAATTCTGGAGATTTCCTGCATCTTTCCAGGTGGTTTTTGTAATGGAGTTATGGCACGGAATTGAGAGACCACAATTTCTCCAGGGATGGAAGCACCGAACCCTTAAATGACTCAGGAAGGGATGTAAAGGGAAGGTGTCCCTGCCCGTGGAATGGGATGGGCTTTAAGGTCCTTCCAACCGAACCCATTCCCTGATCCCGTGATTTTAAGCACACGGAGAATGAATTCTCTGCCAAGGGAACGATGCTGCTCCGCTGCCTTTTGCCCGTGTCGAGTAGAGAGGAGACCTCCCAGCGCTCTCCAGCCTTTTCCTGGCGGCAGCCAACCCGCTCCAGCCTCGTGCAGCTCTCTGGGACGAGGACACCCAGCAGCTGTGCTGGCTCTGGGGATTTCCGTGGAAGAGGATGGATGCACAATTCCCTGTGTCCCGTTCCAGCAGCGCCTTCCACGGGCTCTGCGCTGCTTTGAGTGCTCTGCACCTGCCAAAAACGGTGCCGCTTCCTCCCCCAGCTCCTTGCAAAGGCTCGGCCGAGCCCATCATCCTTTGGAGAGCCAAATCCTTCGTGCTGAACTTCCGGGGCATCGGCTCCTCCAAGGACATCGACCCCAAAAATCCAGCCCTACAGAGGTGGCTCCGCTCCTGCACCGGCACCAAACCCCCGCGGGAATGAATTCCCTACAATTCCCGGATCGCCGCTGCCCTGGAGCTCTGGGACTCGGTGCCCCGCGGCTGTACCTGCTGTGCTCGGGGCGGGGGTGGCACACACAGCCGGGAGCTGTGAAGTCCTGGGATACTCTCCCCGGCCGCAGATGGAAATAGGAGGTTGCACCATCCCGCAGCCACGCACTGACCCGTTCCTGCCTGGAGCCGGGGATGCCGCCCCATCCCCGCTCCTGCTGTCCCTGTGGGGGACAGGGCGTTGCTAGAAAGGGGACACCGGCCTGGGTGGCGGCTTGGGGTTATTTTGGGGGGGAGTTGGCAGCGCAGGAGGCTTGAGCAGCCAGGGAAGGGTTAAAGTGGGGACCCTGCGCTTGCCCCCTGCCCACCCTGCACTCGGGTGTCATCCAGAGCCGCGGCTCCTCCCTGCCGGCAGCTCCCATGTCAGGCTCGGAAAAGATCTGAGCCGTGCTGGGAAGGCAGCGAGGGGACAGCGAGGGGACAGCGTGGGGGAGGGGAGGATGGCGTGGGGCTGGAGTGACCCGGTGCCCCACCCCCGGAGTCCCCCAGGCTGGGGGGCACGGGGAGCAGGGATGCCCCCACGGCCGGGGGATGCCAGGATGGACACCAGCTGCCGCAGGGATCCCCAGCACAGCTCCAGGAGCAGGGCCCGGACCTGCTGCTCCCATGGGATTTGTAATACTGGGCGCCCTGCCACTTCCCGGGGCTGGAGGATGCCCCTTTTCCCATGGCAGCCTCTGGATCCCAATTCCCCGGACCGGACACCTGAACTCCAGGGCCAGCACGGGGCACCTGGAGCTGTCCCAGATGCTGAGCCTCACATCCCAAGGGATCTCATTCAGATCCACCTGGAAATGGAGAAGGGGGACCCGAAGACAGGATGTTCCCAGGGATTTACGAATCCCAGAAGGGAGGCAGCGGGACAGGCACAGGGGCTGAGCGTCCTCCCCGCTCTCTCCGGAGCTAAACCGGGAGCTTTTCCCTCACAACTCCCCGAAGCATCCCCCACCTTCTCCCCCTTTCTCCCCTGCACAGAAAGCACCTCATTAATCCAACCTGCTGCAAACAGAAACGGTGCTGGGCGTCTCCTCATGGCTCTGCAGCTCGCTCTCCTACCCCAGATCCAGCAAATTTCCCTGAGTGCAGCTGGAGCTGCCCAAGGGACTCCACTGAGCCCTTTTGCCTGAACTGGACCCTTCTGCACGCATCAGAAAATAGAAAACGCTATTTAAATATAAGCACAGCAGAGTCAAGGCAGGACTTCGTGCTGGTTAATCAGTTCCTGTAAATACGCTCTTTCCCCCGCAAACCATTATAAATCCAGCATTTTTTCCTGGAAAGGACCAGGGGAGGCAGCTCCAGCGCTGCATCAACCCACCCGGGATCTCCCCGGATAATGGGGCTGACGGGGATGTCCTGCTGTCCCCCCGGCTTTATGGAATTGTTGTCCCTTGCTGTTCCATCCCTCGCCTGCCGCAGGCGGATCCCTGACAGCTCCAGCAGTGCCCGTGCGGGCAGGGGAGGAAATGCTTGTGCTCCTCGGCAAACTTCCCTCTGCAGCTCCGCACCGGCCAGGGAATGAGGGGTGGGGGAATGGGGGGAATGGGGGCCGAGTGCCCCTGGATAAATCCCAAAACGGCTCTGGGGGTGCACAGCGGGCCCTGCCCATGCAGCGAGTGGTGGGAGCTGGCACAGGGGGGATACAGCACCCAAAAACCCGAGCTGAACCCCAGCCTGCCACTGCCTGAATCCCATGGGGGATCCAGCCCTGAACCCCGCCCTGGGCTCACCCTGGCACCCTTTGGCTGTGCCTGTGCACCCACAGCCCTGGTGTGGGAACAGCCTCCAGTTCCCTGCCACCCCATCCCCGACATTCCCTCACGGCACAGGGGTCCCACTCCTCCCCTCTGCCCTCGGGGTCCCTCCCTGCTGCCCCACGGGGGACGGGGGCTCTGCAGGGACAGGGCCCTTCCCGAAAGGAGACACTGGGAGCACCCGCAGACCTTTCCTGCAACCTTGGCTTGCCCAGGCCGGGGTTTATATTTAGACCTCCAGGAGGAGAAGCCAGGAGAAAGGAGCCTTGCGACTTGTGAGCCCTGCCTGTGGCTCCTTTACTGCAGCGGGGAAGGCGGCTCAGGAACCCACTGCCCGTCACATCCCCAACTGTCCCCTCTCACCCTGACACAGCTCTGTGGCCACTGCGGGCCCGCTGGCTGCTGCCACCCTCGTCCTCGTGCCCTGCCTGCACTTTTGTGGGGACTTTCTCCCTGTCCCGGACAGTTTTCCATGCAGGGGGGTCCAGCAGGTGGCTCCAGCCCTAAACACCCCCCCAGAGACAACAGAGTCCGTCCTGGTGCCATCCACCTCCAGCGCTCGGACCGCAAACCCCGGGACATTCCCGGTACCACTCCAGGCACAGCGATAGCGACAAACCTGGGGACACCCAGGACCCTGCAGCCCCTGCCCAGGGCCCTGGCAGCAGCCCAGGGCTGACCCCAGTACTTACTGTTGGGTGGAGAGTGCGAATTCCCACGGAGAGACCTTTTAGGGCCAGAATTTCCTTCTCCTTCGACTCCTGGAGGCTTTGGCTCGGCGAGTTGGCAGCGCAGCTGCTGCTGCTGTCAGATGGTCATGAGTGAAACCTGAGGACATGCGGGGTCCTTCAGGTAGCCTGGCCCGTCTCAGCCGTGGCATTCGTCCCCCTCCGCGCCAATCACGGCGCTGCCGGAGCCCCCGCGGCCCCATCGCCCCCGGCCCCGGCTCCTGCCCGCGGGGACCCCCCTGCCCGGCGGGCACCGCGGAGTGTCCCAGGTGTGGAGGTGGCTCTGGGCTGGCTGTGGCGCCCGATGGGACGGGGGGAGGGGGAGGGGAGCTGGGAGCGACCCTGGCCAGCGCCGCCCCGTCGGTGACAGGCGACTGGAAAGGGCAGGGGACAACTGCGAGGGCGGGGGGGCACTCGGTGCCAAGGCCGCTGCCAGCGCTGTCCCCGAGCCCGTGGCTCTGTGGGAGCGTCACTGCCATTGTTCAGCGCCCGGGAGCAGCCACGCTCCTCCCCCCGCTGGCAAACGAGGGGTGTCTGTCACTCCTGTGTCCCCCCGCCCCCCCTGCTGCACCAGAACATCCCAGGGGCACCCGAGGGCCCTGTCCCTCACATGCCCTGCCCACGGGGACCCCCGCGAGCCAGAACCGGGGTCACACAGAAGGAGGGATTTGCCGTGGGGTTGTCTCCCCTTTTGTTCTTCCTGACGGGGCCTTTGGGTGCTCCTGCCAAGCCCAGGCACTTCTGGGGTTCGTGGGGTGCGCGGGGTGCACCCAGGGTGGGGAGGAGAGGCTGGAGGGGCACCCAGCTTGCAGGATCACCCCTTTCGGGGTGCTGGGGGCCGTGTTGGGGGTGGAGCAGCCACCCCAGCACTCGGCCTGGTCAGAGGGGTTCATCACCTGCCCAAAACCACTGTGTCTGGGAATCATTTCTGCTTTTCCAGTCCCAAAACATCCTGGGAGAAACTTCCCAGTGTTGAGGTGGCTTCAGTGGAGCTGCAGGCCCTGCCTTTCCCAGCCTGGAATCCCATGGGAATCCCCTGCCCTGCTCAGCGCCTCACCCCTGTCCTCCCCTCATCCTCCACAATCCATCCATCCATGGCCAGGCCTGCAGCCCTGACACCCGGGGAGCTGGGAAGTGAAATTCCTTGGACTGATTCTGCTTCTCACACTGTGATTTTCCTTTCCCGTGTGAGGCTGTGGGAACGAGGCAGAGCAGGAGCCGTTTCAGCTCTCCAGGGAAAACTGGTGCAGGATTCGCTCCGTGCTTTGGGATGCCAAAGGTGTGCTTTGGGAAGTGTAACTTGGATTGCTTCCATTAAAAATCAGGGGCCTTCTGGCTGCCTTGGGGCCCCGAGCAGGCTCAGAGGGATAAAGCTGAGGGAAGGAGGGAGGGAAGAGCCCGGGTCAGCTCCTGGGGGTGGCTGCAGGGCAGGGCTGGCACTGGGAGCCCACTGGGGGCTCGGCAGCAGAACAGCCACCATCCATGGGCACGGAGCACTCCCTGTGCATCCCGGGGCCAGCGGGCTTGGCTGGGAGGACAGCAGGGACAGGGACAGAGACAGGTACAGGGGCAGGGACAGGGACAGAGACAGGTACAGGGGCAGGGACAGGGAGAGGGACAGGGACAGGGGCAGGGGCAGGGGCAGGGACAGGGACAGGGGCAGGGACAGGGACAGGGACACACACCTGCTGTGGCATCGGGGACTTTCCAGTTGCTCTGTTGGTCACAAGGGAATTCAGGGGATGTTTGGTGGCTCCCAGCAGCTGCCCCAAGCCCAGCCCTGTCACCACGGGAGGACTTTTCAAGCTGCACAGGTCCATTTTTGCTTTTCCCAGACCCAGAGCAGGCCTGGAGTGAGGGTGAACCCCCTGGGATGTGGCTCCTGCCCTGCGGGATGTGGGGACACGAGGGGGCCCCAGCAGGGCACAGGGGCACAGTTCTGTCTGCAGAACCAACTGGATCCCGACGGGAATGGGAGCTTGGGGTGTCCAGAGGCACCGACAGCACTGATCAGGGTGGGAGAAATGTGTCCGTGGGTTTCCAGGGTGGAATCAGGGCAATGCTTGCTCCAGCCTAGGAGACCCTGGGGTGTTCGAGGTGCCCTGGCTCGTGGTGCTGGATCCACCACAGGATCACAGAATCATGGAATGTTTGGGTTGGAAGGGCCCTCAAAGCCCATCCAGTGCCCCCCCTGCCATGGCAGGGACACCTCCCCCTGTCCCAGGCTGCTCCAAGCCCCGTCCAGCCTGGCCTGGGACACTGCCAGGGATCCAGGGGCAGCCACAGCTGCTCTGGGCACCCTGTGCCAGGGCCTGCCCACCCTCCCAGAGAACAATTCCTTCTCAATATCCCATCCATCCCTGCCCTCTGGCAGTGGGAAGCCATTCCCTGTGTCCTGTCCCTCCATCCCGTGTCCCCAGTTCCTCTCCAGCTCTCCTGCATTGCCAGCACTGTCCCTGCCGCGGGACTGGCAGTGTCCCCGGGGCTCTGCTGGTCCCTGTGCGGGCCGGGTGTGTTCACAGCCGGAGCTGCCCGCACAGGGAAAGGTGGGAGCTCCCGGTGTGCTGGGACACCGGGAGGGCGAATTCCCCGAGCTGCAGAGCCGGGACCATCCCGGAGCGGAATGAAGGCACAGATGGAAGCCCAGGGCACCCTGTGCCCTCGGGCTGGGAGCCCTGGCAGTTGTGGAGGAGCGGGGAATGCGGGCACGGACAGCAGCATCAGGCGCAGCGCTCCCAGCCATTCCCGTTCCCATCGCGGATTAACCCGCACCCGGCCGGCGCAGCCGGGCTGTCCCAGCTCTTCCCGAGTGGCCAGAGCAGTGTGACCCTTATCTCACTCCCTGGGGGCTCCCGGAGCCGGGAGTCAGCGGCCGCTGTCCCCCCGGGGTGCCCCCGCTGTGCCCGGCGCGCTCGGCGGGGACACCGCGCTCCAGCGCTGCCACCACCCCGGGCCGCTGTCGCCTCTGTGGAGGGGCCGCAGTGCCACCCTCCGGCCCCAGGCACAACACCCCCGTCCCCAGACACCGCTCTGTCCCCGCGGGGACACAGGGACCTCGGGGACAGCGTGGGTGAGGAGGATGCCAGGCTGTGGCACTGCCCGCCGTGCTGGAGAAGGGATGCGGGAAACCTGAGCCTGCTCGGCCTGGGTTCAGCCTTCCCAAACACCGCCTAGGGAGAGGTCGGGTTGGAATAAACCCCTACGATCGTGAGGATCTTTGGAAGGAATTGTTCCCTGGGAGGGTGGGCAGGCCCTGGCACAGGGTGCCCAGAGCAGCTGTGGCTGCCCCTGGATCCCTGGCAGTGTCCCAGGCCAGGTTGGACAGGGCTTGGAGCACCCTGGGACAGTGGAAGATGTCCCTGCCCATGAGCTTTAAGGTCTTTTCCAACCCTTTAAGATCCCTTTCCATGATCTTTTTCATCTGGAGAGCCTTTGGAAAACCTTCCCTGCAGGCCGGGGGTGATTCCCAGTCCCCTCCTGGACCCACACTGGGCTCCTGTCCTGCACCATGGACCCCATGGGGTTCAAAGCCCAGCAAACCCCAGAAGGTCATTTGGGGTCATTTATCACCCCAAAACCCACTTGCAGCTGGAAATAGGTGCAAATCCAGAGTTTTCCAAAGTTTTACGGAAGCAGACATTCCCACTGAGCATCCCCAGGCCTGGCTCAATCCGCTGCTGCCTTATCCCTGCCAACCATCCCATCCTCACTGATGATGGAGAGGGGTTCTGTTCGCCTGAGGTCCCTTCCTGGCTGCAGACAGGCGCTCCTGAGCTCCTCTGGAGTGTTCCCGATGGTTTGGGATGTGCTGGCTCTGGAGGGTTTTTAATGGAACATCTCCCATCTCACCCCAAACCAGCTCTGGGGCTTTGCTCCCCTCTCAGTGCCCTCCCAGATGGGATCTCTGGAGATCCTGCAGGCTGGACAGGGGCCAGCCAGTGGGGTTTATTTAGGGAAGGACACGTGGCACCAAGGAGAAATGACAGCCCCGGTAGAGTGAGAAGCAAGGCCGGGATCAGGTGGCTCCGGTCTTGGGAGCATGGGAGAGGCCAAGAAGTTTGGGAAAAGGGCATTTGGGGCCTCTCTCGCTCCTGGAGGCACCATCTGCCAGGGCAGGGAGGATGAAGGATGTTCACGGTGAGGGGACAGGGCCAGGCTGGGGGATGGTGGTGGCAGCACCAGTCCAGAGGGGACAGGGCACCCCAGGACCTGTGGGACAGCTCGTGGTGCCCCCACCTTGTGCTCTTCCTCACCTTCTTCCTCCATCTCCTCTCTGTGAGCTTCACCAGGCAGGGGAAGAGCAGAGATTGCCTGGGAGGTACTTCCAGGCATTCCACCGTGGGCAGGATTTCCATCCTGCAGCACCCCCAGACCCAAATTCTCCGGGTTTGTAGAGCAAACCAACCCTCTGAAAAGCGAGGCTGGACTCAAGATGAGATTTTATTGGCAAAATGCTTCCTATCCCCAGAAAATGAACCCCCAGGGAAGCCAGGTGAGTCCCATTCCTCAGTGCCAAGGGCTGGGAGAGCTCTCAGGGCAAGGGAACATCTCCAGTTCAATCAACCGACACGGGAGAGAGGGAAACGTTTTGGGAACTGGGGAGGAACTGGGGCCACTGGGGGCTCCTGTAGAGCTGTGGGGTTTTGCCTCTCTCCGTATCCTTCCCCCATCCCCAGGGTGGCTCCTGCCTGTGTTCAGGAATCTTCCCAGCAGGGAAATGATTTTGTAAACCAAGGAAGGGGGAAAATATCCATCGGTGAATCCCTTCAGCATCGGGGCCGCTCGTTTCCCTTCCGGTGCAAGCAAAACCCACCAGCTGTCCTTTGGCAGAGGGTTTTTGTGTTTCCTGCCCAGAAAAGTGGAGAACTTCCCTTCCTTTTGCCTGAAACTCTGCCCCGAAGCAAGGAGAGCTCCGGGTGGGTGAGATGCCACCACAGGGGGCCAGATCCACCAGCACTGAGTGGGCAGAGCCTCCCCCATGGTTGCTCTCACCACCCTCTGAGGGTGCCAGACCCAGAACCGCCAAAATCAGGGGGGGTTGGGTCTTTCTGGGACCACAGAGCTGCCCCTGCAGCAGCACCAGCCCCCTGGAGTGCTGTCCTGGTCACGCTGTAAAGTCCTGGGTGGCCAGGTTGAACACGTTGCTCTCCATGGACCTTTGCCACTTGCCCCAGTTCCTCCTGATCTCGGCCTGGACCTGCACCAACACCACGGGCAGTGCTGGCACCCAGGGACACCGGGCAGCACCCAGGAACACGGGGCAGCACCCAGGGACACGGGGCAGCACCCAGCGGAGGGGACTGGGGGGGCAGGGGGTGGAGGAACTGTCCCTGTGCCCACGTGTGGCTTTGGGGCAGCCTCGGGGTGTCCCTGTGCCCGCTGTGGTGCCCACGGTTGGGGGGGACACATGCTCACCTCCCCGTTGAGGAAACAGTAGAGCAGAGCCACCAGGAAGCCCTGGAGAGGACAGGAAGAGCAATTTTCACCCAGAGGAAGGGGCCGGACCCCTCTGCGCTCGTCTTCCTCCTGCCTTTACCTCCTCCCACACCTCTGACCCACCCCAGGGCAGAGGAAATCAGTGCCAACTTCTCCAGGCCCAACCCGTGTGCCCAACCAGGGGTTTGGGGGCACCCTCTCCCAAAAGAGGCCAAAGCCCCACATCCCCGGGGCTCCCGGTGGGGTTTGGGGTAGGACCATGGGGACCTTCCCTGCCCACCTCACCTGGTAGGAGCCGAGCACCAGCTCGAAGTAGAGCCGGGCATCCACGCCCACATGCTCGGGGAAGAGCGCGAACACCACGTAGTGCACCCCGAAGAGGGGGATGAGGAGCAGCGTGGACTTGGTCAACCTCCTGTGGGGAGTGAGAGGGGGCTGGTTGCTCCTGCTGCCCCACAAGACCTCCCAAAATCTTGGGGAGAACCAAGCAGGTTCTCTGTGGAAGGCAGGTCTTGGAGGCTTCAAGATTGTCCTCTGTGCTCCTGCCAGGAGGGTCCCTCTGCCCCGGGACCCCAGACCCCAGCGGGGCACAGCCCTGGCCCCTTACAGGTACTGCTGCTTGTGGGTTTTGCTGAGGTCTGGGCACCGGATCTTCTGTGCCAGCATCCTGGTGACGTTGAGGAAGATGAGGAAGTTCACCTGCCCCGAAAGCCACGACTCAGGCTCCTCACAGCCCCTGGCTGGGCCCCCTGGCCCTGCGGGACCCCTGGCTCAGGGCTGGGACTTGCAGGGAGCACACTCACAAATATGGCCAGGAGGATGGGAGCCTTGATCACCCACCAGTACGGGCTGGAGTAGTCATCCCAGCACCTGCGGGACAGGAGAGGTGGCTCTGGCACCCACTGGGACCCGTGTGGTCCTGCTGTCCCCCTGCCACCACTCTGGCCAGCCCCTGCCCCCTTGGCACCCCTCTTGCCCTGGGACCCAGCAGAAAACAGAAATAACATTTCAATAAAGTGCTGGCCCCGTCCTCCCCTCCTGAGCCAAAGGTTCACCCCCAGGACTTGGACTGGGACACGTGGCTGAGGTGGCCTGGATAGGACCGAGGTGGCCTGGAGAAGGCTGAGGTGGCTCAGAGAAGGCCGAGGTGGCCTGGAGAAGGCTGAGGTGGCCTGGAGAAGGCCGAGGGGCAGCTGCTCTTACCCGTGGTTGTCATACTGGAGCCTGGTGAGCACCCACACCCCGACAGTGACCATAGGGACACCTGCAAGGACAGAACGCAGGCAGGGACAGTCCCTCCAGTGCTCTGGGGAGCCCCTGTGCCACCCCTCTGTCCCTTGTCCCCAGAGACGCGTGTCTGGGTCAGTTCTGGATGCGACAGGGAGGTGACAGCCTTCCCACCTTCTGCAGGAGAAGGAGGTGGTGGCACTGATTGCGCTGGGTCTGTGTCACCTCCCGGCTGCCCTCCTGCCCTGTGTGCACCTGGGGTGGGTGTTCCCAGCCGGGCTGGGTGTGGGAAGAAGGGAGGACCCATCCTGGATCAGGCCCCGCTTCCCCAGCAGCTCCAGGGGCTGGCAGGAGCGGGTGGGCACCCACCAGGGACATGCAGGGACGCGCCGGGGTGGGGCCGTGCTGGGAGCAGCCCTGGGGACCTCTGGCCGGGGACCTCTGGCCAGGTGGGTCTCAGATCAGGCCATTCCCAGGCTGTTCCTGCCCGCGGTGTCCCCACGCCCACCCCAGCCGATGAGGACGTAGCCGCAGGTGTAGCTCCTGTCGCAGGTGAAGGTGAGCAGCAGCAGAGTCTGCAGGTACAGCCCCTCCACCAGCAGCCAGCAGAAGTTGGCCAGCACTGAGTACTGGAAGAAGGCGATGGCTGCTTTGCAGGTCACCTGCCAGGGGAGGAGGAAAACTGCTCAGGGTGCGCCAGAGCCGGTCCTGGGGACATGAGGGGTATCACCCATCAGCTCAGGGTGCACCAGAGCCTGTCCCGGGGACACAGGGGATTGTCACCCTCAGCTCAGGGTGCACCAGAGCCTGTCCTGGGGACATGAGGAGTGTCACCCTCCCCGTCCATCCTCTCGAGGACACCTGTGGTGACCTTTCAGTGATGACCTCTCAGTACAGCCCCAGGGACTCTGCCCCAGTCCCTCACGTCACCTGTGCCAGGTTCTGCTCTGCCTGTGCCCCACGGGCAGGTGACAGGTGACCATGGCTGGTTTTGTAGGACCTTTGAAAACCCTGTGGTTGTGTCTGTGGTGCTCTCAGTGCCGTATCCTCACTCAGGGGTTCCTGTTTTTGTTGAAAACCCCAAATCTGAGCAGTATGTGGTGCTGCTGGGGTTGTGCCGAGCTTTAGCCCCCCTGGGGACACCACTGGGGACACCACTGGGGACACTCAGCCTGAGGCCAGGGCAGCTTTGAGGACAGAACTTGTTCCCTGCGCAGAGGGAAACACAGAAACGCTGAACCTCCCCAGGGCCACCCACGGCAGAATTTCCTCCACCTCAGAGCCTCTCTCTCCTCCTCACAGTGATAAATCCACCCCGATCCCACCAACCCCTTCCCATGAGCTCCTGCTGCTCTCCCTGCCCCCTTCCCAGGCTGTGGTTTGGGATTTACCGTGGACATCGTGCAGTGGTCAATGGACTCGTCCAAGAAGAGGATGCCGTCCTTGATGAACACGGCGGTGCCCCGCAGGACGAAGGAGGTGAAGAAGTGGACATGGATGGAATTCCTGGTGCAGTGCAGCTTCCTGCGGGAGGGAGGGATGGGCTGTGCCTGAGCATGGGCAGAGATGGTGCTTTGGTGTCCCCTTCCCCTGCCGGAGCCCAGCCCAGGGGTCACCGCTGGTGATGGTCACAAAGCCCTGGAGAAGTTTTGCTGCTCTAAAATCAGGAAGGACGGGGTTGTGCTGTGCTTGGGGCTGCTCAGGGGCAAGGGGAACATCCCAGAAACCTCTGGACAGCCCAGATCTGCAGCACAGACAGATCTGCAAACCCAGAACTCGGCAGGGCCACCCGAGGGTTTGGTCTGTGCCACCAGGGAAGGACAACGCTGCCATTCCTCTCCTGCCTTCCCAGTGGTCCTGTTGGCAGGGGTGGATCCCAGCTGCTCCGGGAGGGGACAGGCTGAGGGCAGCCACCCCTGCTGGGGATTCATCCCCTGTCCCTCCAGTCCTACCTGAAGCAGGAGAAGATGCCGATGGCCAGGAGCAGCGCTGCCAGCGACGTGGAGTAGCCGCAGGTGTAGAGCACCTTCATGGTGACAAAGTGGCCTCTCTGGAAGGGACAGCACCAGCGGAGTGAGGGGACACAGACTGGGAAGGGCTGGTGTGGGACAAGCAGGGAGGTGACAGCCCTTGCCCCCTCCAAGGATGGGATAACCCTGGGAGCATCTCCATGTGGGGAAGGGGGACATGGGGACAGTTCCCCTCAGCCCCAGGGGTCCCACGTGCCGTGGCCTCAGTGTCGTTGTCGCTGCCGAGGGTGTCCAGCTGGCAGGCGCTGTGGTAGGGGAGGCTGGGGAGGCTCCATCCCCACTCGGTGCAGTTCCTCTGGATCAGCCCTGCAGGGCAAGGAGGGACCTCAGGGGACCCAAGGGTGTCACCTCTGGTGGCACCCCCACAGTGCCCGGCCTGGGACAGACTGGGACAGCAGCATGGGACTCGAGTGGCCTGGCTGTCCCATCCTGCTTGGATCCCATCGCTGCCCCATCCCTCCAGACCCTGTCACTGCCTCATCCCTCCAGACCCTATCACTCCCTCCTGGATCCCATCACTCCCTCCAAGACCCCATCACTGCCCCATCTCTCCTGGATCCCATCACTCCCTCCTGGATCCCATCACTGCCCCATCCCTGCTGGATCCCATCACTCCCTCCAGATCCCATCGCCCCCTCTGGCCCCGTGCCTGGAGCTGCCAGGAAAACTTTGGGCAGGGTGTGAAAACATGCGTGGATCCCTCCAGTGGGAGGGAATTGGAAATTAGGGCTATAAAAGTGCTCATTCATCCTGTGAGGGCTCCATCGAGCCTCTCCCGAGCTGTTCCTGCCCCAAAGCAAACATTTTCCAACATTTTCTAAATTACTCCCGGCCGAGGAAGCGCTCGGAGACTGTGGAGAGCTCGGATGCTCCAGGTGGGATCTCCATCAAGAAGGATGAAGGCAGCTCAGGAGCACTGGGATGGTGCGTGGGACAGGAGGGCACCGAGCAGAAGGGGACTGTCCCGGTGTCACCAGGATGGAGGGTGAGGTCCCCAAGGCCTCCACCCACAGAGGGATGGAAGGATTTGGGGACGGTCCTGCTGTGGCAGCTCCCTGAATCTCTGCTTTCCCCGTCCCCTGCCTGGACTGCAGTTTGCACAGGGAACATTTGTTTTGGAGGGGCAGGAGCAGTGGGGTCAGGGGGAAGGGCTGGGGTGGCGCAGGGTCCCAGGCAGGGTGGGTGGGTCCCGTGGGATGAGCGATCCCGGCTGGATCCAGACCTTTGGACTTCTTGAAGACGTGCAGGATGTCGGGACAGGCGACAGCTCGGGACTGGCCGAGGGGCAGGGCGGGCCAGCAGCTCACCCCGTCCCACTCCGTCGGGCAGCCTGGGGAGGGAGGGAGGGCACGGTGGTGACACCGGGAGGGGACGTGCGGGTGACCCCGCGGCCCCGGCCCCGCAGCTGTAACGGGAGCGTCCCCCGATCAAGGGCCGGGTCGAGCCCCGCAGGAACCGGGACCATCCCGGCTCCGGCCCCGGCAACATCCTCCCCCGGCGCTGGGATCCCCTCTTAGCCCCGGACCCGGCGTTTCCTGGGGCTGCATCAGATCGAGCTCCCGTGAGAATCCCGCGGGTGTGGGATGGGCTGGGATTTGCCCGTGGCTCCTGAAATAACTCAGATTTATGCTGGAATTTTGCACCTGGAGGCTCAGCCCGGGACGTGTCCCCACCGACAGGAAAAAGCCATGCAAGGCTCGCTGTGAGTGATTGGCTTAAACACCTTTTGCTTCCCTCTCCAGCACTGAATTCCTGTTTAAATCTCTCTCCAGTTTCCTTGGGAATGAGCACGGCCAGGCAGACTCGGAGCCCGGAGGAATCCGTGACAAGGACATCCCATCCCAGGCCAGCTCCTGGGCCAGCACAGCTCTGTCATTAACCTGGCAGATCCACGTTATCCACCTGGAGCTCGTCCATTCCCAGCCAGGGAATGTGGAACTGGACAGGGCTGATGAGTTTCCTCTGATTTCAGCCTGGGGGTGTCAGTCCAGGCAGGGAGGGATTTGCATCCACAGTGCCCAGCCGAGCAATTTTTGCTCTGGAGAATCAGGGGAGTGAGCTCAGAATTGAGATCATCACTGAGAGCAGTCACTTCATTTCTTGGGATCGTGGAATCAGGGAATCACAGAATGGTTTGGGCTGGGAGGGACCTCAAAGCCCACCCAGTGCCACCCCTGCCATGGCAGGGACACCTCCCACTGTCCCAGGCTGCTCCAAGCCCCGTCCAGCCTGGCCTGGGACACTGCCAGGGATCCAGGGGCAGCCACAGCTGCTCTGGGCACCCTGGGCCAGGGCCCTGTGCCAGGGCAGGAATTGTTCCCTGCCCAATATCCCATCCATCCCTGCCCTCTGGCAGTGGGAAGCCATTCCCTGTGTCCTGTCCCTCCATCCCTTGTCCTCAGTCCCTCTCCAGCTCTCCTGGAGCCCCTTTAGGCCCTGGAAGGGGCTCTGACCTCTCCCTGGAGCTTCTCTCCAGGTGAACATTCCCAGCTCTCCCAGCCTGGCTCCATGGCAGAGTTCTGCCACTCCCTGCACCTTTTCTGTGGCATCATCTGGGCTGTGGGGGCTACGAATTCCAGAGGAGGCCCTGGAGATGCTCCAAAGGCTCCTTTGGAGCCAGGCTGGGAGAGCTGGGAATGTTCACCTGGAGAGAAGCTCCAGGGAGAGGTCAGAGCCCCTTCCAGGGCCTAAAGGGGCTCCAGGAGAGCTGGAGAGGGACTGGGGACAAGGGATGGAGGGACAGGACACAGGGAATGGCTTCCCACTGCCAGAGGGCAGGGATGGATGGGATACTGGGAAGCAATAAGGAGATCCTAGAGCCCTCCCACCCCATCCATGGGATCTGAGCCCATCCTCGAGTCACGCTCCGCACGCTGGCACAGGCAGGGAAAGGGGCGGATGCAGCTCAGGTGGGCAGGGGGGCAGGCAGAACCCCAGGATTAAATCCACGTTTTAATTCTGGGCTTCTTCTCCTCAGATATTTTCCTGCAGTAAGATTCCTTCCCTCGGCTGGCACGATCCGGGCTGCAGAATGGACCTTTTCCAATCCCTTTGGCTTTTCCCTGCTAAGCTGAAGGATGAATGACATCTCTGCAGAGTTACTTCAGCAATTATGCACCTTCATATGCATTTATTGCTTAATTTTTCCACTGCTGTGAGATGAAACCCCTGGAATGACGCATTCCTTATTCTCCAGGTGACAATTTTTGCCCCGGGATTTTTGGGCCATTCAGCTTTTGGATGGAAACTGAGATGCAATTTAAAAAAGGATGTCCAGAAGCAGCACTTGAAAATTGGGTTTTCCAGCAGTGAATTGGTGAATTTAAAACCCCAGATGTGGGAAAATTGAGCTGCTCAGAAAACGTTTGGCAGTAAAATTCCCTGAATTAGGAAGGGGAGCAGATGTGAGGTGGTGACACCACGGAGTGACCCCGGTGCTGGTGGCCACAGCCCTGGCACTGGTGCAGGGGGTGGAGGGGGCTCTGCCAGGGGCATGGACCAACCCAGCACTGCCACATTCCATGAATCCCTCCCTGGGAGGGTGAGAAGGCTCCGGGGAAACCTCAGAGCCCCTTCCAGGGCCTAAAGAGGGAGAGCTGGAGAGGGACTGGGGACAAGAGATGGAGGGACAGGACACAGGGAATGGCTTCCCACTGCCAGAGGGCAGGGATGGATGGGATATTGGGAAGGAATTCCTGGCTAGGAGGGTGAGGAGGGGCTGAGGTGGAATTCCCAGAGCAGCTGTGGCTGCCGCTGGATCCCTGGCAGTGTCCCAGGCCAGGCTGGACGGGGCTGGGAGCAGCCTGGGACAGTGGGAGGTGTCCCTGCCACGGCAGGGGTGGCACTGGGTGGGATTTAAGGTCCCTTCCCACCCACCATTCCATGATTCCTAAATCCACCAGGACTGAGTCCCTGCTGTTGTTTGTGTCCCTCAATCCCCTCTATCCCATTCCAGCAGCATTTCTGGGGCTCTCCAGGGATTTTCCTTGACCTTTGCCCTGGTGCTGCTCTCCGTTTTCCCAGAAATCCCTGCTTTTCCTTATCCACGTGCTCTGCAGTCCCCTGCCATGGATCACCCTCCAAGGACCCCTCAGAAATTCCTGCCCTGCTCCCGAGGGAGCTGATCCCAGGCTCAGCCTCACCTTCCTGCCCAGGGGTTTGGCTCTCGCTCCGGATCCTCTCCAGACATTCCGCTTCTCGCTTCTGGAAGTGGAGGACGACGGAGCAGTCGGGATGAGTCCCTCGCACCTTGGGAGAGGAGGAAAGGGCAGGCAGGAGAATCACGGAGTTGTGGGATGGGTTGTGTTGGAAGGGACCCCAAATCCCATCCCGTTCCTCCCCCACCATGGGCACGGACACCTCCCGCTCTCCCAGTGGGATGCGGGTACAGCAAACCCCACATTCCCAGCTCTGGTGATGGGAACAGCACGGAGAACGTCCGGATCCCAAAGATGTGAGAGTTGTGGTGGCTCAGTGTGCAGGGATTGGATTGTCCAGGAATCCCCACTTTGGGATTTGCCTCCTCGGCTCCCAGCGGGAGACTGAGGCTGAGGCTGAGCTGAGAGCAGGCCAGGAATTCTGCATGTCCATTCCCGAGGATCTGTGCCCATTCCCGAGGATCTGTGCCCATTCCCAAACATTCATGTCCATTCCCACCTATCCCTGCCCATTCCCAAGCATCCCTGCCCAGGGAGATGGGGTGGGATGGGATGGGATGGGATGGGATGGGATGGTATGGGATGGGATGGGATGGGATGGGATGGGAATGGGATGGATGGGCAGCCCCCACCCTGGCCAGGAGGACCCTTCCCTGTTCCCGGGCCCTGGGGTGGCTGGCACTGGCAGTCCCCCCACCCTGTCCCCGCGTTGTCCCCAGGGCCACTCACCTGCAGCGTGGGGAGGAGCAGCAGGAGCAGCAGCGAGCGGGGCCGGGGGGGCTGCCAGGGATGCCCCATGGCTGCACCCAGAGGGGTCCCGGCTGTGTCCCCGAGGGGTTGGGGACAGCCCGGCTCCTCCCGGGTGACCCGGGGCTCCCGGGGCTGCCCCAGCACCTTTCTCCCCTCTCCCCCTTCCCTCCCCAGCCCTGCCCCGCGCCCCTCAGGACCTTCCCTGCCGCGGCTCTCGGTCCCGCCCGGGTGTGGCTGTCCCTGCCCGTGTCCCTCCTCTGCCGTGGCTGTCCCCGGCGCCGCTGGGCTCCGCGAGCGGGGATGTCACCGCTCCGGGATTTGGGATCTGGAATCTGGAGCTCCTCCCTCCTCTCCCCTCCCCGCACCGGGGTTGGACGGAGCAGCTCGGGAGGGTCCCCCAGGCTGGCACTGCCCCCCAGGCTGGCACTGCCCCCCGCACCCACCGCCCACACGGGACCCCCGGCCGGGCCCAGGGGGACGCACAGCGGGGACACCGAGCCCTTCCCGGCTCCCCGGGTGGAAAACCGCTGGAGAAAGGCTGTGGGAAGCGGGGGCGCAGCCGGGATGGGGTGCGGGGTGCCAAGGGTCACATCCGCGCCCAGGCGGGGACAGGGACAATCCTTCCAGCCCTGCCAGGCGTGGCGCCGCTGGCCCCGGGGTGACCGGCAGTGCTGCGTCCCTGTCCCAGCCCTGTCGCCGTCCCCGTCCTGTCTCTCCTCCCCGGGACACCCCCGAACCCCTCCCCAAAATTCCCCCTCGCCCAGAAAGTCCTGGGATGGGCTCTGGGTGTGTGACAGCCCCACCCGCTCTGCAAAACGAGCCCAACTATGCCCAGCCCTGGGTTTGGGGTGGTGATTTGGGGGTTTTGGTGGATGCGGAGTGTGGTCACCTGGCAGGGCAGGGTTTGGGGGACCCCAGGAAGAACCTGGGATGGACACAGAGCAAGGAACACCCGGAGCTGCATTCCTGAGTGTCCGCCAGGGGTGGGGCTGCCCTTGGGTCCCAGACCCCCGAGCATCACCTGGGCTCTTCTCACAGCAAACANAAACATTCATGTCCATTCCCACCTATCCCTGCCCATTCCCAAGCATCCCTGCCCAGGGAGATGGGGTGGGATGGGATGGGATGGGATGNGGCTGTCCCTGCCCGTGTCCCTCCTCTGCCGTGGCTGTCCCCGGCGCCGCTGGGCTCCGCGAGCGGGGATGTCACCGCTCCGGGATTTGGGATCTGGAATCTGGAGCTCCTCCCTCCTCTCCCCTCCCCGCACCGGGGTTGGACGGAGCAGCTCGGGAGGGTCCCCCAGGCTGGCACTGCCCCCCAGGCTGGCACTGCCCCCCGCACCCACCGCCCACACGGGACCCCCGGCCGGGCCCAGGGGGACGCACAGCGGGGACACCGAGCCCTTCCCGGCTCCCCGGGTGGAAAACCGCTGGAGAAAGGCTGTGGGAAGCGGGGGCGCAGCCGGGATGGGGTGCGGGGTGCCAAGGGTCACATCCGCGCCCAGGCGGGGACAGGGACAATCCTTCCAGCCCTGCCAGGCGTGGCGCCGCTGGCCCCGGGGTGACCGGCAGTGCTGCGTCCCTGTCCCAGCCCTGTCGCCGTCCCCGTCCTGTCTCTCCTCCCCGGGACACCCCCGAACCCCTCCCCAAAATTCCCCCTCGCCCAGAAAGTCCTGGGATGGGCTCTGGGTGTGTGACAGCCCCACCCGCTCTGCAAAACGAGCCCAACTATGCCCAGCCCTGGGTTTGGGGTGGTGATTTGGGGGTTTTGGTGGATGCGGAGTGTGGTCACCTGGCAGGGCAGGGTTTGGGGGACCCCAGGAAGAACCTGGGATGGACACAGAGCAAGGAACACCCGGAGCTGCATTCCTGAGTGTCCGCCAGGGGTGGGGCTGCCCTTGGGTCCCAGACCCCCGAGCATCACCTGGGCTCTTCTCACAGCAAACAATTAAAATGATATCTCTGTAAATACATAAATATCTATAAAATCCGTATAAATACGTGTTGTGGATGTGTAAAATCAATGTGTTTATAGAATTCTCCCTGCTGGAGCCCCCTCAGCAAGGGGAATCCTGACTCAAACGTCAGCATTTTAATGATTTTAATAATGGGACCTCCAATTTTGGGGAAATTTTAGGGGTCCCAACCCATATTTTAGAGGGGTCTCTGGGGGTCGAATCCCCAGTATTGGGGAGAATTTAGAGGTCCCATTCCCAATCTTGGGGGGACTTTGGAGCTCCCATCCCCACCACCGGGGAGATTATGAGGGCGTTTCTCTGGTTCCCACCCCAGTTTCTGGGGAAAATTTTGGGGGGGTCTCTGGGGTTCCCACCCAAACTTTAGGGGAGACTTTAGGGATCCCATCCCCAGTGTTGGGGGGGGTCTCTGGGGGTCCCATCCCCGTTTTTGGGGAGACTTTCGGGGGTTTCTGGGAGCCCCATTCCCAATATTTTGGGGACACTTTGAGTGTTCCATCCCCAATTTTGAGGAGAGTTTAGGGATCCCATTCCCAACTTCGGGGGAGTCTCTGGGGGTCCCATCCCCAGTTTTGGGAGGGTCTCATTAAGAATTTCTCTCCAGATGAGATCACCCTAAAAACCGCGGATGAGAGAGCCGCGCCCGCGGTGATTCCGAGCCCTCGCTTGCCACGATGAGGGGGCAAAGGCTGAGCCCGGGGTTAGGCTGACACCAAAGCTGCCGCGGCCGGGCCAGGCTCATTAACATCTCCACGGAACCACCCTAATTAATCGTTTAATTTTCCAGCAGCCCACAAACACTTGGGACGGAGCCCAAAGCCCGAATTAAACCCGAATTAAGCCGTCCTTGCTGGAAGAACCCCGCGCTCCCCTCGGCACCGCCCCGCGGGGGCTGCTTTGGGGCGGGGGTGGCCTCCAGGTGCCCCCGGTGTCCACACAAGGCCAATTTGGTGGCACCTCGTGGCGGACGGGCTGCGGGGTTTGTCCCCGGGCTGGGAGGTGGCCGGGCTGCCGGGAACGCCAGAGGAAATCGGGAGAGCATCGCTGTGGAATGGGAACCCCGTTCCCAGGAGGGCGGAGAGCCCTGGGGATCCTTCGGGTGATTCCCAACCCACACATTCCCGAGGGAGGAGCAGCTGGGGCAGGCGCTGGTGGCCCGAGCTCCCTCCCGGTGGGGTCACCTGCCCAGCCCCGCTGGCCTCGGGTCACTGTCCCCTTCGGCAGGAGCAAGGGGGAAAGAAGCGAGGACAAACTCGCTGGATTGCACATCCCGGACCCAAACCCAGCCCGCTCTGGGCTCCCACCAGGCGGTCCCGCATGGGGCGGCTGTGTCCCTCCATGTGACAGTGACAGCGGTGACCGGCGGAGGGGACAGGACAGGACAGGACAGGTCAGGGCGGGAGGATCTGCCCCGGGCTGCGGTGTGGCAGCACGGTCCCGGTGGCGGGGAAGGGCGATTGTGCCCCTGCCAGGTCCCCAGGGAATGTCTCCAGGGAATGTCCCCAGGGAATGTCTCCAGAGGCTGCCCCGCGGCCACGGGCGTCCCCATCGATCCTGCCGGGAGCTGGGGGTGACTCAGCCGTTCCCAAAGCAGAGGAAGTCACTGGCAGGAATCTTCCTGCAGGTGACAAACGCTCATTTAGGGAGGGCTGGGATCGCTGACTGTGCTGCCTCCATCCCATCCGACAGCTCAGTGCGGTCCCCGCCCCGCTCTGCCTGGATTCTGGGCTCCGTGGGAGGAAACAAATCTGGGAAGGGAAAATCGGAGGAAGAGGAGTTCTCGATGGCTTGGGTGACAGCTTGGGGACGATGAAGATCGAAGCACTGGCAGCGTGAGACCTCCTGGAAAGGGAAAGGGGATGTTTTGTAGTTATCCTTCAAAATGCGCAGCTTAAACCCATTCACAGTGCCAGACACAGAGGGCATCCCCAGAGGTGTGTCCTGAGTGCCTGGATGGGACAGCGGGATGGGGGACAGCCCGGGGGACACCAGCTCCCGCACTGCCACCCCATAGCCGGGGTTTGTCCCCGTGCGCAGTGACAAACTCGTTTGGGACTGGTTGGGGACTGGTTGGGGACTGGTTTTTGGAGCCCCTGGGAGGCAGCGGGGGCTGGGGGGATGTGTTGCCTCAGCGGTGCTTTCTTCACCTTCCCCGAGCCGTGGGCGAGGCTGCTGATCCTGCCGGGGTTTCCTCACGTTGGGAATCTCTCTAGCTCCGCTCGGTTTCTCGGGAAGGGAAGTGGCACAAGGGATGTGCTGTCACCTCCAGGGCAGCTCAGGGTGCCACTGCCGCCGTGGCAGAGCCCATGCCGGCTCATCCCGGCTCCATTCCTCACCTTCCCGGTGCTCCCGGTCGGACCGGCCACCGTGCCCTGCCAGCCTCTGCTCTGTTGTTTTGCCGAAGTTTGTCCATGCCCTGCAGAGAAGGGCTGGATCCCGCTGATCCCATTCCAGCAGCTGGAGCAGCACCTACACGGCCCAAGGGGTGGCAGAGGGCCCCTGTCCCTCCTGGTCCCCAGGGACTGACCCCGTCCCAAAGCCTTGGTCCTGAAAAGCAAAATTCCTGGTGGGACCCGCCCTGTGCCTGAGCGCGGCCGGAGCTGAGATCCCGGCCCTGGGCTGGGTGTAGGGGGAGATTTTGAGGCTTTCCAGAAGAAATCCCAGAACTGCTGTGAGAGAGGAGCTCCAGAGCTATCCAAAGGGAGCCAATCATCTGCTGGATATCCTCGGGGTGCCCTTGGCACACGGCTCATCCTGGGATCGGGTGGCTCTTCCAGGGGACAGCAGGACCTGTCCCCATCAGCGCTGGAGAATCCTCTGATTCCCCCTGGGTTTCCTCTGACCCCTCCTGGGTTTTCCCAGTGGATGTTCTATGTGTCCCCACCAATCACTCCAAGGTGGGAACACAGCGTGGTGCAGGGCTGTCGCCTCTCCCAGTGTGGGTCAGTCAGATGAGGGGGGCAGCAGAGGTGGCACCTCCAGCTGGAGCATCGTTCCTGCCTAGGGAAGGTGACCCGGGCGGTGTCCTGGGGACAGCACAGCCACAGCTGCCTTTGTCCCCATCCCAGCTGCCTTGACGCCGGCATTTCCCTGTGCCCGGGCTCTGCTTTCCTGGCCAGTTCCTGTCCTGCCACTCGGATCCCTCTGGCCGTGGATCCTCCTGCTCCTCCTCCTGCTCCTCCAGAGGGCCAGGAGTGCTCCTGCCCGGGACTGTCCCCACCCTGACCTGCAGCCCCAGTTCCGTGACCCTGAGCTTTGAAGAGGTTTGGGAGCTGGGCTGATGGGGCGTTCTGAGGGGATTGAAACGGGACTGGGGACAGGCTGGAGCCAGGCACAGCCCAGAGCTGAGCCCGGCCTGAGCCCGGCCTGAGCCCGGCCCTGCTGCACAGCACACTTCGCCCAGCCTCGGTGGTGCTTGCTTTGGCTCCAGAAAACTTCCTGAATTCCCTCACCTCCTTCTTTCTCCTTCTTTCACCTTCTCCTCCTCCCCTCCCCTCTCTCAGTAATGACCCCTGAGGGGCTCAGGCTGCCACGGGGGAGGCCGAGGACATTCCGAGTAGGTCCCTGTCACCCTTCCTGTCCCACCCCTGGCACAAGGCTCCCTCAGATCCCTCACCCCTCATCCCGGTGCTTGAATCCCTCCTGAGGAGGGAGAAGATTGGGATCAGCCCAGCCTGGCTCTGCCAAAAGGGGCAGGAAGCAGCACGGTAATTAAATGGGCAAATAATGGGAATTTAGGATGATAACAAAAGGCAGAAAAGCGATCCAGAGGGGGTTGGAAAAATGAGGAACACAGAGAAAAATCCAATCAAGCAGAAAATAGCCCGGACTGGAGCCAAGGGCTGGGGGCTGAGGCAGCCGGGCTCTGAGTGCTCTTCCCTGGAATTTGGGGGGTCTCCGGTGCCGTTCTGCGGCAGAACGAGAGTTTTGGGAGAGATCCTTTCCCGAGCAGAGCTGGCCGCGGGCTGGAACCCCGGGAGAAGTTCCCAGATCCGGGCTGCTGAGGCACAGATCTGGGATGGGATATCCAAGGAAATCTCCCGGAGGAGCAGCCTGGGCACTGCGGCTGCGGGAGGCGGAGGGGAGGCGCCTGAGGCCGGGGGGGGCTGGGATGGGTTGGGGTCTCTGGGCGGACAAAGTGGATTTTGCTGGAATTCAAAGTTCCGTGCAGATTCCCCATTCCCGGGGTTTCCTGGGATGAGCTGGGGCGCGCTGAGCTCTCTGCCGGGGGGAACAGGAGCTGGCTGTGCTCCGCCGGGCACCAATCCCCTTGGGAATATCCGTGGAAGGACCCGCGGCAGGGCTCTCCGGGGGTCCCATCCGCGCTACTGGGGAGATTTGGGGGGGGTTCTGTGGTTCGCACCCCCAATTTTGGTAAGATTTTTGGCGGTCTCTGGGGTTCCCACCCAAATATTCAGGAAGACCTTTGGGTGTGCCATGCCCAGTTTTTTGGGGGGAGTTTTCTGAGGGTCTCATCCCACATTTTGGGGAGGCTCCAGCAGCCGGCTGAGCCAGGCTCTGCTGCCGGCGCTTCCCGCTCATTCCCAGGTTTCCGTGGGGGATGCGGTGCGGGGAGCTGGGGACAGCCCCAGGGCACCTGGCACGGTGACACGGACATCCGGGGGACCCCAGGTGGCACCGGGGCTCAGCGACATCCTGGGGACCGCCTCCAGTTTGGGAGCGGGTCTCTGGGGGTCCCAACCCCAATTTTGGGGAGACTTTTGAGGGTCCCCACCCATATTTTGGGGGGTATCTGGGGGTCCCGTCCCCAGCAGCAGGGAGATTTTAAGGGCCCCATCCTAAATTTCGGGGAGACTTCTGCGGGTTTCTGGAAGCCCCATACCCAGTATTAGGGAAGACGTTTGAGGACCCCATCCCCAATTTTACAGGGATCTCTGGGGGTCCCATCCCCAGTTCTGGGGAGATTTTGAGGAGGTTTCTGTGGTTCCCAACTCCAATTTTAGTTGAGAATTTTGGACATCTCTGGAGTTGCCACCCAAATTTTAGGGGAGACTTTGGGGGTCCCATCCCCAATTTTGAGGAGACCTCATTAACCCAACGCCCCTCCCATTCCCTAATGAGGCTCATAACTGCTCTTCCCACCCCCCCCCACCACAAGTCACAAGGTCGAGGACACGGCCCGGCCCCGAGGGGACACACGGACACCCCAGCCCGGTATCCCCAGGACCTTTCCCGGGGATTTCCCGCCGGGAAAACCAGCCCGGAGACATTCCTGACCCGCCGATCCTCCCTCCGGAAAGGGTTTGTTTCTCCCGGGAGCCCTGGAGACCATCCCGGCTCCCGCAGCTCCGCTCCCCTCACAGCCGGGCCATGGAGGGAGGAGCAGCCGGGGACCCCCGCGGGCTCTGGGGGGACCCCCCAGCTGGGACCTCCCTCGTCCCACACCGGGTGAGCCCCGGGAGCGCTCCTGCCGGGATTTATGGGATGAGCGTGGGAGATGGGATGGGGCGGGAGGGGAGGGTGTTTGGGGTCGGGGGTTTGCGGGTGCCCTGCAGACCCCGAGAGGCCACCCCTGCACGGGGACGTGTCCCCCGAGGTGGGGACTCTCCAGGTCTGGAAGTCACCCAGGACGGGAGGGCGGTGTCCCTGGAAAAGCCGTGGGAGAGCGATCGTTCGCTTCTCCGAGGCTCCCGTCCTGCTGCCCCCGGGCCACCTGCTCCTCCTGCCACCAGCCCTGTCCCCTCTCCTGCCACCAGCCCTGTCCCCTCTCCTGCCGCCTGCCCTGTCCCCTCCCGCCCGCCACCAGCCGTGTCCCCTCTCCATCCTGCCGCCAGCCCTGTCCTCTCTCCATCCTGTCACCAACCTTGTCCCCTCTCCTGCCACCAGCCCCGTCCCCTCCCGCCCGCCACCAGCCGTGTCCCCTCTGTCCCCTCCCGCCCCAGGAATGTGCAATCCCGGGCTTTTCCTTCCAGCTCCGCGCCGTGGGATCCCCCCCCGGAGCCGCCCCCGTGTCGCGGCCGCCGGTTCTGATCCTCCAGCAGCTGCCGGGGCCCGGGGCCGCCCCCGCGGGACCCCCACCCGGCCGGGGAGGTGCGTGGGGGCAGGGCTGGGGGAGGGCAGCGCTGACCCCGGCCTGGCTTCAGCCGCTTCTTTCCCCAGCCTTTTCCAGGGTGAGAGGTGGCGGGGGCTGAGCCGCACTCGGGAATGTCCATCCCGTCCTTGGAGGGATGTTCGGCCCCACGGGATGCGATTTTGGGGGGTTTTACCGAGTCTGGGCTCCAAGACGCTTCCGGGGAACGGTTTGGGGCTGGGTTTGTTTTGAAATTCATCTGGTTTTGTTCTGCAAAACCCCATTTCCTGCGGGCATCCCCAGGGAAAGCCACGGTGCCACAGGCTCCTTGGAACTATGAGCTGGGGTTGGAACCCTGGGCTGTGTCCAGAGGGGCTTCAGCCAACTTTGTGCCTCCCCAGGCTGCAGCAATCTGGGCTGGGGGGGTGTGAGAGCGGGGCCAGGGGCTGTGGTCACTGGGGACAGTGGGGCCAGGGGCTGTGGTCACTGCGGACATGCCACAGGCAAAGTCACCTTGTGCTGTGGGGATGGGGACAATGGAGCTGTCCTTAAAAATCCGGAGAGGAAAAAGGATGCTGAAAATCGGCGTGGAAAGGAAAGACAGCCCCAGCCTGGCCCCTGTGGGACGGGTGGGATCTGTTCGGAGCTGCCCGCACTCCGTGTCCCACCCCGGTTCAATTCTTGGGGGGCTCCCTGTGCCTGGATCCAGCTCAGCAGAGTCCCAGGATGTGCTGGGATGCTCCTGGCTGAGGGACAGCCAGCTCCCGGTGTCCTGGGGATGCAGCCTTGCAGCTCTGGAGCCTTTGGGGATCCGGCACATGGGGTATGGGGAGGTCCAAACCCTTTTTTACCCCGACTCCAGGTCATGGAAGCAGGGAATCCCAGAATGGTTTGGGCAGGGAGGGACCTTAAAGCCCTCCCAGTGCCACCCCTGCCATGGGCAGGGACACCTCCCACTATCCCAGGGTGCTCCAAGCCCTGTCCAGCCTGGCCTGGGACACTGCCAGGGATCCAGGGGCAGCCACAGCTGCTCTGGGTGGATGAAGCCAGCAGGACCTCAGGGGAATCCAGCAGGTTTATGGGAATTTTCCAGAGGAATTTCGCACCTGCAGAGAATGGGGATGTTTTTTGGGGATGCAGAGTCGGATTTGGTGTTTCCTCTGTGGGAATTGGCCTCAGCAGCCACACCCAGGGGACAGGGACACTGCCCTGGGCCCAGCTCCTCGTGTGGAACCAGGCAGGGGCTGAGGAGGCTCTGAGCATCCCCACCCTGCTCCTCACCTGGATCCAGCTCCCAGGAGTGGGGATTGGGATCCTGGGATCCCCCCATGGTCCAGCCCCAGCTCCCGCCCCTTCAGGGGCTCCGAGCCCCCTGTGCACAGAGCAGAGCTGACCCTGGCGTGCTCAGTGCCACCCGAGGTCACTGCCTCTGCCAGCCGGTGCCAGGCCAGGCGCTTCCCAAGCCCCTGAGCGCTTCCAGGGCTGGAAAAATTCTCCCCAGAACGGGTGGAAAGTCTGGTGCCTCCAGCCCCAGTAACCACCCCGTGTGAGCCAGCCCAGATGTTCGGTCACATTCGCAGGGAAGAAAAGGCTCAAATCTGCCAATTTTCGAGCTTTATCCAAGCCAAATAATTTTTAAACACCACATGGGGCTTCCAAACGGGGGCGGGAGAAGTCTGGCTTTGCTCCCGCTGCTCGGGAACAGGGAGGAGCCCTGGGGCCGCCCCATCCGCGGCGCTCAGCCCAGGCTGAGCTCTCCTGCCCTCTCTCCGCTCCCTCTGACAGAATCCCCGATTCTCCGGCAGATCTGATGGAGCTGATGCTGATTCAAAGCTCCCAAATGCACCAGCTGCTGATGCACGGCCTGGCCGTGGCAGCTCTGACGTCCCTCGGCGTGGGGCCAGCCCCAGCCCCCGCCCAGGTGAGGCTCAGGGGGGCTGGGTGGGCAAAGGGACCAAAGGGGAGCAAAGGCACCTTCCCAGGGCTGTTCGGGAGAGCGGGATCCCCACATCCCGCTTTAGGACCCTCCGGGCGCAGCACCTGGGGGGTCCCAGCCCAGCTCAGTGCAGCCCTTCGGGGTTTGGGGCTCTCTGTGGTGGCTGGAACCCCAGCTGGGACAGCTCAGACCCCACCCAGGCCTTGGGCAGAGGTTCAGCCCAGCTGGGAAGGGCCGGGACCCTCCGGAAGCACAGCCCCTCAGGCAGGGCTGGCACTTTAAAACGCATCTCGAACCAAAACCGTGTTAAACATCTCACCGCGGGGGGAGCAGCGCTGCTCCTGGGGCAGGGCCGGGCTGCGGCCGCCGCTGAGCTGCGGCCGGCGGGCACCGCCTGGCACCGCCCCCTGCCCCCGGTGCCACCGGCCAGGGCTGGCCAGCGCCGGGCCCTGCCTGCTCGCACGGGTCCCGAACGCATCAAACGGGCTCTTCCCACGGGGTCTCGGTCCCATCTGGGGGGCCGCCACCCCCCCGCCTCCCCAGCAGCCGCGTCCCCACGCCGGCTGCCCCGGGGCTTTGTGTGGGACCGAGCCCACCCAGGGGAGCAGCCGGGGGTGGTCCCTGGGCAGCGGCGCCCCGGGAGCCCCGGGGCCGGCCCGGTCCTGCCCTCGTCCCTCCTGCCCTCGTCCCTCCTGCCCTTGTCCCTCCCCGCAGGCGCTGGCGGGGCCCTCGCAGGGCGAGCAGGAGGAGGAGGAGGCCCTGGTGTTCCACCATCACTACATCCCCTATCCCTGTCCCGGCCCCGGCCCGGCCCCGGTCCCCGTGCGGTTCCTGCGCTCCTCACCTGGGGACGAGGGGTGAGTGACGGGGGAGGCTCGGTGCCACCTGCCCCGGTGTGACAGCACTCCCGGCCGCAGCGGGGGCACAGCGACACCATCGCTCCGTCACTCACCCGTCCCTGCTCCGCTCCAGCAGAGCTGTGCCCCCCCCGCCGCCCCCCAGTGCCACCGGGACAGTGGGACCCGGCGTCCCCCCAGCAGCAGGTAAGGAACCTATGGGGACATTCCCCGACAGGAACAGCTGTCCCTCCAGCTTCCATCAGCCCAGGCTGAGCTTCCCTGCTCCCTGTCTCCATCCCATCCCATCCCATCCCATCCCATCCCATCCCATCCCATCCCATCCCATGGATCCCACCCCACGGCTGGCACCCCCGGCACACCCCCTTTTCCCGCAGAGTACTACAGCGCGGAGGAGCAGAGGCCGTGAGCTCTGCACGCCCTGATCCCGAAGATCCCGGATGGACGCTCCACGATTCCGGTGTTTTGGGGCGGTTTTCCCCTGTGAGCCCCCCCGGGGCAGGGGTGCCACAGCGCTGTCACCACCCCCGTGACACCCCGGGCCCAGCTGGCACCGCTCCCCTGCTGAGCGGCGAGCCCGGGGTGGCACAGGCTGTCCCCGGGGGTGGGGACGGGGGGATGTCCCCAGCGCAGGTGGTCCCAGCCGTCGTTAGTGCCTCCAGCTCCTGGCGCGGCATCGCCTGGAATTAATTTGCTTTGTTAAGAGAGCGCCCTGCTGTCGCTAATTAAGCATCTGTAATTACCGGGGCTGGTGGCTCCGCGCCTGAGGGCAGCGGCTCCCCCGGGGCTGGCGGGACCCAGAGCCCCCTGTATCCCGTGGGGGAGGGTCTGTCAGCGCCTGGGGGGGGCTGGGATGGTCATGGGGNTGAGGGGGTGCTGGGGCTGGTGCTGGAAGCTCCAGGGTGGGATCTCCTGGCTGAGCACAGCGAGAGCGGGACCCCAGTGGGGACGTGGTTGGGAGAGCGGCCTGGAGGAGGAAAACGCGGAGATTCCCGGGATCCAGCGACCCCTCTGCTCCGCAGGAAGCAGGAGGAAGAGGAGAGTAGAGGCTTTGTGGCGCCGGGAGCTGTCCCCTGCCTGTGCCACCTCCCCAGCCCCACGGAGGGTCACCAGCCCTGCTCTGCCCTGGGGGGGTTCCGGGCTTTTCCCTGGAGCAGAGCTCCCGGCAGGAGACCTCAGCCCGGTGGTCTGGAGCTCAGAGGATGTGGAAAGGCACCTTAAACCCCTCCTGTGCCCCCGGAAGGCAGGATTTATCCTCCCCGTGCTCTGGAATGGGCACACCTCCCCCAGCCTGGCCCCTGGAGCAGCTCCCAGATGCGGAGCAGGAGGGTCGCGGTGGATTCCGTGAGGAAGGTCCAGCTCCTCCAGCTGGGAGGGACTGGAGGAGGCCTCCAAAGGCACAGCTGGGTTTGATGGGAGGCCGGGCTGGTGCCCAAAGGTGCCCACACGGACATGGAGGGGGTGAGGAGTCACCTGGGCTGGGCTGGGCTGGGCTGGGCTGGACAGGAAGGGTGGGCTCGAGATGTGACCCAATCTTGGCTTTAATATGAGAATAATGAGAGGAATGGGAGGGTGAGGCAACGGGCATTGCAACACCCCTGCTGGACGTAACCCCGGGGTTGCTGGTCAAACTGGGGCACCCTCCAGCATGGCCAGAGCCTGAGGACATCTCTGTCACCTGCGGGGGACAGGGGAAGGCGCGGGTGGGAAGAGCAGCCTGGGCACAGAGGGGACAGCGATGGCTGGGCTGAGGGCAGGACCTGCCAGGTGGGGGGCAGGAGGGCTGGCATGTCCCAGGGGATGTGACACCTCCCCAGGAGTGGCCTGGGGGGACTGGGAGACTCCCAGAGCCCCCTCTGGGGCTGTCATGGGGAGGCACGAGGGGATCTTGCTGCTCACAGCTCCTGACCGGGGTCAGGACCGACCCGACGGCTCCGGGCAGCAGCACAGTGATGTCCCTCCTTCCCCCAGCCCTGGCAGTGCCCCAGGCCAGGCTGGATGGGGCTGGGAGCACCCTGGGACAGTGGAAGATGTCCCTGCCCATGGCAGGGGGGGCACTGGGTGGGCTTTGGGGTCCTTCCCACCCAAACCATCCTGGGATTCTGTGATTCCCTGATTTGGGCCGTGGACCAGCGGGGCTGGCAGAGGCTGCTGGGGGCTGGCACCAGCCCAGTGTCCCTGCTGGGACAAGGACTCAGTGTCCAAAAGCAAGGCCGGAGTTTCCAGGGCTGGCCTGGATCCCGTGTGCCCAGCGCGAGGCACCGGAGCAGGAGAAGTTAATTACAGCCTGTGCTAATTGCACCATGAAAACACCTCCTGCAACACAGCCCCTGGCTGCCAACTGGGCCAAGGGCTGGCACCTCCTGCAGCCCTGGCTGGCAGTGGGGCTGGCAGAGCTCAGCCCCCAGGCGCTGCAGGGACCTTGGGGACAGGCGCTGGGCCTTGGGAGGGGGAGAGTGGAGAGGCTCCTGCCCTCACTGAGCAGGGCTGGGGAGCGCTGGTGCCACATTCCCGCTGCCACTCTGGCAATCCGATGCCCTGCAGGGGGAGGTTTGGGTGCCAGCGGGTGGCTGCGATCAGCCTGGCTGGGGTGATGGCCATGGACCGGAGCAGCTCCTGCTGTCCCCAGCAGCTGGGACTCCCTTTCCAGGGCTGGCATCCCCGTGGCCAGGAGAGATTCCCAGGACAGGGACACTCCTGTGAGCAGCAGATCCGATCTGATCAATCTGGAGTCCCTGCAGTGGCTCTCAACAGCCCAGGAGGGCCCTGTCAGCAGTGACACCTCGGGTGACTCAGGGTCCCCGTGTGACTCACGGCCGCCCTCCACCCTCGGGGGGGTGTCCCGCTTCCACCTGAGCCGCTCCATCCCCGGGACGAGCTCCACAACGAGCCTTCCCCTGGGCCAGCCCCAGCCGCCCACGCAGGATCCTCCTGATTCACCTGCCACGCTCCCGGCAATCTCGGCCACTCGCCCCATCCCCTCCCGGGCCGTGGCTGAGCTCCGGGCGGCACCATGGACGCGCTGCTGCTCCACGGGCTGCTGCTCCTGCCCCTGGCAGCGCTGCTGCTCTACAGGTGCAGCCCTCGCTTCCAGTACCTCCTCAAGGTGGCCTTTTTCAACTGCTGGATCGTGGCCGTGGCCACCCTGCTGTCCCCCTTCGCTGCCTTCCGGGGCCGCTCCGTGGAGAACATGAAGTGAGTGTGGGCTGGGACTGAGGGAGTGGGCTGGGGCTTGGCTCGGCTGGAGGAAATCCCATGGTTTGCGGCCACGGGCTCTGTCCTGCCCTGGATGTACCCACGGCTGGGTCACGGCCGGTGGCAGAGCCCCGGGGCCACAGCGAAGGCTGTGGTCACATCCATGTGGCAGTGAAGGTGCATCCTGCGGTGTGAGAGGTGCTGGCTGTGCCCAGGGAGGATCAGGCCGTGATGGAGTTGGGATTTGTGGTCCCTGAGGGATGAAATGACATAAAAGGGATCATTCTTGGCCATGGCAGTGTCGGGGTCATCACCGGGGCGGGTGACAGTGGGGCTTGGAGGTGCCATCAGGGCAGGGGGCAAACCAGTGCTGGGAGCCTGGCACTGGTTTTGCCCTTGGGAGACCCGGGAACAGCACTTTGGCAGAGGGACTGAGGGTGGAGAGGCCCTGGCACAGGTTATCCCATGGCTGCCCCTGGATCCCTGGCAGTGTCCCAGGCCAGGCTGGATGGGGCTTGGAGCACCCTGGGACAGTGGGAGGTGTCCCTGCCATGGCAGGGGTGGCACTGGGTGGGCTTTAAAGCCCCTCCCAACCTAAACATTCTGTGTTTTTATGGTTTTGGGATGTCTTGATGCCATCAGCTGTCAGGGACACAGCCATGTCCTGATCACAGCCCCGTCCCTGTCACAGCCATGTCCCGACTCGTGCTCCCGGGGGTGGAAGCAGGGAGATACCATCGCTGAGATAACATCGCTGTGCAACACCAGAGCAAGGTCTGGGTGCTCTCAGGGTGTCGCAATCCCGTTGCTGGATTCCTGGCAGGATGAGCACACCAGGAGGGATGTAATTACGGCACAGGGAAAATATCCCAGTTTGAGGAACTTACTGAGGATTCCTGCTGATGGATCCCGGCCCTCAGCAGGAGAGTGGTCAGAGGTTCAGTGTCATCGGTGGGGGTTCGGTGTTATCAGTCAGAGGTTCGGTGTTATCACTCGGGGTTCGGTGTTACCAGCGGCTGCGCAGCCTCTCCCAGGCCCTTCCCGCATTCCCGCAGGAATGCTGGGCGCATCCAGGGCTGCTCAAAGCCGACGCTTCCGGCTCAGTGGGAATCCCCGAGGGAGGCAGCGGTGACTCACCTGCCTTATCAGCGCTGCCTTATCTTGTCCCACCGGCACCTCGGTGCCGGCGCAGCACGCCCGGCTCCCTCTCCTCCGAATCCCAAAGCCTGCGGCTCGCAGCGCTTCCCTGTCATTAGCCCTGGCTTTGGGGCACCGCTTCTCCTCGGATCCTCAGGGACCTCCGAGCCCACGGCTCCCGAGGGATGGGGCGATACCACGGACCCTGTGCCTCCTCTCCCTTCTCACCCCTCCTGGTGCTGAGCCCTTCCCCGCCCCCCGCCCTGTCCCCAGTGTGGGGACCCTGGCACAGACACTCTGTGGGCCGGGCAGTGCCCATTCCAACACCGGCGGGTCCCAGGATTTTGTCTCCGGAATCCCTGGTGCTCCCTCCTCCATCCATTCCTCTCATTATTCTCACACTGAGCGTCACCCGGCGCTGCCATCCCGATATTCCCCTTCCTGCCCAGCCCTCCCGGGGTGTGACACCCCTTTCCGCCCAGATCCACTTCTTCCCGACTCTTCCCGCAGGTCCGCTGGAGCGGTTTGTGGTTCCCCTAAGGAATGTGTCCGGGCTGCTTTTCCCTTCCCTGCTCCTTCCCTTCGCCCTGCAGCACCAAGCTCCGCACGGGCAGTCCCTGGAGTCACCCACGTCCCTGGGGATCTGCGTGTCCCTCTGTCACCCCTCTCCAGTGCTCATCCATCCCAGCTCAGCTCCTGTGCGCTGGGATCCGGCTCTGGCCTTTGGAGTCTGGGAACTGATTTCTGCCCCACACACGGATCCAGCTGAGCACCTGGGGAGGCTCCCTGGGCAGAGGCAGTTTGTCCTTGTAGGGATGTGAAGATCCCATCCCATTCCCATCCCATTCCCATCCCATTCCCATCCCATCCCATCCCTTCTGTTTTTGCTTTCCCATCATCCCTGGACATCAGAATCCCGGTTTTTCCCCTCCCACCACCTCGTGCTGGTCACTCCCCCTCCCTCGCAGCTCCCTGTGCTCTGAGCCGGGAGCCGGGCTCCGCTCAGGCGGGAACCAGGTGAGCTCTGAGCCTCACGGGCTGCCAATGTGTGAGAAATCCGAGCCTCCCCGAGCCTGAGCCCGGGTCCGGCAGCTCAGCCTCAGCCTGGCCCAGCCCGCTCCCCTAGGCCGGTGCAGATCTGCTCCCCACACGTGGCCCTCCGCCTTATCTCGTCCCTTATCTCTGGCAGGCTCCTGCGCGCCGCGCTCCTGCCCCTCAAGCGCTTCTACGGCATCAGGATGCGGGTGAGCGGCTCCGAGCGGCTCCGGCTGCCCGGGCCCTTCGTGATCGTCTGCAACCACCAGGCTTCCCTCGACCTCCTGGGTGCGTGGGGCCGGGGGTCAGGGCAGGGGCGGCTCCTCAGCACCTCTGGGGGCTCCAGGGCTGCACCAGGATCGCTTCGGGGAACCAGCACTGGGATTTGGGCAGGGATGCATGGTGGGAGTGGATCAGGAGAGCTTTTGGGACACGGCTGTGCCGAAGGGAGAGGACTGGGACAACGGAAGGTGATGGCACGGGGTGGTTCTGGGCTTGGGGACACCTTAAAGTCCTTTGAATCGAGACTGAAAACACCCAACCTGGTCCTGTATTAGGGTGTGAATGATTAATTAATCCGTGCGCTGATGTCATTCGCCCTCTTCAGAGAGCTCCTCCCCACAGTCATCACCTCTCAGGGCCGGCTGAGCTGCAAAACTTATTCCCAATACTCTGCTGGTTTGTCCAACCTGAGGATTCAGCTTCCAAGCAGTCAATAATCTTCTGAGCTGATTTTTCTGCTTCAAAATGTATTCCCGATACTCAGCTGGTTTGTCCAACCTGGAGGTTCAACTTCCCAGCACTAAATAATTTTCCAAGCTGATTTTTCTGTTGCAAAACCTATTCCTGATATCCAGCTGCTTTGTCCAACTGGGGAGTTCAACCTCCCAGCAGTTTCCCAAGGATTTTTTTCTGCTGGCAGTCCCGTGGGGTTGGGAAGATGCTGATGGGCGTTATCCATCCCCAGGAATGGTGGAGGTCATTCCCGAGCGCTGTGTGCCCATCGCCAAGCGGGAGCTGCTGTACCTGGGCACGGTGGGCTGGGCCTGTTGGCTCAGCGGCATCATCTTCATCGACCGCCACCGCAGGGACGCGGCCATCGAGGTCATCTCCCACACTGCCAGCACCATGCGGCGGGAGAACGTGAGGAAAACTGGGCTCGGGCGGGAAACACCCGCGGGGTGAGGGGGTGCGGGCAGGACTGACCCGGCCGAGGCCCGGGGTCACCTCTGTCCCTGTCCCTGCAGCTCCGAGTGTGGGTTTTCCCGGAAGGCACCAGGAACCCGGGCAAATCCATGCTGCCCTTCAAGCGTGGGGCTTTCCACCTGGCCGTGCAGGCCCAGGTAAGAGCATCCTTGTGGTCAGTCAAAGGTTTGACTCAATGGTCTTGGAGGCCTTTTCCAAAATGATTCCTCCTCTTCGGCTCAGCCTGGATGGAGTGGGGTGGGTGTGAACCCTGGGGCAGAGGGAGGGGGGGTTTGGTGCCCAGGGATGGAGGGGCTTGATCCCCAGGGATGCAGGGATTCAGTCCCCAGGGATGGAGGAGGTTTGGTCCCCAGGGATGCAGGGATTTGGTCCCCAGGGATGGACACTGTACTGGGCAGGACCAGGGAGGGACAGGCAGGAGCTGGAGTCCCACCTGGGGGACCCCCCTGACCCTCCGTGTCCTGCAGGTCCCCATTGTCCCCATCGTGATCTCCCCGTACTGGGACTTCTTCAGCTCCAAGGAGAAGAGATTCACCTCGGGTACGGGATGGACAGGAGTTCCCGCGGCGGAGGGCAGGGCTGGCGGGGGGATCAGGCACTGGAGGGGTCTGTGGGACACTGAGGTGTGGGGAGGCAGCGGGGGGTGGAAGATGCTGGGTCCTGCTGGATCCTCTCACAGCATCCCTGGCTTCTCCCTCTCCCAGGGACCTGCACCATCCGAGTCCTCCCCAGGGTGGACACGCGGGGCCTGAGCCCAAAGGATGTCCCCAAACTGACCGAGAGTGTCCGCCAGGCCATGGCCGAGGCCCTGGCTGAGATGTCCACGAGTGACCATGGGGACCAGGACACGGAGCAGCCTCTGCCGCGGCCGGGGGCTGGCGGGGACAGGGGCAGCCCCGAGGGCCATGGGGACACAGCCGGGAGCAGCAATTAGGCAGAGGGAGTGAGTCCCTCGGGGACACCAGGGAGGTGTCCCTTGTCCCCTGAGGAGGTGTCCTGCAGCCCTGCCACCTCCCTGGCAGGACGGTGCCCGAAGGGAGCAGAGCAGGGCAGGACGGGGACCAGGCAGCACCCTCGAAACAGAGCAAGGTGCCCCCGAAACAGAGCAAGGTGCCCCCCAAACCCCTCGTTGTGACTGTGCATCCCCTGGCTGTCCCTCCACCAGACCCGGAGCTGTGGCTGTCCCCCGGGACGGCTCCTGCCTGCTTGCTGGGCAGGGCAGGGATGCTCCAGGCAGGGCTGGGGGTTCCCGGCCCCGTTTTTCACCCCTGATTGTTGGGTTCCCCCAAGGATTCCGCTTCCAGAGGCTCCTACAGGCTGGGAATGCTGTCTGGGGAGGGGCCCGGAGTGTGTGGCTGGGGGGGACACAAGGTCCAGGGAGTGTTGCCAGGTGGGGAGAGCGTCCCTGGTGCTGAGCTGTGAGCCAGGGCTGGCAGATTAAAGAGTCTGGAGCTGGTGCCGTGTCCTGGCTGTGCTGACGGGGCTGAGGGGGGGATTCGTCTCCTCAGGGAGGCTTCATCCCTGCACACAGAGCATCCCTGCGGACACCATGGCTCCTCCAGGGATGGTGCGAGGAGCACGTGGCAGGGTGAGGGAGCTCTCCCTGCCTCAGTACCTGCACAGGAAGACCATCCATCAAAGCCCCAAGTTCCCAGGAACGCCTGGATTGTGCCCACCTGGACACAATCCCACCTCCATGGCCTCTGGACCGCGACCCATCCGCCAGCTGGATGGTTCCCCGCAGCCAGGCAGGGATTTGGGATCTCCTGGCTCCTTCCCAGCGGAGCAGCTCCTGTGCCAGCAGCCCAGGGTGGCAGGAGGGCAGGGACGGGGCAGGGCGTGGCCGTGCCCTTGCTGGGAGCGGGGTGGGCAAGGCCTCCCCTCCCGGGATAAAACGTGCAAGGCACGGGCGCAGAGCTCCGAGTTGGGATCATTCCTCCTCTCAGGAGCAGCTGGATTACGGAGGAAATCCTTCAAATCTGTTGCAATCGTCCGACACCAAACAGCAAAGAGGAACAGCCCATGGGGTCAGGAGCTGTCACACAGATGTGGCCAAGGGCACAGGAAGGTCCCGTGTCCCAGAATATCCCTTTAATCCTTTCCTGCTTCCCAGGATTCCCACCATGTGGCATCATCTGTCAGCTCTGAGCTGCACTGGGGGTCCCACCCCACCCCCACCACCTCGGGGGTGGTTTGGCTGCCCAAAGTTTGGGTTTGGGGGGTTAAGGATCAGTGGAATCTTGGAATGGTTTGGGTGGGAAGGACCTTAAAGCCCATCCAGTTCTGCCATGGGCAGAGACACCTCCCACTGTCCCAGGCTGCTCCAAGCCCAATCCAGCCTGGCCTGGGACACTGCCAGGGATCCAGGGGCAGCCACGGCTGCTCTGGGCAAAACCTTGTCCTGTCTGGGGGGGCGGGGCCCAGCCAGAGCCCTCGCTGGATTTCCCACTGTCAGTGGGAGTGAAAGCTTGAGGTGAAGGAAAAACCTTAGAACAGGGGCTCTGGGAACAACTTCCCTGCTCCTCCAAGGCCTGCCCTGCCCGGCTGCTTTGGGACCCAGCCCTGGCACAGCTGCCCGGGGCAGTGCTGGTCCCCGTCCCGGGAGGGGTTTCACAGCCGTGTGCACGTGGCACTTGGGAACAGGGGTCAGCGGTGGCCTTGGCAGTGCTGGGGGAGCCGTGAGCTCCTCGTCCCATCCAACCACCCCGGGATGTCCAGCAGGGCGCTGACCCCCGCCCACGTCCTGGCAGGACAGGATGGACTCGGGCCCGTGCTCCTGCCTCGTGTCCTTGAGGGTGGCAGGTCCAGCCTCCTCCGGCCACCCACAGCCTGTGGGGCTGCTCCAAGGGGCAGGGAGGTGGGCACGGGGTTGTGTCCAGCAAAACCTGAGCTGGGCAGGTGTGGGGACAGAGCCGTGGTCACCTGAGATCCCCTGGGAAAGGTCAGCCCCATCCATGGCTTCCTGTGAGCCCCTGGCACAGGGTGCCCAGAGCAGCTGTGGCTGCCCCTGGATCCCTGGCAGTGTCCCAGGCCAGGCTGGATGGGGCTGGGAGCAGCCTGGGACAGTGCAAGGTGTCCCTGCCATGGCAGGGGTGGCACTGGAGGGACTTTGAGGTCCTTCTACCTAAACCATTCCATGATTCCATGGTTCCCACACCCACCAAGAGAAGGGAGCTGCAAGGCCCTGGAGCAGGGGATGTGCTCAGGACACCGTGGGGCTGTCGTGGAGCTCCTCAACTGTTCCAAATTCCCACCAGGACAGAGGGAAGCAGCTCGGCCCTGCCCTGGCAGGTGTCCAGCTCCCACATGTGGAATGGGAGCAGATGGAGCGATGCCACATCCCAACACTGCCCTGTTCCTCTGTCCAGACTGGATGAAACTGGAGAAAACTGGGCAAAAATCCAGCCTGGGACACGTGATCGGCACAAACTTGGTTCAGTTTGAAATACCTGTACATTTTCCCTTTCTGAGATATCAGCCCAGCTCCCAGCCTCTCCTCACGTCGTGCTCCCTATTCTTGTTTTCCGTTTGTTTCTGCTGCCTCCTGACATCATTTCCTAGCAAACCCGTGTGGAGGTGGCTCCCGCCCCAGATTGAACCTCCAGGGACCTTTCCCGACATTTGCAAAAATCCCTGGGATCGTTGACCCCCGTTAGCTGTGGGCAGAGGGCAAACATTGCCCCGACTTTATCTGCAGGTGCCCGGGGTTTCTCTGCCTGCCCCCATTTCCTCACCGCACGGGACACGAAGATCCCATGTCCGAGCCCGCAGCGGGGCAGACGCGGATCCAGAGCGATCCGAGACCCGCAGGAGGAGGCTGTGGCCATTCCCAGCATCTGCATCCAGCTGGAGACATGAGGTCTCCAGCCCTTCCCATCCTCTTCCTCATCCTGCTCTTCTCAGCCGGGGCCTCTGGAGCACCGTAAGTCCCCTCTGTGTCCGTCTGTGCCTGCTGGGATGGTTTAACCTCGGCTCCTCGGCACTTCCTGGTGGGATTCAATCCGTCCCATGCCCTGATTGCTGCCCAGGGTGGGAATGCTCGGGCGGGGGAGTTGTCCCTGCCCAGAATCACTGAGGACATGGCCCTGGTGGCCCTGGTGGCCCTGGTGGCTCTGGAGGGTTGTTGTCCACTCACCTGCAGAGCTGAGCTGAGGAGCCAAGGGCAGCCCAGAGGCAGAGAGGGGACTCGGGGGGCTCCTGTGCTCCCAGGGGCTTTTCCAGGTCTCCATGGGGCCGTGCTGGACATGCCTCACCCCAGGGCTCTCCTGTCACTCTTCCTTGCCAGGAGTTTCGTGGTGGTGTCCCCGGCTGTACTGTACCACCCTCACCCCGCCACACTCTGGGTGCACCTCAGTGACCTCCAGGGGCCCGTCCAGGTCCGTGTCCAGCTGCAGGGGGACAGTGAGACCCCGGTCACCACCCTGCTGAGGAGAGAGGTCTTGGAACCTCACCTGCACCTGAACATCACTTTCCCCGTGAGTGTCACCCCAGTGTCACCCCAAACCAGCCGGGAGCGGGGGGGGGCCCTGGGTGGTCTCCAGGCCGTTTCCATCAGCTCCGCACAGGGCTGGGAGCAGATGTGGCTTCCCTGTGACTTCCCCATGCTTCGGCAGGGTCTCACCCCTCACCCTGACAGAACTCCAGGCTCAGCCCAGTAATCCCGTGGCCGCAGCGATGCCGTTTGCAGACCTGCAGGGTGCCGGGGGACGTTTCTTCCCAGCCCCTGGCCCGGGGAAGGTGTTCCTGGGGTGGGGAGTGCTCTGGGTCACCCGGAGGCAGCCCTGGCACTGTCCTTGTCCCCACCCCGAGCCTGCCGTTCCCCCTGCAGGCTCCAGCCCCCGCCAAAGGGAAGGAGGAGATCGTGGAGCTGCACGTCTCAGTCCAGGGAGACTCCCTGAACGTCTCCGAGTCGAAGAAGGTGATGCTGAGAGCCCTGGCGCCCGGGATCTTCATCCAGACGGACAAGGCTGTCTACAAGCCTGGCCAGGAAGGTGAGGCGGGGGCAGGAGGGACCCCCCTGGTGGGCGAGAGGGGTGAGGAGGCCCAGCCTTGCTCCTGCACTGCCTGGAAATGGGAGGGACCATCCTGGGATGTCCTGGGATGCCCAGCACGGGCACAGGGCAATGCGCCGGAGGCCCTGCTGCGTGAGGGGCAGTGCAGGGCTCAGGGAGGATTTCCACCCACCTTCCCACGGGGAATTCCCCTCCCTGCGGGTGGATGGAGCTACTCCTCAGTCTCCATTTCCTTCTCCAGTGAAGTTCCGAGTTGTCTCTTTGGACAAAGACCTGACCCCCAGCAACCGGAAGGTGAGAGCCGGGCTGGGACGTGGGGAGGTGACGAGGGCTCCCTGCACCGTCCCAGCCAGCCGTGGGAGAGGTGTGGGAGTCGCCTTTCCCCTCGGGAATGCTGCCCCGGCCAGCCCTGCCCGCGGAGCTGCCCGGGGGCAGGGATGCCCTGCGCTGCTCGGGACGCAGCAGGGTCGGGAAGGAGAAAGCAGAGGGCACGTGTGACACGGGAACTTGCCCACGCCAGCTCCCGGTCAGGGATGCTGCCCTGGTGAGTGGGAAGCGGGGAATGTGCTGCTGATCCCCATCAGACACCAGGAATACCGGCAGGCTCAGCCTCTGGCACCCCTGGGCAATCCCTGGGCTCTCTGGAGGTGCAGGATCTTCCCAGATTAAAGGGGTTCTGGACTCTTCCTAAGGCGCTGGGAGATGCCAGCTTGGCTCGTCCCGGCCACAGCCAGGCTCAAAATCCATCCCAAAGCATCTTGAGGGCTGGGAAGTTCACAGCATCCCACAGAAAACCCTCCCTCTACCCCATCCACGGCTGTGCCCACCCCGCTGAGACCCCAAGGAATGGAATTACTCCTCTGACCATCCTCTCTTTGCCTTCCAGCTGCCCCTGGTGCTCCTGAAGGTCAGTTTGGGACACCCAGGGAGTGGGGTGGGCTCGGGAGGGCCGGGAGAGGGGACACAGGACACAGCCAGGGGCTGTTTGCTGGGCTCCCCGGGCGCTGATCCCGCGTGTACCGGTGCAGGATCCCAGCGGGAATCGCATCGCGCAGTGGCGGGAGGTGACCCCTCGGCAGGGAATCGTGGATTTGTCCCTCCCGCTGGCCTCGGAGCCGGCCCTGGGCACCTACACCATCAGCGTGGAGGGGAAGAGCCATTCCTTTAGCGTGGAGGAATACGGTACGCGGGCACTGGGAAGCGGGATCCCACCATGGGCAGCAGGTCTTGACCCCTCCAGCCACCCAGGCGGTGTTGTCGCTGTCCTGGGAGTGACCACCGTGTCCTTGTGCCTGTCCACCAGTGCTGCCCAAGTTTGAGGTGACCATTCATCTCCCCAGCGTGCTGCGGGCAAAGGACGAGAAGTTCCCAGTGGAGATTTGCGGGCGGTGAGCTGGGAACAGGGAACGGGGAACGGGGAAC
>VZTD01002916.1:108263-140157 GCA_013397725.1 Rhagologus leucostigma
GGGGTGGGCAGGGAGGGCAGGAACAAACCCCACGGCACCTGGGGAGTTCTACCTTGGTCCGGTCCCACCCTTCCTGGGCACCCCCAGCCCAGTCCAGACAGCCCCAGGCCAAGGCCAGGGGCTGCGCTCAGGTTTGGGGGCTCCCTGGGGACTGAGGGCTGTCTGCACCCGCAGGGGAGGTGAACGTCACCGTGAGCACCGAGGCCCTGAGCTCCACCGAACCCTGTGGAAACGAGCTGCCCCTGGTGCCGGCCCAGGGCCGCGTGGACACCGTGATAAAGCCCCTGCTGGTGCAGGTCAGAGCGCTGTGGAGAAGGAAAATGGGATGGATTTGGGAGCAGGGTGCCAGCAGCCCTTGGGTGGCAGTGGGAGAGCACTCAGACGTGAAGCCAGGGTGACCCAGGGGACAGGGGGACGGGCAGGTCCCTCCTCCTGACTGACTCTGGTGCTGCTTCCTCACAGCCCGGCGGGATCCTGGTGGAGAAGGCTCACAGCTCCCTGCTCTGCCAGGAAGGTAGGACTGGCCAGGGGTGTCCGGCAGCGCCGTGGGATGTGGACAGGGGCGCTTGGCCACTGGTCACAAGGGCCACCAGCCCAGAAGAGCCAAGGGCCAGGGTGCCTGGGCAGGAAGGGGAGCGTGAGGCTGCCACGGGACAGGCCAGGAGGAGCTGGGCATTCCCCCTGTCATGGCCCCGTGTCCCCACAGGTGCCGAAGAAGTGTCCCTGGAGATTCCTGCAAACATCCTGGAGAGCTCCCAGAGAGCCCATGTCACCGTGATGGGTAAAGGACAGGCCGGGGGGGCCTGGGGACCACAGGGGACAGGGTGGGTGCAGAGCTCCCCCGGCTCAGCAGGATGTGGGACCAGCCGGAGCTGACACGGAAGGGGACACGGGTGCTGGTGGCAGGGGCACAGCTGCTGATGTGTCCCCCTGGGACAGGTGACATCCTGGGCAATGCCCTGCAGAACCTGGACAGCCTCCTGGCCATGCCCTACGGCTGTGGGGAGCAGAACATGGTTCGCTTCGCCCCCAACATCTACATCCAGCAGTACCTGGAGAAGACCGGGCAGCTGCTGCCGGACATCCGCGCCAAGGCACAGGGCTTCCTGCAGAGCGGTCAGTGGCACCCTGACCTCCCCACGTGGGAGGGGCACACAGCCCCCTCGCCACTCCACCTGGCTCCCCTGGGCACGGGAAGAGTGCCCTGTCCCCATGTCCTGCTGCAGGGTACCAGCGGGAGCTGCTCTACAAACACGACGACGGCTCCTACAGCGCCTTTGGGAAGGGTGACCGCGAGGGCAACACCTGGTGAGGGCTCTGCAGCTGCACCCAGGGCTCCTCCTGCCACCCAGGGCACCCCCACGCTGACCCCCAGCCCTCTGATGTGTCCCTGGCTCCAGGCTGACGGCGTTTGTCCTCAAGTCCTTTGGGCAGGCCCGAGCCTACGTGGCCATCGAGGAGCGGCACATCACGGACGCGCTGCGGTGGCTGCAGCAGCACCAGGGGAAGAGCGGCTGCTTCCGCAGCGTGGGCAAACTCTTCAACAATGCCCTGCAGGTGGGGCAGGGGCTGGGGTGGGGACCCGGAGTGTGCTCTGGGCTGGTGTCACAGCCGGGGGGGTCCCTGTGCTGGTGTCACAGCCCGGCCGGACCCGTGTCCCGCTGTCCCCCTGCAGGGCGGTGTCTCGGACGAGCTCTCGCTCTCGGCGTACGTGACGGCAGCGATGCTGGAGCTGGGGCTGCCCACGCTGGTGAGGACGGGCCCAGCGTCCCCACAGGGGCTGGTGGGGTGAGGACGGCTGCTGGGACAGGGGATTGGCCATTCCAGGCCATCTCGCAGCCCGAACTGGGCACAGCTGGTGTCACTGGGCAGCACTGGGGTCTCTGAGCGAGCCCCACGCCCTGGGCTGGCTCCTGACTCGGCTGCCACGCCAGGAGCCGGTGGTGAGCTCAGCCCTCAGGTGCCTGGAGGCCTCTCCCACGGACAACCCCTACACGCAAGCCCTGCTCGCCTACGTGTTCGGGCTGGCGGGGCTGCGGGAGCAGCAGCGGGCGCAGCTGCAGCGCCTGGCCCAGCACAGCGTGAGCGCAGGTACCGCCCGGCACGGGCAGCGCGGGCACTGCCACCGCTGCGAGCGTCCCCGGCCCGGCCCGCAGCGGGGCCTGAGCTGGCTCTTCTCCCGCAGAGGGGCAGCTCTACTGGCGCAGGGAGGGGCAGGCTCAGAAGCCCTCGGAGCCGTCCTGGGCCGCGGCCGCGCCGGCCGAGGTGGAGATGACGGCCTATGTCCTGCTGGCCTACCTGTCCCAGCCCTCCGTGTCCCCTGCTGACCGGGGGACAGCGGCCCAGATCGTCCGCTGGCTCTGCAAGCAGCAGAACCCGTACGGGGGCTTTGCCTCCACGCAGGTACCGGCGCTGGGCTCCGGGGGCTGCTCCGAACCGGCCCCTGCCGGGAGCCGCCCCCAGGGTGACCCTGGCGCTGTCCCCGCGCCCAGGACACCGTGGTGGCCCTGCAAGCCCTGGCCAAATACGCCACCCTGACCCACGGCAGCGACGGGGACTTCACGGTGACGGTGACATCGCCCAAGGGGACGGCGCAGGACTTCGTGCTGGACAGCGGCAACCGGCTGGTGCTGCAGCGGGCGGCCCTGCCCGAGCTGCCGGGCACCTACGGGCTGCGCGCCCGCGGGCAGGGCTGCGCCCTGGTGCAGGTGGGTGCAGCCTGGGCTCCCCGTCCCTGGCCCCGTCCCCTCGCTGGCCTCACCCCGTGCTGTCCCCCAGGTGACCCTGCGCTATAACGTGCCCCCCCCTCCCAGCACGGGGGCGTTTGAGCTGCGGGTGCAGACGGAGCTGCTGCCGGGCACACGGAACCCCCAGTTCCTCCTCCGGCTCTGGGCACGGTAAGGACGGGGCTGTCCCGGGTTTGGGGGGGACAGGAGCAGCCAGGGAGGGACGGAACCCGCAAGCTCACCCCGGGGCTCTGCCCGTGCAGGTACAGCGGGGAGCGTCCCGTCACCAACATGGTCGTCATCGAGGCCAAGCTGCCATCGGGCTACAGCCCGGACAAGAAATCCATGGTGGAGGTGAGGAGTCCCCCTGGGCCGCCTCTGGGATACTCCATCCCCCAGGTCCCTGCCCCTCGGGGGCTGTGGGACACGGAGGGACACCTGCTCCGGGTGCTGAGCACCCAGGGAGCGGCTGTGGCCCCTCCTGAGCCGTGTCCCTGCAGCTGAAGGCGCAGAACCTGGTGAAGAAGGTGGAGGTGCAGCCCGACCAGGTGACCATTTACCTGGAGCAGGTGAGATGGGGCAGGAGCAGGAGCCCTGGGACGTGGGGGTTTCCCCACGGTGGGGGGCTGCAGCTCCCCCCTGCGCTGTCTCCACAGCTGAGCAAGGAGGAGGAGACCTTTTCCTTCCGAGCCCAGCAGGACTTCGTGGTGAGCAACCTCCAGCCGGCCACCGTGTCCCTGTACGACTACTACGAGACAGGTGAGCCCTGTGGGGCCGTGTCCCCTGGTCCTACTGCCACCCCGGCAGCCCTGGGGCTCAGTGGGGTCTGGCTGAGCTCCCAGCTCTCCCTGATGAGCTTCGGCTGCTTCAGTGAGCAGTTCCTCCCACCCCATGGTCACCACCTGTCCCTTGCAGGTGACCGTGTGGATGTGGCCTACACCGCACCCCCCAGCTCAGGTAGGGGCTGAGCCTCCAGGCCAGGGGTCAGCCCACCCTCGGGACCCTAATGGGGACCCACCCACCCTGGAGGGCCACCCTGGGCTGTGCTGAGCCCCGGGGGAAGGAGGGCGGGGAGCAGGGAGGAGCCCATCCTGGAGTCCTGCACTGATTGTTGGGGATTTGCTGGCCAGGGCCGGGGGCAGAGGTCAGGGAGGGCCCAGGTGTGCAGGCTGGGGGTGCAGAGAGGTGCTGTGCCTCTCTGAGGGGCCTCAGCCCCCATCAGCCCTGGCATTCCTCCGGCCATCCCCTGGAGTTCCCCACCCGGAGCTTTGGGGTCACACAGGGGATGGGACACTGAGTTCCAAGGGATGGGGCTCAGCCAGAGGGTCTGGGGCAACCGAGGGGAGTGGTGGGGGGCTGTGGGGACTCTCCTCTCACAGGACCCCGTATTCCATTTTGAAGAGGAGGACAACGCCTAACCCAGCCTGGAGCCTGGCAGCCCATCCCTGCCCCAGCCCCAGCCCCAGCCCCATTTCCCGCAGCTGCCAAGGACAGGGGGGGCTGAGGGTCTCTGCTCCCACCCTGGCCACGGCCCCGACCCTCCACGGGGGCACGAGGTGGCCCAGAGACCCTCCCAGCAGCACTGGCTCCAGCAGGACCCCTCTGGATGGAGCCACAGCTCCCCCCCAGGACCTGCAGGCCCAAGGACACGCACGGCTCCTCCGGCCCTGCCACACTGCTGGGCTCGGCCGAGCAGTGGGAACCGCACAGACACCCCGGGGCTCTGGGGTGCCAGCTCTGGCCTCTCCCCTCCCCACAGCACCTGAAGGGGACCTAGAGCTTCTCCCTCCTGCCAGGACATCCCTGGCAGGGCCCCACCACCCCTCACCCCCCTGGGAGCCACAGTGCCACCCCAGCCCCCTCCCCAGCACTGACACGGTGCCAGTGTCACCACGAGGGACTCGGGGACACTCTGCAATCCCAGCACAAAGCACTCAGCTGCCTCGTGGAGAGAAGCCAGGGCCTGGTGGACCCCAGCCCCTGCCCTGGGTCTGAATAAAGACATTTAGTCAAGCACTTTTCTCTTGGTCTTTCTGTTCCTTGGGGGTCCCACTCCAGGGGGGGGTGGGGACAGAGGGGACAGGGTGGCTGCTGTGGCCTGGGGCAGGAGGTGAAGGTCAGGAGAGTCAATCCCTGTCAGACAAAGCCAGGTGGGCTGAGGGGCTGGGCTCCCTTGGCACAAGCAGACGCACAGAGCCAGCCAGCAGTGCCCTCTGTGCCTGTCACACGGCACAAGGGGACACGGCAGTGCCAGCACGGCTCCCTCACCTCGCCCAGGAGCAGGACACAGCCCGGGGCAGCCTCAGACTGGGGCTCAACTCTGCTGTCCCTGAGCAGCCGCTCCAGGCAGAGGCACCACCGTCCTGCCACCTGAGCGACAAATCCGGCCCAGGGATGGGATGTCCCCCAGAGCCACACCCTCCCTGGGGACAGCTGGGGCTGCCATGGATGCTCCTGTGATCTCCCCGGGGGTGTCACCTGGCAGCACCAGCCTGGTGACACCTGCAGCTGCAGCCATAGCCAGGAGGTTGGGGCCACAGTGCTGGGGCCAAATGACCCCTCCCTGCCCCAGGGCAGGGCACGAGGCACTGTCACAGCAAGGCACGGACTGAGCGAGGAGTGGCCAAGCCCCAGCCCTGTCCCCGGGGCTCCTGAGGTGGCAGTGGGGGACAGGAGCCAGCCCTGTGCCCCGAGCTGAGTCCCTTGCTGGGGATGGAGCCACTCCCACCTCACTTGTGGCGCTTCTTCTTCTGCTCTTTGCGCTTCTGAGCCCTCACGTCCTTCTTGAGGCGGCTGTCCACCACCTTGAACTGGCCCTTGACACCCGGGGGACGCCGCACCCGGGGTCCCACGCCCTTCTTGGCCACCAGGTAGGTGACCTGGCGCTTCTCCTTGGCCAGCCCGGCCTTCTTGTAGATGCTGCAGGAGGACAAAGGTCAGGGTGAGTCTGGGTGGGACAACAACCACACCAAACCCAGGGGTGGGGACATCAGGTCCCACCCCTCCTCTGGGCTCTGCCACCCCCAGATTGGCCTGGCTGGGGACACAGAGCTGTCCCCGTGGCTGCAGGGACACGGCCCCACCAGCCAGCCCAGCCCCAAAGGGAGGAGCTGGATCCTGGCTCAGCCACTCACCGGCGCAGCTGGGCCACCTTCTCCCGCTCCGAGATGTCCACGGTGCTCACCACGGCCTCGGCCTTCTTCTTCATCTGCTCCAGCTTCTTCAGCATCTGGGGGACAGCCGGGGGGACAGGGAGTCAGAGGAGGGACAAGGGGTCAGAGGAGGACAGAGGGGTCGGAGGAGGGATGGGGGTTGGAGGATCAGAGGTGGTCAAAGGAGGGACAGAGGGGTCGGAGGAGGGACGGGGGGGTCAGAGAAGGATGGGGCATCAGAGACGGGACAGTAGGATCGGAGGACAGACGGGGGATCACAGGGGATACAGGGTGCTCAGAGGAGAGAGGGGAGTCAGAAGAAGGACAGGGGGATCAGAGGAGGGACAGGGAGTCAGAGGGGGGACAGGAGGTCAGAGGGGGGACAGGGGTCAGAGGAGGGACAGAGGCGTTGGAGGAGGGGTGGGGGGTCAGAGAAGGATGGGGCATCAGAGATGGGACAGCAGGATCAGAGGAGGGATGGGGGGGTCAGAAGAGGGACAGGGGAGGTCAGAGGAAGGACTGAGGCCCTGGGAGAGGACTCAGAGCATCCCTGGGAGCCCAGCCCCCACTCACCCTCCGCTTCTTGCGGGCCTTGGCCTCCGCCACCTTCTTGATGGGGCGGGCGTTGATCTCCTTCCAGCGCTGCCGATAGGCCTCGACCGTCTGCTTGTCCACGGGCAGCTGCCGGCGCCGGTGCTGCCGCTCCTCCTCCACGAACCACTCGGGCAGCTCCCCCTCCTCCTCGTTGTAGGAGTACCTGGGGGGCTCAGGTGAGCTCTGAGCAGCACGTGGGGGCCCCACTTCCCCTGCCCCCACTGGGGAGCAGCCCCTGCAGCCCCCAGCCCCCCAGGTACCTGTTGAAGGAGTCGTCAATGAGGTCCCGCCGGGCCTTTTTGGAGGTGACAATGACAGAGCCGAGGGCCAGGCCCTCTGCATCCAGGACTTGGGCTCCTTTCACTGTGGGACACGGGAAAGATTGGCCTGGCTGCAGCCCAGGAGCTGGGGACCAGCCCTGGGGAGCATGGTCTGCCCCTGCCCCACCTCACATCCCTCCCGAGGGACCCCCAGGTCTGTCCGTGCCTCCTGTCCCTCCCGAGGGACCCCCCACATCCCCCCACTCACCTGGGTTCTCAATGGGCACCACCTCGAAGCCACAGGGCTCGACACGGCCCCGCTGACCCCCCACCGGTGCCAGCGGCCTGTGGAGAGGAGCGGGTAGAGCTGGGGTCCCTCAGCTCTCCAGGACTGTGGAGCTGGGGAGGACACCCAGAGCTCCCTCAGCCCTCACCTCTCATCTTCACTGCTGCTGTCATCGTCACTGCTCTGCTCCTCCTGAGCTCCGCTGGCATCGGGGGCTGTGCCTGCTGCAGGGCTGGGCTCTGCTGGAGCCTCCTCCTGGGCCACCTTCTTCTTCTTCTGCCCTTTGTGTATAGTTTTGTCTGGGAATGGGAGCCACTGGGTGAGACAGAGCCAAGGCAGAGCCTGCTGCAGACTCCTCCAGAGATGCTGCTCATTAACACTGCTCTAAGACAGCTCGTTAATGACACAGCCTGGGAACAGCGTTGCCCTCGTGGGAGGTGTCCCACAGCAGGGCTCGGTAACTGGATGCTCTTCAAGGTCCTTCCCAACCCAAACCATTCCATTCTGCTGCTGCCCCGTTGTGGCTGGACCCAGTGCCCCAGACTGGGCTGTGGGACTGTCCCCGTGCGTCCCCTCACCTCTCTGAGCCTCGTGCTGCCTCTCAGCCAACATCTGGGCCTGCCCCAGCTCCAGCTCCTCGTCTGCGTCATCCTCGATGCCGGCGAAGGCGTCCTGGGATGGGGAACGGTGGGGTCAGCCCCAGGGCAGGCCTGGGGAGGGGTGGTCAGCCCCAGGGAGGGGGGGTCAGCCCCAGGACAGTCCTGGGAAGCTGCTGGGGCCGAGGCTGCTCTGCCATTCCTGCCCCACAAGTGGGACTCACCTTCCCGAACCACAGGCTGGTCTGTCGCTCCTCCAGCACCGACTTGTCCTCCAGGGGCACCAGAAGGGGATTCTCCACGTCCTGCCCTTCCTCCTCGTCCTCCTCCTCTTCCTTCTGCTTAAACTTCGCCCTGTGACACGGAGCAGCAGGATCAGTGTCCCCAGCCACGGCTGGACCCTGGAGCTGCTCCCAGGGCAGCCCCTGCCCCAGGAGGCCTCTCCCCTCTCCCCTCTCCCCTCTCACCTCTTCCCGCCCCGCTCCCGCTCCAGCTTCCGCTGCCGGGCCTCGATCTCCAGCAGCTCCTCCGGGTCCAGGTCGCTGGCCAGGGACACGTTGTCCTCTTCGTCGTGATCCGACACGTAAATGTCATCGTCCCCAGGGCTGATCTCCAGCAGGGCGTCAGCCGAGGCCATGTCCCCCCGGGACAGCTCATCCAGCAGCTGCAGCACGGGTTACACAGCCACACGAGTGACACGAGTGGCACAGGCCACATGCCAGGCCCTGTCCCACCCCGACGTCCCCGGGAGCTGCCCCCACCCACCGGGGTCCTGTGGATGCTGCGCAGCGAGAACATGCTGGTGTCCCCGTCGTCGGCGATGGACACCCCGGGCAGGTCCATCTTCAGCTCCACCCGCTCCCGCTGCTTCCGCTGCTCCTTCAGGATCTTCTTCTTCTTCCTGGATCAGGCAAAGGGATGAGGCCACGCCGTCCCCTCCCCGCACAAACATCCCAGAGGCTCAGCCCCGGCCACAGCACTGCCAGCCCCGGTGAGGAGTCCCCAGTGCTGGGACAGCCTGGAGCAGCTGCTTGGAGGAGCAGAGGAGCCCAAGGAGCCCAAACCCACAAACCCCTCACTGTCAGAGATAGGCTCTGACCCTGCCACTCTCTGTCCCCATGCCTGCAGCCCCCTTCTCTCCTCTTTCTACCTCTTCAGCTCTGCCAGCTCCTTGGCCTTCATCTCTGCCAGGGCCAGCTCCACCTCCTCTTCCTCCTTTGCCTCCTCAGCAGCTGCAGCTTTCGCCTCCATCTTCTCCTTCTTCTCCTCCTCCCTGCCCTCCTCCTCCTCACCGGAGCTCAGGCTGCCAAAAGGACGGAGCTCAGTGGAGCTGTGCTGGGGACAGCCCCGTGCCAGCCTGGGGACAGCCCTGCTCCCTGGTCCTACTTGATATCCAACTCCTTCGCCTGCTCCTTCAGCTTCTTGGCCAGGAACCGCCGCAGCTTCGTCCTCCAGTTCAGCAGGGCCCTGGGTGGGGTGGCAGCTGTTAGGGACAGCCAGCAGCCCCAGCGGGGGGGTGTGGCTGCCCCAGTGTCCCCCAGCACCTGAGCTCCTTGCGGCCCAGCACTCGGATGTCCCTGCAGCACTGGCGCAGCTCCTCTGTGGTGGAGCTGTGATTCTCCAGCTCCCCGTCCCCCAGCGTGATCTGGCACAGGGAAAGGGATTTAAATCCCAGCCTCCCCTGCACGGGACCGGGACAGGGAGTTGTTCCAGGCACACACCTCATTGGCCTTGGAGAGGAAATCCACGGGGTTGGGAGCCTTGAGGAAGTCCATGAGGGTGAAGCGGTGGTACAGGGTGGTGTCACCCTCGGCGTAGCCCTCAGCCTGGGGGGAAAACGGGCTGTGGCAGCCAGGGCAGGGGACAGCCAGGCAGCTGCCACCGGCCCTGAAGGGCGGATGGGGTCACCTCAACCCGTGCCTTGCTGCAGTGGCCACCTGAACGCGTCTATGGGCTGTACCTGGCGACTTTAGGAATTGTTCCCAACCTCAGCCTGAGCCAGGATGAGCCACCAGCCCCAGCCCAGTCCCAGCTCAGACACAGGAGCTGACAGTGACAGGTTTGTGCCAGCTCTGTGCTCAGCCGAGGCCGCCTGACTGAGATTTACTGTCCTAAAGCCACCTCAGAGAGACACAAACCCCGTGCCCGACCCCTGCGGGGTTTAACTGACTCAGCCCCAGCCTTGCAATCCCCACCTCAGCGCTGCAGCGCCTTCAGGGCTCTGAACCTCCCCCAAACTGGCTCTTCCAACACTGCCCATCCCAAAACCTTCCATTTCCCTGAACAATTTTAATTATCACAACCTCTTGAAGCCCAGTCCCGTTCGCGTCTGGCCTTGCTCATACCTTGGGCTTCTTTTTGCTGACCAGCTCGCTGACGGACTTGGTGGGAACCTCCACGTCCTTGAAGGCATATTTGGGGTCAAAGAACTTGCTGTCGATTTTGTCTGGAGCCTGATAACCTGGGATGGAGAGGTCAGAGCCATGAGAGACATTCCTCGCGAATGGAGGAATCAGAGCTGTGAAAGACGTTCCTCTGCATGGAGGGATCAGAGTCATTTCTCTGGGATGGAGGGATCAGAATCATTCCTCTGAGATGCAGGGATCAGAGCTGTAAAAGACATTCCTCTGGGATGGAGGGATCAGAGTCATTCCTCTGGGATAAAAAGAATCAGAACCACCCAGAATGGAGAGATCAGAGCCATCAGAGTCATTCCTCTGGGATGGAAGAGTCAGAACCATTCCTCCTGGAATGGGGGGATGAGAGCCACTTCTCTGTGGAGAGAGGGATCAGAGCTGTTCCTCCATCCCAGGAGGAATCAGAGCCATAAAACCATTCCTCCTGGGATGGAAGAATCAGAGCCATCAGAGCCACTCCTCCCAGGATGGAGGAATCAGAGCCATTCCTGCTGGGATGGAGGGATCAGAGCCACCAGCAGGTTTTCCCAGCCCCACCCCAGCTGCTCCAGGTCCCCCCGGGGTGCTCACCCTGACACACCACAAAGATCTCGGCAGACTCATTGCGGGAGGCCTGGGGCTTGGTGGCCTGGACCTTCTGGAAGAACTGCTGGAAGATCCAGAGCAGGGGCTGGTAGTCCCGGGAACGGAAAACCTTGGTGATGAACCAGCCGCCCTTGCACAGGAACTCGCAGGCCAGCTTCAGGGCCATGAGGGTCAGGTTGGCTGCAGCAGGAGAAGAGAGGGAGTGAGGCAGTGATCCTTCCCTGGGAAGGTGGGGAGGGGCTGGAATGGGTTTCCCAGAGAAGCTGTGGCTGCCCCTGGATCCCTGGCAGTGTCCCAGGCCAGGCTGGATGGGGCTGGGAGCAGCCTGGGACAGGGGGAGGTGTCCCTGCCCGTGGCACTGGGTGGGCTTTGAGGTCCCTCCCGAGCCCAAGCAGTGCGGGATGCTCTAAGAGCAGTGAGGTGCCCCTGTGCCCCCGTGTCCCCGGGCAGCCCCACCCTGCGAGTAGGCGTCGTGCACCCAGCTGGCTCCCACGTTGGGCGCTCCGTCGTTCAGCACCACGTCCACCTTCCACGTCTGCAGCTCCTTGCGCAGCGCCTGTGGGACAGGGACAGCTGTTTGTCCCTCACCGAGGACCCCACCCCAGCCCCTCTGACCCCCCCTGCCCCCACGGGGGACCTGCGCAGCCCCAGGCCAGCAGGTGACACCTGGGACAGTACCTGGCGGCACTTCTCGGTGGTGATGTCCTCCTGCAGCGTCACCACGTTGGGAATGGGCTTGATGGGCACCAGATCCACCCCTGGTTGAATAGAGACACCAAAACCCCTCAAAAGGGGCTCCAGCCCATCCCAAGTGGCTTCCCCACCCTCCTCCTCCTCCTTCCAGGATCCCCAACCCAGGATCCCCCTCCTCTGTCCCATCCAGGGGCTGGGCTGGATGTCCCTGTCCCCTGACCTGTGTGTGTCCCCTGGCCAAACCCCACCACTCACCAATGATCAGGCTGGACACCGGCATGAACTTGGACGCCACCTGGAGCCTGGGAAGAACAGAGAGGAGCAAAGCTGCAGCAGGATCCCAGGAGAGCCCTGAGCCCCGGGCTGTGCTCCCAGGGTTCGGGACCGAGGACAGGGACACAGCAAGGAACGTGCAAGGAACCGTGCCGGTGTCCCGGGCCAGCTGGTGGCACTGCGGGTGGCCGTCCCCACTCACCACCCGCCGGGGGCGGCACACAGGTCCAGCAGGGCCCGGGCCTTCTGCAGGAACTGGAATTTCCGATTGAGCTGCAGCAGCTTGAAGGAGGAGCGGGAGCGGAAGCCTGGGGGGAATCAGGGGGTTATTGGGGTGACAGGGACCGCAGCCGCCCTGTCCCAGCGCCGGGCAGGGCCCTCACCCGTCTCCTTGGCCAGGTGATAGAACTTGTCCCGCCGGCTCTTGCCCAGTTTGCTTTTCTTGCCCATGGTGGTGGCGGGGCGGCCCCTCGTGGGGGCTGGGACGAGCTGTCAGCCGAGAGCTCGGGCCTGGGGGGGAAACAGGGGTGAGGGGCGGCCTGGGGTCCCCGAGGCTCTGCAGGAGAGCCCCGGCCGCCCTCAGTGTCCCCTCAGTGTCCCGTGTGTCTCTTCAGCTCTCTCAGTGCCCCCTCCAGTTCTCCCCTCAGTGCCTCCCTCACTGAGAGGGATCATTCAGTGATCGCTCAGTGCCCCCCTCATTGCTCCTGTCATTGCCCCCTCAGGCGCACCCGCACCCCGCTGCCCCGGGGCGCATCCCGGCCCCGCTGAGCCTCCGACACACCCTGGCTCGACGTCCCCCCGGCCCTGACACCTCCGTACCCTCTTCCCCAGCCCAAGCCGCCGCCCCCGAGACACCGACACGGTCTCAGTCTCGGTCTCGATCCCGATCCCGATCCCGATCCCGATCCCGATCCCGATCCCGACCCAGACCCTGATCCCGGTCCCGGTCTCGGTCCCGCCGCGTGCCCGCACCGCCTTCCCGGCGTGCCCCGCGCGAACAAACCAGCTTCCGCTTCCTCCTGCTCTAGCCGCCATTTTAGGAGTGGCGCACTCCTTCCTCCTCAGCCAGCGGGCGGAAGAAGGGGAAGAGTAATGGGTCCCCTCGGAGGTGCGGGAAACAATAACGAGTCGGCGCGTTCACAGCCCTTCCCTTCCCCTCAGGTGCTTTACAACACGGAGAAATCACCTTTGACCGTACCAAGATGGCGGCGCAGTCCCGACACGAGTGATTCACCACTGCGCATGCGCAGTGTACCCGCCCGGTGGGATGTGTGTCGTTTGTGGAGGAGGAAGTGACGCCATCACGCCGGGCGCGCAGGGGCCTGGCAGCGGAAGCTGGCGGCCACCATCTTTGTTGGGGCCCGATGCCGGCGGAGAAGATGGCGCTGGACGGGCCCGAGCAGGTGCGGACGGGCCGGGACCGGAGCTGGGACCGCGCTGGGGATGAACCGGCGGGGCCCGGGGAGGGACTCGGGGCGCTCCGTGCTGCCCTGGGCTCTGCTCCGGCCGGGGCTGCTCGGGGCCTGGCAGCGCCGTGACTCGGCCGGTCTCGCCTCGGCGCCCCCGGGAGGGCGGCGGGGCCTGAGGGGCGGGACGAGATCGGGACCGGGATCGGGGTCGTAGGGCTCGCAGGAGAACGGGAGCTGGGGCTGCTGTGGGCACCGCCGGGAGGACGGGACACGGGGGACCCAGGACTCGGCTTGGGGGCGTCGGGAAGGGAGTGAAGGGGAGAGAGAGGGACTCTGGGGACGCGGGACGGGGAACTGGGGACAGAGGATGGGAGGAGAGAGAAGAAGACCCAGGATCCGGGCCGGGGGTGATGATGGGGGAATTGGGGCCCTGCGGGGCAGCAGCGAGGCCTGCGGGGGTGCGGGCCGTGCCGGAGCCGCTGAGCTGTGTTATCCCAGATGGAGATGGACGACGGGAAGGGCGGCTCGGGGCTCCGGCAGTATTACCTGTCCAAGATCGAGGAGCTGCAGGTGAGCGCCGCTGCACGGACAGCGGGACGGCATCACCGTGCTTCCAGCCGGGATGGTGTGGCCGTGTCCGTACCCCTGCCAGCGGGCAGGAGCTGGGGCTGTGCTCTGAGCTGGGAGCGCTGCTGCTCTGGATGAGGGGCTCTGCCCATCCAGGTCCCTCTCCCAGTGCCAGAGGGCTGGGAGAGATGGGATTTTGGGATGGAATTCCTCCCTGTGAGGGTGGGGAGGCCCTGGCACAGGGTGCCCAGAGCAGCTGTGGCTGCCCCTGGATCCCTGGCAGTGTCCCAGGCCAGGCTGGACGGGGCTTGGAGCAGCCTGGGACAGTGGGAGGTGTCCCTGCTGGGGTGGGATGAGTTGGCAGGGGCGGGATGAGATGGGCTTTAAAGTCTTTTCCAACCCAAACCATTCCGTGGTGCTGTGATAAGAGCCGTGGTGCTGGGTGTGGGTGAGCCCAGCACAGCCCCATCAGCAGAGCCTTTCCCCTCCAGCTCATCGTGAACGAGAAGAGCCAGAACCTGCGGCGGCTGCAGGCGCAGAGGAACGAGCTCAATGCCAAGGGTAGGGCCTGGAGCCTTCTCCTGCTCACCTGGGGCTTGGCTTGGGGTCTCTGGGCTGGGCTTTGGGGTGCTCCAGCCCCCGGGGCCGGTGCTGAGCTGTCCCTGTCCCCAGTGCGGCTGCTGCGGGAGGAGCTGCAGCTGCTGCAGGAGCAGGGATCCTACGTGGGAGAGGTGGTGAGAGCCATGGACAAGAAGAAGGTGCTGGTCAAGGTACGAGGCTGAGCTGCCCCGAGGTAACAGGGCCGGGGGACCTCCCCGTGTCCCCCCGGGGGATGTGACAGTTCAGGGCCATGGGGTGGGAGCTCCCTGTGCAGAGGAGCTCGTTGGGATGGCTCTGCTGGCCCTGGGGCTGCCCCGGGGGGTCCGGCGGGGTTGGAGCTCCCGGCTGCTGCTCCTCCCGGGCCGTATGGACGTCCCTCGGCAGGGAATTCCCAGGGAAACCACTCTTGGGCGTGTGTGCTCCTTTGCAGGTGCACCCGGAGGGGAAGTTTGTGGTGGACGTGGACAAGAACATCGACATCAACGACGTGAGTGCCCCGGGGCTGCGGGGGGTCCCCAGGGCTGGCAGGGACACCCAGCCCCCCGTGCGTCCCCGCAGGTGACCCCCAACTGCCGCGTGGCCCTGCGCAACGACAGCTACACCCTGCACAAGATCCTGCCCAACAAGGTGGACCCGCTCGTGTCCCTCATGATGGTGGAGAAGGTGCCAGACTCCACCTACGAGATGATCGGGGGCCTGGACAAGCAGATCAAGGAGATCAAGGAGGTCATCGAGCTGCCCGTGAAGCACCCGGAGCTCTTCGAGGCGCTGGGCATCGCCCAGCCCAAGGCAAGTGCTGCTCTGGGGGTCCCCGGGCTGTCCCCGTGTCCCCAGCCCGGCTCTCAGGTGCCACGGGGCCGTTCCAGGGGGTGCTGCTCTACGGCCCCCCCGGCACAGGGAAGACCTTGCTGGCCAGGGCCGTGGCCCATCATACCGACTGCACCTTCATCCGCGTGTCCGGCTCCGAGCTCGTGCAGAAGTTCATCGGGGAAGGTAACGGGGACGGGGGGTGGCTCTGGGGCACCTCGGGTGGCCCTGGGGCCGGGCTGAGCCCCGTGCCCCCCAGGGGCCCGCATGGTGCGGGAGCTGTTCGTGATGGCCCGGGAGCACGCGCCCTCCATCATCTTCATGGACGAGATTGACTCCATCGGCTCGTCCCGCCTGGAGGGCGGCTCTGGCGGGGACAGCGAGGTGCAGCGCACCATGCTCGAGCTCCTCAACCAGCTCGATGGCTTCGAGGCCACCAAGAACATCAAGGTAGAGGGGCCAGCCCTGCCTGGGGACCTGCCGGCCTCACTGGTGGTGCCCAGGGGGGTGACAGCTGTCCCCCCTGCAGGTGATCATGGCCACCAACAGGATCGACATCCTGGACTCGGCCCTGCTGCGCCCCGGCCGCATCGACAGGAAAATTGAGTTCCCCCCTCCCAACGAGGAGGTACCGGAGCCACCCCAGCTGGCCCTGTCCCTGCTGTCCCCACCCTCTCCCTGGGCGCCATTCTGGGGCTCCAACTCTCCCTGTCCCCTGCTCCAGGCCCGCCTGGACATCCTCAAGATCCACTCCCGGAAGATGAACCTGACCCGGGGCATCAACCTGCGGAAAATCGCCGAGCTGATGCCGGGGGCCTCGGGGGCTGAGGTGAAGGTGAGCTGGGGACCTTGGGGACACCGGGGCTGGCACAGGGGGCCTTGGCTGATGTCCCTGTCCCGTCCCCTCAGGGCGTGTGCACAGAGGCGGGGATGTATGCGCTGAGGGAGAGGAGGGTGCACGTCACTCAGGAGGACTTCGAGATGGCCGTGGCCAAGGTGGGTGCCAGGGGAGAGGTGACGGGGGCACAGAGTGTCCTGGGCGGTGTTTGCCAGGACCTGGGAGCTGCCGGGGCACAGACAAGGGCGTTGTCACCATGTGAGTGACACGGGTGGGGCTGCTGGGACACAGCCTGGCTGGCTGAAGAGAGGCTGCTGAACCCTCCTTGTGCAGGGCTAAAACTTGGCCTTGGGGGTGTTTTTGGGGTAATTAACACCCAGTTTGGGTGCTCAATGCTGGACCCACCCCTGTCCCCTCTCCCAGGTGATGCAGAAGGACAGCGAGAAAAACATGTCCATCAAGAAGCTCTGGAAGTAACGGTGAGGCCGGAGCTGCTCCCGCTGTGCTGTCAATAAAGAGCTGCTGTGGCCAGGCCTGGGCGCTGACTGGGGACTGATTTGGGGACGGGGTGGGGGCTGCAGGACTCTGCACCCCCCCGGAGCTGCAGGACACAGCACACACCCCACAGAGCTGCTGCTAACTGCTTTTATTAGAAAAGATCCAAAATGAGACAAAAACTGGTTACACAAGAGGCAGAGCAGGCACCCCTGAGCCCAACCCCGGCAATCTGTAAACGCTCCCCCCACCTCGGCAGCCTGCGGGGGGGGCCAAGGCACTTCAGCGGGGGTGGCAGTGGTGGCACCGGCCCCGTGGTCCCCTCCCTCCTCCCCAGTATCTCCAGTTCTTGGTGACCCCGTGCCCCCAGTGCCCGCAGGCTCCTGGGGCAGAGCCGCCCCCTCTGCCCCCCAAACCTCGTCCAGACAAGTGGTTAATTATGGAATTACATAAAACAGCGGGATGGGGGGAAGGAATAAACTGATTGTCACAAACCACCCCAACCCTTGGTTCCGTGTCCCCAGAGCAGCCCTGGGAGCCCCCCCGGGCCCCTGCAGAGCCCAGTGCAGGAAGAGGAACTCAATCAATATATTAATTAATTCATCAAATACAAACCCACTGTACAAAACGCTGCCTTTTTTTTTTTGTTTTTCGTTTTTGTTTTTTTTTTTTTATATAAAACCTGTTCACAAAAATAGTGCAAAACGTCGGGGCCGGGGGGAGCTGGCGTTTGGAATGACGAACTTTGGTTGAGAGGGGCAGGGTGGGGCCTGCTGGGCTCGGGCTGGGGCTGGCAGCTCCCCCCGGACTCGGGCAGCGCTTCCCGGCTCCCAGAGGATTTCTGGGAGGGGGAGAGGAGCGGGAATCCTGCGGGGAGGGGCGCGATGCGAAGCGGAGGCGCTGCGGGGTTTGGGGGGAGCGGGGACCCCGCTGCGCTCGGCCCGGGGGGCCGGGGGGCTCCCACCCCTCCAGGCACGTCGGGTCTGTGCAAGTGCTGAGGCTTCCAGTCGGTACCGTCCGGCTCGGGCAGCGCGGCGGGGGCGGCCCCGGGCTCCCCCTGCCTTAAGTGAGGCGGATCCCGAGCACTTGTTCCAGTTCCTGCCGGCGCTGCTGGACCTGGGGACACCGCGGCGGTCAGGGGGGACAGGGGACGCTGCCCGGGGTCCCAGGGATGCGGCACTGCCGCCCCAGCGCCGTCCCCGCCCGCGGGCTCACCTTGGCAAAGATGTGTCTGCCCACGGCCTCCTGCGCCCAGGGCTGCTGGTAGAACTCCGCCCGCCGCTCCTCCTCGGGGTTCCCGATCACGTCCGTGATGATCTGACGGCACAGGGTGGGCACCGGGAATGAGCGCCACGAGGGACCCAGACCCTCCCTGGGCTCCAGGATGGACCCAGACCTTCCCTGGGCTCCAGGGATGCGCCCAGACTCCTCCCTGAGCTCCAGGGATTGACCCAGACCCTTTCCTGGGCTCCAGGATGGACCCAAACCCCTCCCTGAGCCCCAGGATGGACCCAGACCCTTCCCCGAGCTCCAGGGATGGACCCAGACCCCTCTCTGAGCTCCAGGATGGACCCAGACCCCGCCCTGAGCTCCAGGGATGCACCCAAAAGCCTTTCCAGCCTCTCCCTGAGCCCCAGGATGGACCCAGACCCCTCCCAGCCCCTCACTCTGCCCAGCCCCACGAGGGCTTCAGAATCATGGAATTGTTAAGGTTGGAAAAGACCTTCAACCCTCACCCCAACACCACCACCATGTTCACCCTTGACCCCTGTCCCCAAGTGCCACATCCATGGTTTTGAACCCCTCCAGGGATGGGGACTCCACCCCTGCCCTGGGCAGCTGTGCCATGGCTGGACACCCCTTCCATGAAGAAATTTTTCCCAATATCCAACCTAAACCTCCCTAGCAATTGCTCCCCTTTACCTTGAGGTCCCTCCTCTGGGATTTGATCCATTCCTGGATGAAATCCTGGGGGTTGTTGCTGAAGCTCAGCATGAAATCCCTCTGTGTCTTCAGCTGGTTGATGGACTCGATGGTCTCGTGGATCTGGGGAGGTGACGGGGTCAGAGGAGATGTGTCCCCACAGGACACGGCTGCCCCAGCCTGCAGGGCTGTCCCCTGGCCGCGTCCCCTCCCACCTTGGCGTCCAGGGAGGCGATTTCCTGCTGGTTGGTGGTGGAGGCCAGGAAATTGCTCATCTGGGCTTTGAGGGGATCGTCCACCTCCACGTCGATGTCGTAGCAAGCCGTCTTCTTCTGGTCGTTGGGGTCCACACTGGGGGAACGGGGTTGGGGGTCCTGGTCCTGGGATGGACCCCCGACAGCACCACCAGCGCCCCAAGAAGCCCCAAATCTGGTGGTTCTTCTCCTCCCTTGTGCTGGTCCTCCAGGCTGGAGACCTCAAAGCTTCCTGCCCCCCCAGGCCATGGAGCCCCCCCACCAGCCCTGGGGACACTGCCCAGCCCACTACCCGCCCACAGGGCACTCCCACTCCTGGGGACACTGCCCAGCCCCCTCCCTAACCACGGAGCCCCCCAGCCCTTGGGGACAGTGCCTGACCCAACACCTACACCCCCAAGGAGCCCCCCAGTCCTGGGGACACTGCCCACCCCACGGAGCCCCTCAGCCCTGGGGACACTGCCCACCCCACGGAGCCCCCAGGGACATTGCCCACGCCGTGCCCCCACCTGATGGTGTGGTTGATGATGATGGGGTCCGGGTGCTGCAGGAGCCCCGCCAGCTTCATGGGGATCTCGGAGAAGCGCATGCGGACACAGTTGAAGATCTGGGGGCAGAGCAGAGCCTTTGGCACCCGTGGCAGGGCCTCCCCTCACCTGTGCACCAGGTGGGGCATCCCCATCACCCCCAAGCTGGTGGTGCAAGCCAGAGCCCAGGAAAGGGCACAAGCAGAGCCTGGAGGGGCTGTGGGAGGCGGGACGAGGCTTTTCCCAGCCGGACGCGGTGGAACGCGCCGGTACCTGGCGGAAGTAGCGGTTGCAGTTGATGAACTCCTTCTCGTGGCTGTCCTGAAGTTTGTTGTGTTTGATGTAGAGCCACAGGGCCTGCATGATGCTGGCCCTGGTCTGGGTGTGCACCCCCAGAAGCCGCGCCAGCCGCGGGTCCAGCTTGTACTGGGGGGGCTGCGGGGACAGCCGGGGTCAGCCACGGAATCCCCCGTGACAGGAAAGCCCTCCCGGAGCAGAGCCCAGCCTCCGACCCACCCCTGTCCTGTCACCCAGCCCGGAGCACTGAGAGCACCCGGGACAGAAAGGATAGGGACCTCGCCCCTCCCTGGGCAGCCTGTCCCAGTTTTTAATTCCCTTTCCACGGAGAAATTCCTCCTGAAGGCCGAGGAAGAGGCACTCGGGAGCATCCCCCACAGCCCTGGTGTCACTGCAGGTCCATGCCCAGAGCTCCCTGGGCGCCGTCTGATCCCTGCCCCCCCCAGCCCTCATCCACAGCCCTGTCCCAGTTTTTAACCCCCTTTCCACGGAGAAATTCCTCCTGAAGCCTGAGGAAGAGGCACTCGGGAGTGTCCCCCACAAGCCCTGTGTCTACACCCAGAGCTCCCCGCGCTCATTCCAATCCCTGCATCCCCCAACCCTCGTCCACAGCCCCATCCCAGTTTTTAACTTCCTTTCCATGGAGAAATTCCTCCCTGCCCAAAGCGCGGGGGGGAGGCTGCCTGGCCCTCGGGAGTGTCCCCCACAGCCCCGGTGTCACTGCAGGTCCATGCCCGGAGCTCCCCGTGCTCCTTCCAGTCCCCGCATCCCCAATCCCTCACCCAAGGTGCTGTCCCAGCCCATCCCCGCCCTTGGCTGCCCCCAGGTGGCCCCAGGCCGTACCTGGTGGTCCAGCATGAGCAGCAGGGTGCACTTCACGTTGACATCCCCGGGACGCTTCACCTGGAAGCCGTCGGTCTCCTGGGTTGTGGGCATCCGGTGCCACTGCGAGGGACAGCGGGGACACCGCTCAGGCCGAGGCCGTGGGAGCCCCCTGCCAGCAGGGGCTGTGTCTGCAGAGCTGGGCTGGGGCTCTGGGCAGGCTCTGGCACAGCCGCACAGCCTGGGGCACCCCCTGATCCCAGTGGGGTCTGCTCAGAGCCCTCCCGGCCCATCCCACCCCACGCCGGGATGTGCTCCAGCACTGGGATGGACTGGGGCAGCTCCAGCCCCGAGTGCCCAGTGTCCAGGGCTCCCACAGCTTCTGGATCCTGCAGGGAATGTGCACCAGAGCTGCTCCCAAACCCCCTGGGAGGGGATTTGGCCTCTCCCCAGCGCCTCCCAGGGGAAAAGCACGAGCTGGGGGCACCCAGCAAAGGTCTGATCCCTCTCCCAGGTGCTGCTTAACCCCCCCAGGGATCCTCCAGCTCAGGGACAGGCAGAGGGCAAATCCTTCTTCCCACAGGGCACCGGGATGAGCCTCTGTGGGATCAGCCCCCACGCGGGGACCCCTCTGTGCTGGGCTGGGGGGGAGCCCTCTCTGGAGCCGCGTCCCTGCCCCACACACCCCACAGTTCTGGCCCCGGCTGAGACCTGGGGTGTGCGGGGTCAGAGCTCAGCTGTGCCAGGGGAGGAAACGCATCCCTAAACTCGAGCTGGGAAAGCTGGAGAGCCTGGTCCGCACAGCACTGCCCTGGCCCCAAAAACCTGCTCAGGCCCCGGTCCCAGCAGGGCAGGCCCTGGGCTGGGGGCTGAGCATCCAGAGTGGGAGCAGCAGGGGCACGTCCCCGTTTCCCATCGGGATCCCTTCCCACCTCACCTCCACCAGGTGATTGTCTGGCCCGTAGAGCTCCTTGTCCAGCTCGATCACGAGGCTCTTAAAGAAGGAGGAGAACTTCCTCTTCTGCTTGCTGGGCTGCAGACAGGGCAGCAGAGATTCCTGATCCCAAATCCAGACCCAGACCCCGGAGTGGGGCGGGGGCCGCCCCAGCTGAGCTCTCAGCACAGCACCAGTGCTCCCAGCACCCCCTCATCCCTCCTGGATCATCCTCATGGACCAGTGCTCCTCCTCCCTCATCCCTCCTGGATCATCCTCATGGACCAGTGCTCCTCCTCCCATCTCCTCATCCCTCCTGGACAATCCTGATGGACCAGAGTTCCTCCCACCAGCACCTCATCCCTCCTGGATGATCCTGATGGACCAGAGCTCCCAGCACCTCCTCATCCCTCCTGGATGATCCTGACGGACCAGCTCCTCCTCCCACCATCACTTCACCCCTCCTGGATCCTGATGGACCAGTGCTCCCACCACCTCCTCATCCATCTTGGATTGTTATGGACCAGTGCTCCTCCTCTCACCACCACTTATCCCTCCTGGATCATCCTCATGGACCAGAGTTCCTCCCACCACCTCCACTCCATCCCTCCTGCCTGCTCCCGATGGACCAGAGCTCCTGCCCTATCCCTCCATCCCTGCTGGATCCTCACATCCTCCAGCAGTTTCCCCTCCACGCGGAGCTCCCAGGAGGCCACGCGCTCCCCGCCCTCTCCTTCCTCCTTGGCCGGGGTGAAGGTGTTGGAGATGTAAATCCTGAGCTTCCGCTTTTGCTGTGAACGGGAGCAGGGAGAGCGGAGTGAGGGGGCTGCAGCACCCATCGCCACGTCAGGGTGAGAGGAGCGGCCTCAGGGCAGGTTCAGATCGGATATTAGGGAGTATATCCACAGGAAGGGCTGTAAAACATTGGAATGGGCTGCCTCGGGCAGAGCTGGAATTCCCCATCCCTGGAAGTGTCCAGGAAACGTGTGGCTATCCCACCTGGGGCCATGGCTGAGTGCCATGGCTGGACTTGACGACCTTAGATGGTTTCTCCCACCTTAAGGATCCCGTGATTCCAGGAATCCACGATTCCCAGCCCCCACTCACCGTCAGGGGTTTCTTGATGGCCTCCTGGATCTCCATCCTCTTCCGAGCAATGGTTTGGTCCAGTTTGCGCTCGAAGGCCAGCAGGTCCATGTAGGCCTGGGATTCCGGGACCAGCTCCCGGATCTGGACGCAGGAATGGTCAGTCCCGGTGTGCTGGGATGGGCTGGATCCCCCCACAGCCCCGGCAGCCAGGGGGACACCAGGTGACCAGCCCAGCACCCAGATCTTGTTTTAAACCCAGCCTGGAGCCCTGCAAAGCTCTGCCCAACCCAGTGTGGAGCCTGTCGCTGCTCCCAGCAGCATTCCTGGTGTCCCAGCACAGAATGGAACCCTGGAATCTCAAGAGGGACTCTGAGGGACCTCCTGAGATCTCCACCCCACCCCATTCCTGCTCCTTGCTTGCTCAGAGTCCAACTCATCCCAGCCCAACCCTCTCCTGCCTCGCCAGAGGGAGAGACAGAAACATTCCAGGGTGCTTTGGGATTGAGCAGAAACTCTGAGCGGGCAGGAGAGAGCGCAGGGAGATCCCCGGACTGAGGTGACACTCACCCTCTGCGGCAGCACCTTGTCAGCCATCTTCCTCCTCTTCACCCTGGGGAATGGGGACACAGGGAACAATCACAGCTCCCGCAGGGCATCCTGCTGCCTGCCCGTGTGGGGATGGACACTGGGAAAGGCTCTTCCCCCAGAGGGTGCTGGGCACTGCCCAGGCTCCCCAGGGAATGGGCCCGGCCCCGAGGCTGCCAGAGCTCCAGGAGCGTTTGGACAGCGCTGCCAGGGATGCCCAGGGTGGGGCTGTTGGGGTGTGTGTGCAGGGCTGGGGTGGCACTGGGTGATCCTGGGGGTCCCTTCCAGCCCAGGATATTCCAGGGGAAGGTGTTGGATGTTAGAGCCTGACACCACGGAAGGAAATCCAGGAAATCCTGGAGTGAGTGGAGGTGATACAAGGCAAAGCCAGGGCTGTGGGACAGAATTCCCAAATTTCCCCTCCGGAAGCAGTGATCCTGTTCTCCCAGTGCTCCCAAGCAAAGCCAGGAACTCCCTTAAACCCAGCTCACACCAAACCCTGCTGTGGTGGGGCTGAAACCCTGGGAAAATCCAGCTCAGCTGGATCCAATCCTGCCCACTGCAGATTCCCAACATCCCGAGCCCATCCCAGCGCCCACCGAGCTCCTGCAGAGCCTGGGCACGGCAGGGAACGCTCTGCTCTGTTTTCCTGCATGGGAGATGGGGCAGGGTCCAGGAGCACCGGGAATTCCCGTCCCTCCAGCTGCACATGGAGCAGCAGGATCACACAGGAGGGATCCAGGATGGCACAGGAGGGACTCAGGATGGCACAGGAGGGACTCAGGATGGCCCAGGGGGGTCCAAGAGGGCCCAGGAGGGATTCAGAATCGCACAGGAGGGGTCCAGGGGACATGGGATGCTCCAGGAGGACTCCCAAGGAGAGGTCAAAGTCCCACTCTGGAGCAATTCCTGCCCCATCCAACCCATCCTGCCCACAGGGTCTGGATACCCCCGAGCAGCTGGCAGCTCCTAATCCCTGATCCGCTGGCTGGCAGCAGGGAATGCCCAGCCAGCTGAGCCTGGCTGATCCCAGATCCCGGCGCCCAGCCTGGGGTGGCTCTGATGTCCCTGCGGGTGCCAGGCTGCTCCCTGCCCCCAGTCCCCAGCTGGCTCCAGCTGTGCAGCTGCTGGGACGCTCCGGGAGGGATCATGGAGCCAACGGAGCTCCAAGAAAGGGAATGGGACCTGAGCACCCATGAGCACCAAGGGATCCTGCCCCGAGACTCCAGGAACCAGGAGACCCTCATGGAGAGGGATCAGCAGGGCTGAGAACCGGTGAGGAGCTGCTGGCAGAGCCCAAACAGAGTCCTGCCCTGCCCTGCCTGCAGCTTCAGAGAGCATCCCTAAAACCTGCCAGCCCCATCCCGCCCTTCCCTAAAACCTGCCAGCCCCATCCCGCCCTTCCAGCCACGTCTGTGCCCGCCAGAGCCACCAGGGGCCCCTGGGAGCATGAGGAAGACCCCCAGGAGCTGCTGGGGACACCATGAGGCTCTTTGGCTCCTGGTGTGGAGATCAGAGCGAGGGGAAGCTGCAGAATGAGGGATCTCTGCCCCCGTCCCAAAACATTCCCGAGCTCCGGCAGGTGCCAGGCTGGAGGAAAGCCCTGCTGGTCCCCCCTGCAGCAGGACAGGAGCTGTGGCACTCTGTGTGATGGGACACGTGTGACACACTCGAGTGGGGACGTGGAGAGGCTTTGGTGTCTTAAAGAGAGTCAGAAACTGACTGGACACAGCCCTGGGATCCCTGTCCTGGATGGAATTGCATCCATCTTTTCACAGCTCTGTATCTGCAGCGAGATCTCGTTTACACCTACATTTAAATTAGATATTATTTATGTTTACATGGATATTCCCAGAACAGGGCTCTCCTGTGCTCTGGAGGAGTTTCCCAGCAGAAAACCCTGTTGGGACTGAATTCTCGTGCCTGCTTCGAACAAAGCAGCTCCTGGCTGGAAAGCACGAGGTAAAACTCCCTGGATTCGCTGGGAAGCAGGGCCGCAGCCTCCCGTCAGCACGGATGAGCGTGGCAGTCCTGGGAATGCTCAAGGACGGGGCTCGGAGCACCCTGGGATGGCGGGAGGTGCCCTGCCCACACTGGGGTGGCACTGGGTGGGTTTAAGCTCCTTCCACCCCAACCATTCCATGACTTCATGAAGTGCAGCCGGGCCCCAGCAGGACCCTCCCCCATCCCAAGGGAATCCCTCCCGGAGGGGACATCCCAGCCCTTACCCTCTCCTGGGGGTGGCCATGGGTGGCTGTGCCTGGGGGGTCAGCAGGCGCTTCCTGAAGGGGTCCATCATGGCCTGGGGCAGGCCGGGCCTCAGCGGGGTCGTCGCTCCGTAGGGGGGGGCTCCCGGGGGTCCCACCTGCAGCCCGGCCATGGGCATCCTGCTCCCGGGGGGCATCCCGGGGCGCTGCTGGAAAACAGGGACACGGCGGTTAAACAGGGCCCTGACACAGTGCCATCGGTGCCACCCCCCCTCCGGGGCCACCCCCCCTCCGGGGCCACCTCCTCCCAAGGGTGAATCCTAGGACAGGGCAGGGGGCAGGGAATGACAACAGGAGCTGCCGGGAAAGCAGGAACGGGAGGAGAAGCCATGGAGGGCAGGGATGCCTGCCCTGGCAGCCATGGAGCCCAAGCCATGCTGGTGGCCCCTGTGCCACCACCCCGCAGCTGCAGCGGCACGAGGACACCGCCAGCAATGTCCCCACGCCCGGGAGCTCGAGGGCTCCTCTCTGGAAAGCAGCACCGCAGGGGGAGCAGGGCAATCCCAGCTCCCCCCACAGGCAGGAAGGAAGTGAGGGATGGAGGGGCAGGAGCTCGCCCCTGCCAGCAGCCAGCTCCCATCCTTCCCCTCCCAGGGACACACACCGGGAATTCGGGAGCCATGACACAAGCGCGAGGAGTCCCAGCCCTGGCAGCCCCTCTGCACCCCCGGAGCAGTGACTGGCAGCACCCACTGGTGCCTCAGGTGCCACTGGGTTGTCCCCACTGGGTCGGTCCCAGCCCCCCAGGACCCACCAGCCCTCCTCCGCTGCTCCCTCCTCCACCTTCGGGCTGCTCCGGCAGCTTCCCGGGATCCTTTGATCCCCGGCTCCCCCTGCCAAGGGGGGAGGCCGCGAGAGCCACCGAGCCAGCAGAGCAGCATTTCTGCCCTGCCCCAGGCCCCTGACGTGCCAGGACATCCCCACAGCCCGGCAGGGCAGGGAGCCAGGGGAACACCTCATTCCCTGCGCACCGGGATTCATCTGGGAGCAAACGCTGGGTTGGGAATACGGGATGCGGCCAGCCCGTCCTCCACAGCTCAGAGCTGCAGCAGAGCTTGGTTTGATGGAGCTGTGGCCTCAAAACCCCTAAAAACCACCCCCACCCCCGTGAAAAGCTGCTAAACACAAACCCAAGAGTGTGAGCTGCCCCCGGTGCCCGTGACAGGGGGCGATCCCGGAGGAGCTGTGTATTCCAGCCGGGATCAGGGCTAAGTGGGGCCCCAGGATTAGCGCTGCACGTGGAAGCTCAACCCCGCCAGGCCCAGGCTGAGCCCGTTACACAACAAACACACAAACACTCCGCTCCAGAGCCTTTGAAGCAGCAGCCCCGGAGCCCGGGCTCGGAGCTGCCCTTGCCCCAGGGCAGGAGGCTCCTTTTTCCTCCTCCCAGCTCCCAGATGTTCCTCTCCTCCCGCCCGGCCCCCTTTGCGGAAGGCCTCGTGACTCTGGCAGCAGCAGCAGCGGGGGTGAGCAGGGCCAGCAGCACCTTTCTGTGCCAAAACCACAAGGCCAGGACCCAGTTTCTGTGGGTTTATCAAGAAATCCGTTGTGGCACGGCCGGGAGGACGCACACCCTGTGTAACACGACAAACCACAGTAAATACTGTTCTTCCACAGCCCAGAGCTGCAGCAGGGCTTGGTTTGATGGAGCTGCAGCCTCAAAAACCCTAAAAACCACCCCCACCTCAGTGAAAAGCTGCTAAACACAAACCCAAGAGTGTGAGCTGCCCCCGGCGCCTGTGCCAGGGGGAGATCCCTGAGGAGAAGGATCAGCTCCGGCAGGGCTGGGGAACCCCTGCGGGGCCCAAACCTGTGCTGACACCTGCCAGGGCTTCTGGAGAGCACAGAAACCCCCGGAAGGAGCTGGGAAACTTTTAGTTTGAAATTGCTGGGCCCCAGGAGCAGCTCAGTGCAGAGGCCAGGCTGGAAGCAGAGCCTGCATTCCCTGGAGCCACCCGGAGCAGGAAATGGCTCCCAGGGAAACCCTGCCCCAGGTGTTTTCAGCGCCTGGAGGGCCAGGGAGGTTCCACGGCTACAGAGACATTCCCTGCCCCGGGAATGCTGTCAGGAGCTTGCCTGGAGCTGACCCAGCCGTGCCCAGCTCCTGTCCTTCGGCCAGGGCAGCCCTGAGGTCTCTCCTCCCTCTCTCTGCCACTCCGTGGAGCACATTTCGGATCTATCCCTGAAATGAGAGGTTTGGAGGCTTCCGAGAGTCTTTGACAGCTCCACGTCCTCAGGCCAGGTCTCTCGTGTGTCCAGCTGCTCCTTCCAAGGCTCCACTGGGACAATTCGGCAGGGAGAGGTTCAGCACAAGGACACACGGATTTGTCACGCTGTAACTTCCCCATCACCTCCCAAACCACCTGAGGCCCATCAGGCACAGCTCAGCTGCCCCAGAGCGACTTCCAGCCCACAGGGACCCGCTGGATGAGCAAGGAGGGGAGGGGAGGGCAGAACCCTCCACACGGATTTTCCCCCTCAGTTTACCCTCAGGATTTTCAAATTTGCAACAGGGAAGCCTCTTGGCTCAACCAGTCCCCAGTGCCTGGGGCAGACTTGCCCCCAAAGGCTCCAGGACCCTTCTCACACAAGCCCAGCCTAAAACCTTCAGCCAAGCCAGGCAGCAGCACAGCCCGGGGCGAAGGCTGTCCCCAGCCCCTTCTGGAAAGCCTGGCAATTCCCAGGATGCAGAGGGCTTAAACTCAGGAAATTTGATTAAAACAGCTGCAAGCAGGAGCTCGCTCCTGCCCAGCACCCCCTGTCCCTGTGCCACTCCCGGGCCCGCCCCGTCCCCTCCCCTCCGAGGGGCGGACAAAGGGCAAACCCTGCAAGCTCAGCGCGAGGAACAGCCTGGATCCCGTCCAGCCCTCCCTGCGGAGCCTCTGGAAGCGGGACAGCAAACAGCTCTCAGTGTCTGTCCCTGCCAGGGCCGGCCAAGGGATGGGGCTGCACTGGGGGTTCATCCCAGGTCACCCCACGGGCCTCGGGGCAGCTCTGCTCAGAACCGGCCCCAGCTGAATCCAGCAGGAGGCTGGAAGGATTCCCGAGGGATGTTTGCTGGCACGGCAGGAGCCTCTGAGCCTGCCAAAGGCCCCTTCTTGAGGAAGGGCAGCCCAGAAATCGGGGGCTGGTGGCAGAAAGGAGAAGCAATAAATCCCAGGATGGATCTGCAGGAAGAAGCTGGGCTGGAGAGAGAACTTGAGGCAAAGCAGGAATTGTGCAAACAGCTCCAAAGCCTCTCCACGTCCCTTCCAGGACCCTGGCTCTTCCCTGCACCTCCCCAGCCGGGGAAAGGCTCCTCCCCACACCCGTCCCGTCCTGCCCCAGGATCCAGCTCGGTGCACACTGACAGGGAATCAGGGAGCCAGAGCCCATGTCCATCCTCGCCCGGGGCTCCCTGATTCCAGCTCCACATCGGGCTGGGCTCAAGGAGAGCTCTGCTGCCCAGCGCTTTGTGTGGACTGGAATCAGCTGAGCCCCCAGCACCCCCCAAAAGGGTGATTTTCCCCTTTGTTCCTCCTTATCTGTGAGCAAATCCCTGTTGGGAGGGTGCCAGGGAGAGCCTGGGCTGGTGCTGGCACAGACCTGGAGCTGGGAGGTGCTGCTGGGATGGAGATGCTGCTGCTGCAAACTCTGCTGCAGCTCCCTGCAAGCCCCCAAACCCCCCATGCTCGGAAAACCTCTGTGTGTGACACAGGAGGAGCTCCAGCAGCCAGATCTCCGCTGAAAAGCGGCCATGAGGAAGTGGTAAATCAAAGGGAGAAGGGCACAGCCCCCAGCAGAGCCAGGACACGTCCTGGAATGTCTCCAGCAGCAGGAGCAGAGCTGTCTGGGCTGGACAAACCCGCCTGTCCACAGCCCCACTCCTGGAGCCCTGCGTGTCCCAGGGCAGGAAAAGGAGAGGCCGCAGGGGTTCAGATCCCACGGGGGCAGGAGCAGCAGCAGGAACAGGGAACAAAGGGGTTGGCTCCTCCTGGGAGCTGCGGGAGGCTCTGGGGAGGAGCAGAGCCGGGCCTGGCACAAGCCCTGCCCGTGGTGTTCCTGCAGGGCCAAACTTCCCGGGAACGGCCTCGAGGGCTCCCGGGCAGGCCCTGCGGAAGCAGAGGGGGCAGCAGCCCTGGAGGTGCCGTTGTTCCCCCTTTGCCGTCACGTTTCCAGGAGCAGCAGAGCGCGCCTGGGCTCTGCCGCTGCCCTCCTCCCCCTGCTCCAAGGGACAGCGTCCATCTGCTTTGGATCACCGCTGGAAGCAGCTCCAGGCTTGGGCTCTGATGAAACCTGCCCTGGAAAGCCTCTCCCTGGGGAAGGGTGGGGTTATCCAGCACAAGCAGCTTTCTGGAGCAGCTCCAGCCCCCGGCTGTTGTCCCCTGGCCCCCTCCAAGCCCATCCCAAGCACTCCATGAGCAGGAACACTGCTCTCCCTGCCCCCAAAGGGATGGATTTCTCCCGCACTGCACCCTCTCCAGCACGTCCAGGCCTCCCCAATTTCACCCGGCACAACATTCCACGCTTCCTCAGCCCCTCCGTCCCGCTGCCTCCATGATTTCTCCATGAAGCATGACCTTCCTTCCCACTGCCATCTGCCCAGGGACGGGATCACCGAGCTGCTTCCAGGCTTGGGAGTTCTGGGAATGCAGCAGCCTCCTGTCCCGGGGAATCCAGGCTCTGTCTTCCCAACATGTGCCAATAAAACCCCTTTAATGGGGACCTAATTCTGCACCAGGGAAGCATCTGCTGGGGGTAACTGCAAGGCCAGAGTGCTGCATTCCAAGGCCTCATCCCACACGGATCCACACTGCTCCAGGCCACAGTGCCAATCCCAAAACTTGGGAAAAACTCTCCTAAACCTGAAACCAGCACTTGAAACAACAGAAAGGCTCCTTCTCGCTCAACTTCCATGGAACAGCACAACCTGGGTGCGGGGGCTCAGACTGCAATCCCTGCTGCTCCAGGGACAGGGATCAGGGTGGGGGATCTGCCCACACCCCCCACCACACAGCCTGACCTTCCTGCTCCTGGGAAAAGGCCTCTCCTTCCTGCTCCAGGCACGGCACCGGCCCCTGGCTGCTCTGGAAACATCAGCTCCCCACAAATGGAGCGATGCCCTCGGATTCCCTGCCTGGGCTGCCAGGAGATCCCCAGCAGGCACACAAGGATGTCCAAAGGACGAGCATATGTTTAATAATCCCGAGATTAGAGCCCCTAAGCCCTCAATGGCCTGGCCAGGGCCCCCTGTGTCTCCTGGTGCCCAAACAACGCGGCTCTTCCTTAAACTGGGACAGAACCAAGCCCCGGGGGGATGGCAGCGATGGGAGGGGCTGTTTTCCCCAGCCTGGGAATTGCAAAACAAAGGGCAGACCCTCTGTATCCTCTCCTTTCCCAGGCTCGGGGAGAGGCCACTCAAAGCCAGCGCCGGGGCTGGATCCCGCTGTGCCAGCGGTGCTGGACACCCCGGGGACATCACCCCAGGGACATCACCCCCTGCTCCCGACACCTGCTGCCATCCCAGCAGCGGGGAAGCAGCATCTGCCAGCCTGTTTACCCGGCTGGCTCCAGCTTCCCAGCTGGATTTTGCACCCTGCACATGGGAGGTCAGGCAGTGCCCCCGCCTCGGGTTACCAGCACCTCGCGCTCGGCCAGCTCAGCTTCCAACACCATTTTCTAGCGTTTTTAAGGCTGCAGGAGGAAGCTGTTTCCTTCTCCCATGTTAAGGAGCCGGAATGTCCCTGAGCTCGGTTTATTTCCTGAGTTTTAAATCATGCAAATCAGGCACAGCTCCGGAGGAGGCAGCGGCGGCCCAGGAGAAGGTGTTGCACAACTGTGCTCCTCCATTTCCAGCCTGCCTGGAAACTGAGCTTTACACCCGAAAACTCATTCCCAAAATAATCCGCACGAGCTTGGGAGCGAACTGAGAAGCCAGGCGTGCAAGGGGGAGCAGGAATGTGTATCAGGATGTACCTCTTACTGCTGGAATATCACCGGGAGCATGGAATGGTTTGGGCTGGAAGGGACCTCAAAGCCCATCCAGTGCCACCCCTGCCATGGGCAGGGACACCTCCCACTGTCCCAGGGTGCTCCAAGCCCCGTCCAGCCTGGCCTTGGGCACTGCCAGGGATCCAGGGGCAGCCACAGCTGCTCTGGGCACCCTGGGCCAGGGCCTGCCCACTCTCCCAGAGAACAGTTCCTTCCCAATATCCCATCCATCCCTGCCCTCTGGCAGTGGGAAGCCATTCCCTGTGTCCTGTCCCTCCAGGCCCTCGTAAACACAGTCCTTACTTCCTGAATTTACTTGTAAAACACGCCAGGCCGAAAAATGAGCGATTTCTTGTGCTTTTTGAGGGCCGCTCGTTGTTTTGATTTACTTTCCCCAGCACTAGCGAGCGCCTGCTCTCCTCTCCCACCACTGAGCGAGCCCTTGCTCTTCCGGAGGATACGCCGCCAATACTCCGAGGATACACCGAGGCTACACCTGCACACCACGCGTTACCTCCGCCTTTGCCAAGGATGCAAACGTGTTCCAGGCGGGTCCGTGCGGGGGACGGGAAGGACGGGACGGGATGGGAAGTGACGGGACGGGGTGGCTGCGGAGGCGGATCGGGCTCTCGGCCCCACCGGAGCGGCCCCGGCCCGGGCCCGGGCTCGGCTCCGCCGCTGCGGGAGCGGACGGGCCCGGCCGAACTTTTACCGGGGTCTGAGGGTGCAAAGTGGGAGCAGGGGAACAGGGAGGTGTTCTGAGTAAAAAGGACAGCAGAACGGCCCCAGCGCGGACCCGGCCGCGAGTCCCGGGCCCGCTGCGGGTGATGCCGGCCAGGCCCGTCCGCGCTGCCCCGGGAAGGCCCCGCCGGCCCCCCCAGCCCTGCTCCGGGACCCTGGGTGCCCCCCGTGCCCCTCCCGCCGCCCC
>VZTD01002919.1:2765-36869 GCA_013397725.1 Rhagologus leucostigma
TCCCACTCATAAGCCATGGCCGAGGCCAACCGCCACTCATAAGCCATTGCCGACAGCACCCCCCACTTATAAGCCATTGCCGACAGCACCCCCCACTCATAAGCCATGGCCGAAACCAACCCCATTGGGCGAGGTTAGCTCCTGCCCATTTCCACTCAACAAGCTGGTAGACTTCTTTACTCAGGTGAAGAAGATCTTTCATCAGGTCCTTGGACAAAACACAGCTTAAGCAGCAGGATGGACAGGATCCAGGGCACACTGCAGTGCACCGCAACCATTTCCTGCTGGGGCAATGCCTGCTGATTCAAAGGCAGCCTCAGCGTCAAATACGTGTTCTGTCCTGACCACACTCCTCTCCTGTGTGCAGGCAAACACTGGAGTTGATTTAGTTGTTGAAATAAAATTACCTACGCTCAAAGTGAACCATCTTTTCAGTGCAATTCCAACTCCTGGGCAAGGCAAGGACTGCCACGCTCGGCACCTGCAGAAGGAGCCTGAGGGCAGACCCGTTGGGCAAAAAGGGACAGTGTGGCTCCAAAGAGCTACAAAGTGCCTGGTCAGAGAGGACTGATTTCAGCCACCATGGGCTGGAGGAACCTGGTACATCAAGCCTAGGAAGAGGATAGGAAAATATTTTTTTAAGGCTCCTGTATTTGTTGAAAACTCCTAGCAGACATTACTGCCTCCCTGTACTCAAGAGAAATTCCTCCCATATTAACCATTTATGAGAAGAGTGTTGCTTTTTTACAACACTCCCTTCTATCATTTCCCCCTCTCCTCAGTGGCAAAATAGGCACTGTTGTGCTTTGCCGTGCAGATACCAGTGCTATTACTTGTATTTTTTCATTTATCTGGTCCAATTTTCACATCTCACTGGTGCCTGAAATTCAGTTTGTTCTCTAAAAATCCTAATAAACAAGGAAAGGTTAGAGGAGGGAGTTAAAAATCCCACACACGGAGCACACCTTGAGCTGTGACAGTCATCAAGCGCAAGCAAACCCAAGTTTCCATACCTCGTGGTTGTTCGGGGCTGAGGGAAGCTGAAGGCTCTCACAGCAGAGCTGGTTGCAGCCAGCCCGAGCACCACCTCCAGCTCCTTATCTCTCACCCGGACAGCCCTTACCACCCGGTACCGATGGAGCCGCCCCGGCTTCCCTCGGATCAGACCCCGGCTCCGGTATCCTTCCTCCCACGGGAAACGACCTCGGGTGCACCGCACTGCCCCTCTGAGCCCCGGACACCTCCTGGCCGCCGGCTCCACTCCACTCCCCGTGGTACCAGTGGCGCCGGTCCCGCACCTCCGGTGACCCCTCGCCCGCCTGGCTCGGTGCTTCTCTCCACCCCGCCCAGCCAGGGATGGGACATCCACAGCTTCTCTGGGCAACCTGTTCCAGCACCTCATCATTCTCACGGTGAAGAATCTCTCCCTTATATCTACTCTGAATCTATCGTTTCCATTTAAAACCATTCCCCCTGGCCCTATACCTACAGAACCTACTAAGTCTAAACCAAGTAAACCAATACTGTTACAGCCTTAATCAATAGCCAGCTAAAACACACTTGCACTTAGTGAAAGTCACCCTTTGCATTATGCTTCGCACCAAAACACAAAGTCACTGGAGGAAAAGGAAAAAAACTATTATGCCATGTATTATTCGTGCCATGGCACAAATTCTACCTGTTCTCCATCTCAAGAAGTACCACAATACAAAAGATTCTCCCATCCCCAAGCATTTAAAGCCCATGCCCACTCCCCACACTGCTGCATCTCCCAGTAAACACTTCCAGCTTCTCATCAAATCACTTACAGCTCACACAAGTGTGATTCAATCTATGCTAATTCTTCAATTAATTCAGTATTCTGCTCTCCAACATTCTAACCCCANGACAGCACCCCCCACTCATAAGCCATGGCCGAAACCAACCCCATTGGGCGAGGTTAGCTCCTGCCCATTTCCACTCAACAAGCTGGTAGACTTCTTTACTCAGGTGAAGAAGATCTTTCATCAGGTCCTTGGACAAAACACAGCTTAAGCAGCAGGATGGACAGGATCCAGGGCACACTGCAGTGCACCGCAACCATTTCCTGCTGGGGCAATGCCTGCTGATTCAAAGGCAGCCTCAGCGTCAAANCGACCCCCCACTAATAAGCCATGGCCGACACCCCTTCCCACTCATAAGCCATGGCCGAGGCCAACTGCCACTCATAAGCCATTGCCGACAGCACCCCCCACTTATAAGCCATTGCCGACAGCACCCCCCACTCATAAGCCATGGCCGAAACCAACCCCATTGGGCGAGGTTAGCTCCTGCCCATTTCCACTCAACAAGCTGGTAGACTTCTTTACTCAGGTGAAGAAGATCTTTCATCAGGTCCTTGGACAAAACACAGCTTAAGCAGCAGGATGGACAGGATCCAGGGCACACTGCAGTGCACCGCAACCATTTCCTGCTGGGGCAATGCCTGCTGATTCAAAGGCAGCCTCAGCGTCAAATACGTGTTCTGTCCTGACCACACTCCTCTCCTGTGTGCAGGCAAACACTGGAGTTGATTTAGTTGTTGAAATAAAATTACCTACGCTCAAAGTGAACCATCTTTTCAGTGCAATTCCAACTCCTGGGCAAGGCAAGGACTGCCACGCTCGGCACCTGCAGAAGGAGCCTGAGGGCAGACCCGTTGGGCAAAAAGGGACAGTGTGGCTCCAAAGAGCTACAAAGTGCCTGGTCAGAGAGGACTGATTTCAGCCACCATGGGCTGGAGGAACCTGGTACATCAAGCCTAGGAAGAGGATAGGAAAATATTTTTTTAAGGCTCCTGTATTTGTTGAAAACTCCTAGCAGACATTACTGCCTCCCTGTACTCAAGAGAAATTCCTCCCATATTAACCATTTATGAGAAGAGTGTTGCTTTTTTACAACACTCCCTTCTATCATTTCCCCCTCTCCTCAGTGGCAAAATAGGCACTGTTGTGCTTTGCCGTGCAGATACCAGTGCTATTACTTGTATTTTTTCATTTATCTGGTCCAATTTTCACATCTCACTGGTGCCTGAAATTCAGTTTGTTCTCTAAAAATCCTAATAAACAAGGAAAGGTTAGAGGAGGGAGTTAAAAATCCCACACACGGAGCACACCTTGAGCTGTGACAGTCATCAAGCGCAAGCAAACCCAAGTTTCCATACCTCGTGGTTGTTCGGGGCTGAGGGAAGCTGAAGGCTCTCACAGCAGAGCTGGTTGCAGCCAGCCCGAGCACCACCTCCAGCTCCTTATCTCTCACCCGGACAGCCCTTACCACCCGGTACCGATGGAGCCGCCCCGGCTTCCCTCGGATCAGACCCCGGCTCCGGTATCCTTCCTCCCACGGGAAACGACCTCGGGTGCACCGCACTGCCCCTCTGAGCCCCGGACACCTCCTGGCCGCCGGCTCCACTCCACTCCCCGTGGTACCAGTGGCGCCGGTCCCGCACCTCCGGTGACCCCTCGCCCGCCTGGCTCGGTGCTTCTCTCCACCCCGCCCAGCCAGGGATGGGACATCCACAGCTTCTCTGGGCAACCTGTTCCAGCACCTCATCATTCTCACGGTGAAGAATCTCTCCCTTATATCTACTCTGAATCTATCGTTTCCATTTAAAACCATTCCCCCTGGCCCTATACCTACAGAACCTACTAAGTCTAAACCAAGTAAACCAATACTGTTACAGCCTTAATCAATAGCCAGCTAAAACACACTTGCACTTAGTGAAAGTCACCCTTTGCATTATGCTTCGCACCAAAACACAAAGTCACTGGAGGAAAAGGAAAAAAACTATTATGCCATGTATTATTCGTGCCATGGCACAAATTCTACCTGTTCTCCATCTCAAGAAGTACCACAATACAAAAGATTCTCCCATCCCCAAGCATTTAAAGCCCATGCCCACTCCCCACACTGCTGCATCTCCCAGTAAACACTTCCAGCTTCTCATCAAATCACTTACAGCTCACACAAGTGTGATTCAATCTATGCTAATTCTTCAATTAATTCAGTATTCTGCTCTCCAACATTCTAACCCCAGCTGACATGAAAAGCAGGCACCCAGTTGTACATCAAGATGGCAGAACAGCTGAATGCTTAATGACCTGAGTAGTTCAATTCACTGATGATTATTAAATCCTAGAAAGGTTCCAAAGCGAACTGTAGGCAATTTCCCACCACACAAGCTAGATGTGAGACGGTGAGTTTTATTTTAGAATTAGTGGAAAAACTTGCTAATGTTTGATTTTCTTCAAGGGAAATAAATGGTTTCAACAGACTCTAAAAACTCATTGTTAAAAAAATCTTATTAGTCATGCCTTACTCAGCTAACACTTAGCCCAAATTGAGTCTGTTCCCTGGAGTTCTTCCAGCTACCCACGTAGGTGCTCTGCCAAACTGCCCTGTCTTGAGCGTGGTATTTGCAAATCTGGATCTTCCAATACTTCGGTCATCTGAGTGGGATGAAACCTTCGAAGACTGGATTGTCACCTGTGCTCAAAAATGCATTGCAACTTTTCATCCTCAACCCTGCAAAGCAACACTCTTGCTCAGTGAAAATATTTACCAGGAATTAATATATATATAAAATGTGGAACTAAGCTGATTTTTGTACTTGGAACCAAAACTTGACCAGTGCTTCAAAAATCCTCACATCAGCTCCACTTTATGGCAACCTTGGGAGCATTTGATGAGTACATTGTTGACATTTTAGAAAGCAGGGCAGAGTTTTGTGATTGCCAATTACAAGGTTACGTTGCACCCCTAGTTCTGCCAGAGTATAACCTATAATTAAAAAAAAATTAAAACTGTAACCCAACAAAAACTCTCAACCACAGGGAAACCCTGTGGGTGATGTATTTTGAGTTGGTCTGTGAGATCTTTGGGTCATTGGAGTCAACTGCTTGCCTAAGAGTACATTTGAGGCATATAACAGCACTCCCTCGAAATCCATGGTCTGTCAGGTCTGATCGTTTACACCATCCACATAATTGCATAAATTGCTTTCACTTCCTGTTCACTATATACAACTCAAAACAATTAATGAACAAAGTTGGGGCATCATTAGCCCATATAACCTATTCCTTAGCGCAAACATGTCATTACATTAATTAACGTATTAATGCTGGTAACTTAGGGCTGCCTATGATATAAGGGTAATTAATCCTAGAATGGTTTGGGTTGGAAGGAACTTTCAAGATCATCTTGTTCCAACCCCTGACATGGACAGGGACACCTTCCACTAGACTAGGTTGTTCAGAGCCCCATCCAACCTAGTCTTGAACACTTCCAGGGATGGAGCATCCACAACTGCTCTTGGAAAGATGTTCCAGTGCCTCATCATCCTCACAGTAAAGCATTTTTTCCTAGTATCTAATCTAAAACTACTCTCTTTTAGTTTGTAGTCACTCCCCCTTGTGCTGTCACTACATTCTCTTGTAAATAATCTCTCTCCATCCTTCTAATAGGCTCCCTTCAGGTACTGGAAGGCCACTGAAGTTTGCAAAAATAGATTGTATAGACGTAAATTTTACAAGTCTTCATATAAGCAGGCAATGCGTTGCAAACTTTACTGGTTTTCATTTTACCTGTTCAAGACAGGACATTAGGTTTTAATTTCCCTGAATTTGGGTCCCAAACACAAAACCCACTTGTGCAAATGAATTCTGTAAGAACCTGATACAGTTCCTTGCAGTAAAAAAGTTGCTACTAAACTTGCACGTTTATTAATAGAACAATAGCACGCAGCAAAACAGTAAAGTCTCCACAGGATAACAACCTCTACAAAACCAACATGTTCCACCTACAAGCCATATTCTGCTTGAAAGAATCACTGCAAGATGCCCCTGGCGAGAGATGGAGGGAAGAGGTCAGCTCTTGTCCTGCCTGACCGTAAGACACTGCTGCCTGACCTCACACTGTTTTGCTGTCTGTGGCATGGAATATCCTCTACAGGATTTTTATGAGAAGCTGAATTCAGCGTAACGTCTGCAAAAATGGTTCCCATTAAGTACGGTTAAAACAGTCATGAGAAGCACTTTGTTTCCATTGCACCTTGGAAAAACCTACAGACTAGGAGAGGAAAAAACCCCAAATCTGAAAAAAACATCCTCTCTACAAAGACAAGAGAGTGGGGAGCTCCATGAGCATTACTCACTGGAACTGCACTCTTACCAGTGTGTTGAAGTCAGAACTTGACGGAATACTTTAGTAGTTCTTTGCAAAACAAGTATTTTTTCACAAACACTTTTCTCTAATGCAACAGTGGTTTAAATAAGTGGTCCAAACATTTGTCTTATGATTAGTACCCACAAAGAGTTTATTCCATACATTTCAGTGACTCCATAATCACAAACATGCCAAACTCCTTTAGCTCAGACATGATTTTAAGCCCAGCTAAAATGCCGCAAGATACTAACTTCGCGTATGACATCAAGGGAAGTTACAACTGTTGTCAGAGCTTCAAACATCTCTATTCTGAAGCATTTAATGTTCAATGCATAAGAGTGGAATTCTTCATGCTACCCACAAGGGTAGAAATGTTCCACTCTTTCTTAAAACCATGCTGATCTCTCTCCTTGAAATTGCTTTAAAATTTCGGGAAACACAAGGCTTTGTAGTGATATCATGTCACCACACAGCCTCAGGCTGGTGTCAAGGTACAAGGTACTGTCTTTCTTTTCTGCCCCCAACTCTTTTATTTTTCTCTGTCTGCCCCCCGCAAGTACACGTTAATTTTCATCAAGAACTTCTATTTTGTGAATATAAAAGAAAGAGCATTTCTGTGTTAGGCCCCAAATGAGACAACCTCCAATGAGAGAGCACTAGAACGTATCTCGAGAATAAAAGTATTTTTGGATTATATGCAGAAGCATCAATATAGTTCCAAGAATGGATCTCTTCTACCAAAGCTTCATGGAGCAGCAGCATGGACAAGCATGATTCATGAGTGGCACAGCTTATCAGCACACACCTTCTGTGTAGCCACACACAGGGGAATGAAATTGCCGCTGTCTGCCTGACTGGTGCACAAACACCTCCTTCTCACATCTCAAATCTGAAAGCAGAGATGTTTGAAAATAAAAACATTTTAAATTCTCACTTAAAAAGAGCTGTTAGTGATGTGGCTCAGAGAAGAACAGGTCAAGAGGTCTGCCCTTGACCAGGCACTCAGCTGGGTTGGGCAGGAATTTGCATCAGGTCAGGAAAATGGTAGGTTTTGTGACTTGCCTGGCAGAGCAGGCTCCACTGTTTGCTCAGGACACCCCAGCGAGTGGGAGGCACAGAGCAGCTGTGGGATGGAGGACTTGGGAAGGGAAGCATTGGAGTTAGGCATAGGAGATGTTGAAAGGAGATAGAGGACAAACCCAAAAGGAACCAGATTTTTGTAGCATAACTCCTGTCTACAGCCATCCCTTCTTCCAGTGAGCCGAGAGAGGGGGTGGGGACAGGAGCTGTGATCCAGTGGTGGCATAGGGTCACCTGGATGTTTGTCCAAAAGCTGTCAGATTTATCCTTACACAAGGAAACACTTGGTGCAATGCAGGGTTGCACTGTTGATCCTTCAGGAAAGTGCGGAGTCATACAACACCAGGTCATACAGAGAGGAGCTCGCTGTAGGCGATGCCACAGCCTGCTCTGCAAAGGTTTGTCAGAGTAACAGCAACAAGAAAATGTTCTCTACAAAGTATTTCTTCAAGGCAGCTAAAGATAACAGACACCTGAGACTTCCATCACACACTGATCAGGCACGTCACACATTTCATGCCCAGGCAGAACACACCTCTGTGTTAGGGAGGCCAGCAAGCTCGATGTTTTATGCCCTGCTCTTAATAAGAGGTGCAATGAGTAATGACAGTGACGAGAGGCACATGATGGACCAGAAGCATGTAGTGCCTGCAATCAGAGTACAAATCCTGGCTTTGTTTCCTGGTTGGAAATTCTTTGAATCTCTTGGAAATATTTTTGAAATCTCTTGAAAAATTAAAAAGTTGTTTCCATAAAAAGACTTTATGCTTTCACCTTAAGGAAGAAATCACAACAGTCTTTTTTTCCCCCTGATCATTCAGAAAGTACTTTATAAATAGTTTATTATTTTTCTCTCCCAAGGAGATGAAAACACATTAAAAAAAAAACCTCATTATTTCAGTGAAAAAAATCTAAATAAAACTGTTTTAAAGAGTTTTGCAGAAGTCACCGAATGAGCATTATGGTGATATTTACCACTTGTCCTAAACAACTACCTTAAAATCTTATTTCAATGGTAAAGTTCAAGAAAATATGGCTGTCTTTTCTATTGCTTGGGGTTTTTTCCCTAATGTTGGGCAACTTTTTCATTCATTCACTCCGCCTTTAGGCTTCCTGCACTGCCGAGCAGCACCACCAGTTAATTTTCTAAGTGCCCACTAGAGGGATAATTTCCATAGGGCTCAGCTGCACAGCAGGCAAACCTCTTTATCAGCATCCCCACCCATATCAATCAAACCACGACACTGCGAGCCCTCGTGTGCCTTTGTGCTGTTGAGGGGTAGTTATGGTTCAGCAACAGCTCAGTTACCCAATGGGTATTTATTTGCCTGGTTTATGAGAGGAAATTATTCGACTCAGTCCTTCAAGCTATTTTACATCTGCAATTAAAATTAACCTCAGAATAAAAGACTGGTACAAGCTGGCATTGGAGCACAGTTAAATGAGGTGGCATAAATATATATGTCTACAGCCTACTGAAACAAATTGAAGACTTGAGTGAAAACTCACTAAAGAGCAGTAGCTCTTCATCTTATAAAATTCTCAGTCTCCTTCAAGAAGTGTAAAATGCAAAAATTAGTCTCAGAGTCCTACGAGGGGATAAAGCTTCTGCTGTCTGGAAATTAAAGTGCACTTAAGGATCTTGTCCACCTCTGGATGCAGGCAGCACTGCGCCCTTGAAGTTCACAGCCCTGCTTGTACAAACCTCAGTGCCAGCAGCAGGCACTAAATCATGGCAAGTCTCCTCTTGTTGCAGGGGTTTATTAAGTCACCCACCTAACAAACTCATGGGTGACTTTAGCTTTCATTTCAGAGAAAGAAGGCTTCTAGTGCTCCTGGTGGGGGAAAAACCAACTGAAAAAGCTGAAGTAAGCACATCATACAATTAGGGAATCATTTAAGTTGGAAAAGACCTTTAAGATCATCAAGTTCAAATGTAAACCTAACACTGCCAGGTCCACCACTAAATCTTGTCCCTAAGTGCCACATCTACATATCCTGGAGGCTAAGGGATCCTTCCTCCTTTACTGTGGCTATTCAGCCTTGCAGTGCTCACAGCATACCCAAGCAGGCAGTACCTCAAGCTGCTAGCAAAGCATGTATAGTCTCAAAACAACAACAAAAAAACTTTTAAAAATAAGATCAATGAAAGGGACATAAGAACAAAAAGAAATTGAAGGCAGATAAAAACTCAACCCAATGACAGGTTTTCTGTGCAAGGTGTGAAATACCAGGCATACTAAAAAATCTACTAGCAACTTTGCTATTGTTACTGATTTTTCAGGAGCTGTGCTCGCAAGCTTTGGTGAAAAGCAGCTCTAAAATGAGAAAAATAGACCAATTGTGAGGAATGAGACTGACCCTGAAGCAAATGATTTCTTGTTTGTCCATACAGGGAGAGGTTGATCTCATTCGGGTCACTGAGGAATGATACCAACAGGAGGCAGGAATGGGTCAAATGGATGTTGCCAGTGCTCCCAAGGTGATCTCTGGCCTAGGGAGACAAAAAGAGCCTGTGGACAGAGATAGCCCAGAGGCTGGTGCCTTCACTCAACCTGAACACTGAATGAGCCTTGTTTGCAAAAAAACTGCTTGTCAAGGGCATACAACCATTTATATCATCCAGAGATTAAGAGAGTTCAGGGTATACAATCCATCCTTACATACAAAGAGCAAATTCTTAAAGGGCTGTTAACCACCTCATAAGTGAACTCAAATCATGAGGTGAACCCAACGGCCACCAGGAAAGGCTGATAGCAGAGCAGCAAACTCACGGCCACCAGATCGCTCCAATGACTTGCACAAATGGGCTCCAGGATCTGCGTCATGGATCCGAATGGAACTGCTGCGTAGGCAGAGGGTTTGTCATGACATCTTGTTGTTCAGTAGGAAATGTCTCATTCTGCCTCTGCTTTATTGGTCTTTTTCAGCAAACAGTAACTTTTTTTTTAAGAAAGGGTCTGCAGCCTTGACTTCTAGTTGCAAATCCCTACACCACATCTCCCGGCTACAGCAAAGTAATTTTCCATCCTTTCTCAGCATTTGTCTACTCAACTAAGGAATGCTTTCTGCAAGGGAAATCACTTCCACTTCAGATAGGCCCTGATACTGTGCTAGATAAATTTAACATAGAGAATGGTCCTGCAATGGTAGAAAGAAGAGCCTCCAGGGAAGACTCTGAAGCATTGGTTTGTCCTGCAATCAGAAAATGCATGTAACTCGTGTCCAGGACATTCCACTCCTTGCAGGGAAAAGAGGTCATATTTTATGACTGGCCAGTGATACTTCAATAACCTATAAAGAAAATCAGATATGTCCATTGTAGAGGAGAAAGTGCAATGGAAAATTCTTGCGTATTACTGTTACGAGAATTATTGGGCTCAACTGTTAATTATCATGGGTGAACTTCTCTTTAGTTTCCGTGTCACTCACTTTTATTTAAAATATCTCAAACATAAAAATGTGGTTAACTGTGTCACAGGCATTGCTATCTTTGTGCCTGCATGCAACAATGATAACAACTAATCTGCTATTTTCTAGAGCAGAAAAGAAACAAGGACTGTCATGCATATCAGGGAAAAAATGGCTAAAAATTAGTTTCAACACAGTGCAAGAAAATATATTTGAAGTACCCATAATTAAACAAACTGGGTTTGGGGTGGGGGGTTTGTCTGGTTTATTTTTTAACTTATAATTGTGTTTGGCCTTTGGAACAGCCAAGTTTTCTCCCAGCTCAGAGGTAGGCAGCCACAAGCAGAGGAATGTTCAGAAAACAAATTTCAAAGAGTTTTTGGAGGAAGGGTTTTAGATGAAAGAAAATGAGATAGCCTTTAGCTAATACTTCTTATACCTCTTCCTTAAATAATTCCCAGACTTTGCAATACTTTTTTTCTGCTCTATCCTGCTTTTTAATACTTACAGCTTTACTTTAGAGAGACAGGCACTGCTCTCTTCTCTGTGGTGACCAGTGACAGGACCTGAGGGAATGGACGGAAGTTGTGTCAGGGGAGATTTGGGTTGGATGGTAAAAAAGGTTCTTTACCCAGAGGGTGGTTGGGCACTGGAACAGGCTCCCCAGAGAAGTGGTCACAGCACCAAGCCTGACAGAGTTCAAAAAGTGTTTGGATAATGTTTGCAGGGGCTCTTTTGCTCAGGGCCAGAAGTTGGATGACCCATGTGGGTCCCTTCCAACTCAAGATGTTCCATGATTCTATGACTTGAAATATTTTACCACTTTTACTGTGGAAAAGCTCTAACTTTCTCTGGGAGCTCGTTCTTCCAGTCTTCCCTGCGCACTGATCTTAACTCCATCATCCGTATGCCCCATTAGTCTACTGATCATTAGTCTGCTGCAATCAAATATAAAATAGCCTCCCTAGAGCTATTTACATCTCCCAGATTTTAATCACGTCATGCAGAAAAGTAGCTTGAAAATGTTTTAACTCAGAGTTTAGTGGTAAATGGGCAGATATCTGAAAAAACCCTGTTCCCTATGGCAAAGAGAAAATGTGTTCTTTCAGGCCATCCTCTTTGAGACAGAGATCTAATTTAAGAAAGACCACCTTGGCTGGTCAGTTTATTATGATTTTCAGACCTGAAATTTGTTGTGTTCATCTCAGGTACTTGCAGCACTACTTTTCTTCCAATAAGTACTATTTTAACACCACCTGTTTTCAGCATTGCCCACTAATAACCAGAATGGTTTATAAAATACATTATTAAACAATCTTGTAGGCTTCTGCTTGCCAGGTACTGTTTATAATGCTGCAAATGAACACCCTAAAGGATATTTTTTCTTCAGGAGAAATTTCACTAACTAGATTTTTAAATCATATTTTGGAGGAAGATCAGCACCGTTCAGAGATCTTCCCTTACATACTTCTTTAAACCTTGCTTCATACTTCACCTGAAGGATGGCCCTAAGGTCACTGGTTTATTCATTATAATTTCCTTGTATGAGGAATACTATGACACAATGTGCTAGTCAGCCTAAGACAACCAGCACCAGTCTCCTCCTCTATGCTGTTTCATCTGCTTTTATCTAATAACATCTTGAAATATTTGGGTTTATTACTTTGGGATTGTTTGTACTGAGCACACATAAATGCTGCTGTTTTGGAAGGGGGTCTTAGCACACATTAACCTGAACAAATTGAACAAATGCATCCCCTGCAGTATTGACTTAAACGAAAGGATGAGTCAGGAGTCCAGCAAGAGGTCCCTCCCACATCCAAAAAACCATAAAGCTACCTCCTGGTCCCTGAGACAGCAATGTGTGACTCCCTGTAAGGACCTTGATGAATCTGGATCTTCAACAGGTTGAAGTCAACCAGCGTTAGCAAAGACCTGACTCTGCCTCTGTAGCTGAAGTACTGCAGATGGCAATGTGACACAGGTGACAGTTTAGCCTGCAGCATCTCCAATAAAGAGATGAAAATGAAGAGCAAGGAGGAAATACTATGAGGCCATGCCCATCCTGGCAGAGGGACTCAGCAGCTAGCACAGTTCCAGGTACCTCACAACCTGCTCCATGCTGCAGCTCCTCCTGGCAGCACTGGAGGAACAGCAGTGGTATCAACAGCGCAGCATTGCTGGTCTCATTCTGTGTGCAGTTGATGTAGAAGAGTAGAGAACCATGAGTATATTTAGGAGTGGCAATGAGGAGAGAAAATGCCGGTTTTAAACAAGTGGGGAATGCTTTTGTTTGCAAAACACTGGTAGTTCAAAAATTGTAGATTTTCCTGAAGCCAGTCTCATAGCTGCCTTACAGAAAATCACTCTTTCTTCTGGCTTAATAAGGCATGAATCAGTAGCAAAATGGAGCTTCACTGGCAATATGATTCATCTCACCTTTGACCACTGCTTTCTGTCCCTTCTATTAATCATTATTACAAATTATTACTGACTCAAGAACTAACCATCTGTTGATATCAAAATTCCACGAGTCATCAAAAACTTTAACTTTGACCATGATCCAGTGCCTAGTAAGATCACTAGGATTTTAAATCTATTGCCATTGAGATTAGACTTGTTATTGAGAATTCAAGGTGCCATGGTATAGACCCTACCTTGATTTATTCTGGCATTAAGCAGGATAAATTCCATTTGCAACATCAATATGAAGCCAGAGCAAGTGAAAGATTTAAGTCAGTACAATATTTATCAGGCTTGCATCTCTGGCTTATGTCAAGGCAAAGAGAGCAACACTTAGAGCCAGGGTCTTACATAATGGCTCTGGAGATTATGCTGATCTTCAAGTCTAAAAGTGAAGTCTGACTCAGCCCTCTCTTCCCACCATTGAGTATGAACTCCCGTATAATTTCTCTGTTTTACTGACATCTCGCCTTCCCCTGGGGGATTTTGGGCATAGATGGGGGATGAGGACAAAAGATAACGGTCACATTCCATTCCTCAGAAATAAACCCAAAGTCTAAGCAGACCACTTGTAATGTCTCTCAAGCAAACACTGAACTGGACCCTGCTTAGTTGCATCAGGCCCAGACAGATACATGTGCAACCAAAGGCTTCACTAAGCTAACAGCGATATCATAACTCGTTCTATTTTTCCTGTTGAATAAAAGCTAAAGTGTGATTCAGTTTACCTTAAGTTACCTTATTCCATTCTGAGATGGAAGTGTCTCACTGTAGCTGTAGGGGAGAGCAGCTCATCAGGGTCATGCTTTTTAAGGATCATGCAAGCCATGCCAGGGAATTACCATGTAAATGTATGGTCCTCTTACTACTGAACAGCTTCTGATCCCTGGGCAATGTAATAGAAGAGGTGCATGCTTTCAAAAAGCAGGCTAAGTAGTTCGTTACTTGCTCATTAAGAAACCCACATAGTTTAAAGTAAGTGTTAAAGTTGTTCTGTGTAGAGCTTACAGAAAGGAGATTTCTGGCTGCACAGTGTGATAAGAAGATAAGAAACAAAGGAACTACTTCAGGCAGATAATAAAATTCCTGATAGTACAGACCTCTGCTCCCATACAACTCCAGTTTAGCACGATTTCCATAAAAGTAAAGGTCATTACTTTTCATGTAGGACTTCATGAAATATTTCTCGGAAAGCATTAATTGAATTATTTTCCCCACCTAAGGCCTACAAAAGGATATCACCCCTTGACTGCCACAGGCCTGTGACCAAGGACCAAATAACTTCCTTTCTGAATCCACAGGTGAAGCACAAAGCTTGACATAGGCACCAGAACTGGTAGCCAGTCTGAGCATTCCTTTCAGAGCTGTAGACTCATTAACTTCTTAGCCTCTTTATTAAGCCTAAGCTATTTATAGAACCACTGAAATCAATGAGTCTGCTGATTAAAATAGACCTACATGCATAAATCCTGATGTACTAACTCGTAACTAGACTCAGAAGCACTAAATCTGACATCAAGACAAAGCAATTAAGAAACTAGAGTAACACATGCTCCTGACGCCCCTTTCACGGTAGCTAGCTTGGCTAACCACATCAAACACCACTAAAAGCAAAACTCACATCAAAAAATTCTCAAATCAACCAGAAGGTTGAGAATTTGGTCTACATTTTAACCTCTTTAGGCTCAGAAGCACCACCCATTTTATGTTTCTAGTACATCTAACAAAACAGGGACCTGACCTTCATTCTCAGGTGCTTTCCTAATAAAGGAACAATTAGTAGTATTTGGAGCAATAAACTTCAGGATACTTCTATACAGATTAACATTTTTAAGAGTTTACCCCTTAGTATGTGGTCAAACAAGGCTTCAGAGGGTTCCTTTACAATGCCCAGCTGGGCAAACAAAATTCAGCCTTATTAACATAGTCTTATCACTGAAAGCCCAAAGGAGAGGTGGTATTAAAAAGAAAAGAATTGAGAGAACAGAGCCATTGGTTCAGCCAGGAAAAACAAACAGCCGTGATGGGTGCTACAGTGGAAGTTCATGAGGTTCAGTCCCACATGTCTCGCAGTGCCCATGGTCTCAGTGAAGGTGGAATCACCAGCCCTTCAAATCACCTGAACTTCATTTTTAATTAACCACCGGTCTTTCAAATCAGCTGAACTTCATTTTTAATTAATCAGATTGAAAGGTTAAGTGCCTGGAATCTTTGCTCAAGATCTGTTAGATTGCTCTTCTTTAAATGTATAATGGCAGTCAAATTAGTCAGAATTGTTTAATCATTCATACAAGAAAAGTTGCCTATCTCAAGAGAAGTGTACTTGTAATCACTGTGTAAATACAGTTGTATTATTCTGGTATAGGATAACAGGTTCAAAGCTGTAAACCCTGGAAATCTTTTACCATATGAAAGGTTATTAGAGGCATTAACTCATAATGTCTGCTTGTTATCATGACAGTGCCAGTTCCCCAGGGGTCAGGAGGTTTGTGCTAAAGCACATAGTGCTGAGTAAAGAGCACGTATAAACCTCCATTTTCGCTGAACCCAAAACACCCTCTTTTCTTCCCTGCTCTGAACAATAAATCAAGAACATGCAAGTTCGTTCTTCTTGACCTTATGCTCACCCCAAGTGCTCAAAAATGCTCTCAGTGTCTTGAGAAAAATCATGCCTCAGAAGATGCTCTGGGTTTTCCTGAGCACTCCTGCTGGGAGCAGATGGACCAAAGTGGCAAAAGCAGGAATAGGCTGAGCACAGGTCAGCCTCGTGGCAGGCCTAGCTGGCTGCAGTCTAGCCAGCCTGTCTCAAATAAGACAAAAAACAGATTTAAAAAAGAGGTGGTTTGTCAGTGCTGTGGATGAGCAGGACCTCAAGGATGATCTTGAGGTTATCTGTGGTGTTTGCCAAAGGGAGAACACTCAGCAGCGGAAGGGAGCTTCGTCTTGGTGTCACTATGTGACCCTGAAGGAGCACTGTGGAAAAGTCAAGCCAAACACTTCCCATACCCCTAATTTTACATAGTTTCTCACAAAATCTTTGAGGGTTCGCAAGTATTTCCTTAAGCAGCAATATTGCAGAATATCCTTGTATTGATTCTCTTCTCCAAATTGCTCAAAACTAGTCACCACAGCCTTTCTTTTCATGTTAGTGGTGGTGCTGGTAGTAGTAGTGTTAAAAAACACTTCAACTTAGCCACAGTAACTAAGCTGAGTTTTCACATCTTCAAACTTTCTAAACTCTTGACAGTTTTCAATAAATAAGAGAAAATTGGCCAGCAATGTATATTCAATATCCAGATCTAGATATATAATTGAGCAGCAGTTCCGTAAAAAGCAAGTTAGTTTTCAAGCTGGCTGCACTTTCAAGGCCTAGACCTGGTCACTTTGAATGCCTCCCTTTTAGATTTTTTGCAGGACTAAGTTAAGGAGGAGTCCAAGCAGAAAGACAGTTAAGTGCAAATTGGCCAGCATCATGCTGGGGAGGGAGAGATTGGCAACCCTGAACAGATGGGCAAGGAAGAAAGGAGATTAGGGGGGCCCTGGATGACAAGGGAGAAAGCATCTGAGAAAAGCAAGCAGAAGGAAAGTAACCAAAGGGACAGGAGGGCCCAAAGTTTGGAATCCCCAGATAGAAGCAGGGTGGAGCAGGGCCCAACATGCCTGTGGAGGGGTAATAAGAGCTGGTCAGATTGTGGCTGTTGCCAGCCAAAAAAACATGTTGTAGTAGTAACTACTCACTGAACAAAGCACTAAGACGACTTTTCCAAGGGGACTGGCTTTATTTGTCTATCCACGCCCTCTTCTTCCTGTGCTTGTCTAGATAACTTTTAAAGACCGCCTTTGTGCTCCTCTCTAACCAGATCAGCCACAGCAGGGAAAATCAGTGTGAACCCCAGGACAACGAAAGTCCACTTATTTTGCCTCTGCTCTTGACACAACTTCAGTACCTAGCAGAAAGATGCCTCATACAGCTGGGATTCACATGGCAGTGCTCAACAGTGGTAAATAAAATATACCAAATACACACAAAAACCTGATTCTAGGTGCTGGCTGCTTCTGCCAGGCAGACACACAGGTAGTTAAAGGGCAATTGTGAAATCCTGACATACTGAATTGGTCCAATTTAAGAATGATAAGCAGGAAGAAGACACCAGAGAGAAGACATCAGGGATACCCAGTAAAATACAGATACAAACTGTATTTGTATGTCACTGTGATTAAAGCAAGAACTTGCATTTGCTGATACATGGTAATAAATATGGCCACGTATGGTCAGTATCATATGTGTGTGTGCATGCACATGTGTGCCTGCAAAAATAAATACATGCATATGTGTGAATGTGCCCCAAGTATGAAACATTTCTCCATCAGACCCACTGCTGCTGGCACTTGCTGTGGAAACAGCCTCCATCCTACGAGACTCCATACATCTCTTCCTTATGGATCCTTGTCCTGAAGCCACGTTGGCCCGGAATGTTTTTAGCTTTGTGTGTGTGCCATTCGAAGAAGGTTACCCTGACCCACGCAGTGCAGGCTGGACAGAGATGCTGGATTCAAAGAAGGCACAGGCACGCTGCCGAACTCTTCGGCCAAGTGAACAACTGCTTTGAAAGAGCTCTGTGAGCCAGGCTCCTTTTTGTTCCCCTCAGCCTCCTGTTGCTGCTGCCTCACATGATTATTCTTTGGCCAGGACACAAAGTGCTTGGAGAGACAGTGTTTGTCTTTCAGAAGGAAACTTAACATCAGTGTTAGCTGGGGGCTGCAAATATAAAATCATTTGCAGAAGCCTTTGACTTCTGCCAGAAATAATATATACATACACATACAGGAACCAGGAGGAGGTGGGGGTGATTGCCTTGCTGCTCCATGGTCCCTGGAGATCCCCGCTGTAGCCAGAAAAGTAAATTTTCATCCCCTTAAGGTGACAGCAGAGTCACTGTGTAACTCCTCCTTGCTATACTGGCAGCCCAGTTCCCTGTCACATGCAGAAGAGCAGAGCACAGGGACAGATTTTCAGCTGGTGAAAATAGCCAGAACATCCCTCTAGCCAACACACTTCCGCTTGCTTCCACCAGCAGATAGTTTGCTCCTGTGTTCCTGCATCAGGAGCCAAATTCCTTCCTTCTTGGGCTGGCAAAGAAGCACAAGGACATTGATGCTCAGTCTGCCAGAGGCAGGCTTTGGGAATACCCTTCATGTTAGCCCAACCACTAACCCAAAAAGATCAGTTTCCTTCTTGGAGGAGCAATACCCTTCCTTACAGCCAGGAGGAAGCATAATCCATTTCATCATTTGTAGAATTTCATAGTTCTTAGGAGAATTATACCTTGGGATCTCTGCTTTTGCTTTTTCCTTTCTTTTCAGTACAGTCACACAGTGCCAGCATATTAGCATAAAGGTTGGACCAGTGTTGCTTCTAGGGGTAGATGGACTTGCTGTCACTGTGAGTGTAAGGCTGGTTAAAACCAGATTCCACATTTCATATAATAAAGGGCAGAGGCAAATAGGAGTTACTGCAAACAAATGAAAAAACTATATGTGGAGACAATAGGAATCAAGGGAAATTGTAAAAAAACCTCAACACATTTCCAGGTAAGTCACTTCCCTTCAAATAAAAGCGTCAGGAGTAGGAGGCAGAAAGATGCCTGCACCGCTGCCCACTTCTGGATGACCTCAGAAACTGTGCTGGAAAGCACAGGTGGCACTCAGAGAACAGGGTTTGTGGGGGCTGCTCAAGGAGCTCCCCGGGCTCCCTCTTTTCCCTCTCTGGAAGCCTCAGCAAACCCTTCCCCATCAATAGCTGAAGTTGTTTGTCCTGGGGGATGCATGACATCCCTTTGCCACAGCACAGGCTCAGACGTGCAGAGCAGATGATCCACCACAGGTCTTCTCCCCCAGAGCTGGCCTGGCTGTGGGGGAGAAGCAGGACCCTCTTCCTCCTCAGAAGGGCTGGGGAGCAGCTCCTCTGAGCACCATGCAAAGGCCATGGGGCTGTGATTCTCTCCCCTTGTCATGAGTTAGCAAGCTACACCCAGACAATAGAGGGATCACTGAACACCTGCTTGCACTCCTAGAAATTACACAGCAGAGATGTTCATGAGCAGAAGGGTGTTCCCCAGATGGCAATGTCACCAAAATAATTTGGAGGCAATCGTTTGAATTGTGCACCAGCCAGCACAAAGAGCTGCAGGTACTGTGCTGCTGGTAGGTGTTTTGTCACAGTGTAGACCCTGCACACTGCTGGACACTTAAAGCCCAGCCATAAGAAAACACTTTCTGTGACCAGTTTGGGCAAAGGAAACTGGGATATGCAGAAAGGCTACTGTTGCTACTTCATATGGGAACTCTAAAAAGAAACAGCTAATTAAAGAGAGTGCTGCTCTGCAAGATGTCTGACATTCATTGTGCTGATTTCCCACTGCCTGGTGTACTTCCTGGTTTACAACTTGGGGGATCAGCTCATCCACGTCATATGCTTTTTACAAGATTGGGTTTTAAGGTGTTTACTAAAAAAAGGATTACTTTCTATCTCTTGAATTATGCAGTCGTTTACTTACAAAATTTTCTGTACTCTAGGCTGTGGACCTACTGTGTCACACCAATGACTTGTATAAAGTCATCACTGGGTTATGTCCCCACACGTACCCTGAAGCCTCTTACCATTGTTTTGTTGCCACCTCCTCACCACAGGGTGGTCAGCAACGTGTGGTTAAACAGACACAGAGTTTTATTAAACATGAATGAACGCTGAAAAAGAAATAAGAATGTACTAGGCCCAGAAGGAGGTAAAGCAAAGGGCAGCGCCATATCGAACGTGCCACTTGCCTTGCACCTTTCATTTCCAGAGCCATGCAAGTAGCTGGGATTGATAGCGTTATCTGCTGACTGCACTGCTGATCAGGGCAGCCTCTCCCTCCCAGCTTGCCCTGTGCACTGATGTAGAGGAAAGACAGGAAACCTTTCCACCCTAGAGCCCAAGAAACCACCACCAGCTTTGTCTCCTTTTCTACCTGCAGGTTCTGCTGCCTCACAAGAGAGAGTGGAGGCTCAGGGACCAAGAGCCTCATCAATATTGGTAAATTAAACCACAACTGGGAATGAACCATGATGGTCTGTATCAGTAAGGTGTTCAAGCATTTCACAACCCATGCCAGTTACTGCTCTCCCAGCCACTGCCGGGCACAGTCCAGATTCAGGGACTTAATCTGAGCTGGCCATGAGCAGGGAGCCACCCTTTCCCCAAGTGAGCAGTATCTCCCTAGCATAGATCCAAGCTTTTGTGTGCCGGCTGCTCTCTGTGCCTGGGAATGTCCCCAGGTATAATTTACTGACTAATATACAAGTAGCTGATAACAATTCATTGTTGTTCAAATGCCTGCTATCTCTATTGACCAAGATATGTGTTTCTTTCATCAGACAGCCAATGTCACTTCAGCAGAGACAAGTTCAACCACAAACCTCCAGAGGCTCTCTAGAGAACTGATGGTAAGCATTGCAATTATGCTTTTCCAGCTACTGTTTTATAGCAAAATAACTCTCTGCCTGTAAAATACAACTAGGACTCAACAATAAATTCCATATCTGAATCAGAGGGCAAAGCTTGCGTCCTTGAAGAGACAGAGGCTTACTCATTCCAGATGAATACCTCGTTAACTCCCACTGGCATTTCGTAGCACATCTCCTGCTCTGTTTCAATGAACCTCCACCTTATCCTAACTGGAAAATTCACTAACTTCACCCCAAGTATATTCTAAATTTGCCAGAGAATTTAACTGACACTTCATTCTCCGTTTGTGATCACTGCTATTTCCTCACTTCTTACTACAGCTTTGGGTTAGAACAAGATCTCCACAAGATCAGAAAGCACTTGCCCTCAGCAGATAGACATGCACCCATTTGTGGGGAATCCGTAGCAGCCACCTAAAATATCCGTACAGAAAGGTGTAGATTTAAAACCACACATTTGGAAACACAATAAACTGTAATTTCAAATAGATATTATAACTTGAATGCATAAACATTTTGAATAAATTAATATTGAATGCATAAGAAGCTATACAGATTGTGGACTTTTTTTTAGAAGTTGTTTTTAAAAACAGTCTGCCACATCCAGCCCAAACTCATTCTATTTCTGTGGCTTCTTGGAGAGAAGAAAAGTACCAAAACAACTGCAGCCCTTTAAGGTGGAAAATACCTTCTGCTCCAGAAGAACCAAGAAACAAAATAAGGGCCTCTGTGCAGAGAAGTCTATGAATTTCAGCTGCCTTATGTCAGTTTGTGCAGCAGGGAAACTGTTCCTTAGATGTCAGGATTAAAACTACACAGTCCAAATCTATCAGCCCTTGTTCTTATCCTAAAACCGTGTTTTTCAACACATATTGATCAGAGCATGATCTCACATCTTTGTAAAATAATCCCGGGATCACTTGGGCAGCATCACTACAGTAACTGTCACATACAACCAATAATGGTTAGGTTAAATCCTCAACATTTATTTTCTGTTCATAACTTTTTTTCCCTCTTTAGCATATTTTCTCTCTCCGTAAGGAAATGGGAGACCTGGCTACTCTGGCCAAAGAGAAGGCTGAGGTTCTCAACAAAATCTGTGTCTGTCTCACCTCTGTGCCAGGCAAGATCATGGAGCAGCTTCTCCTGGAAACTATGCTAAGGCACATGGAAAACAAAGACATAACTGGTAATAACCACCATAGCTTTACAAAGCAGAAATCACGCCTGACAAATTTGGTCAAATCCTATGATGGGGCTACAGCTTTGATGGATGGGACAGAACAACTGACATCATCTACATGGATTTTGTGAAGTGTTTGACACTGTATTGCGTGGCATCCTTGTCTCCAAATTGGAGAGGCATGGATTCAATGGATGGATTGCTTGGTGGATAAAGAACTGGCTGGATGGCTGCATGCAAAGAGTGGTGGTCAATGGCTCATAGTCCATGTGGAGACCAGTGATGACTGGTGTCCCTCAGGGGTCAGTACTGTAATAACCAATACTACTCAGCATCTTTGTCAGTGATATGGGCACTGGGATCAAGGGGACTCTCAGCAAGTTCACTGGTGACACCAGGCTGTGGGGTACATTCAACACGCTGGAGGGAAGGGATGCCGTCCCAAGGGACCTTGACGGGCTGGAAAGCTGGGCCGACGCAAACCTTTGGAAGTTCAACAAAGTAAAGAACAAGGTCCTACACCTGGGTCATAGCAATCCCAGACACACCCACAGGTTGGGCAGAGAGGTGATTGAGAGCAGCCGTGTGGAGAAAGACTTGGAGGTGATGGTGGATGAAAAATTCAACATGAGCTGGCAATGTGTGCTTGCAGCCCAGAAAGCAAAGGAAATCCTGGGCTACATCCAAAGCAGTGTGGCCAGAAGGTCAAAGGAGATGATTATCCTCCTCTACTCTGCGCTGGTGAGATCCCACCTGCAGTGCCACATCCAGGTCTGGTGACCCCAACAGAAGAAGGACATGGAGCTGTTGGAGCAAGTCCAGAGGAGGCCACAAAGTTGATAGGAGGACTGGAGCACCTCCGCTATGAAGACAGGCTGAGAATGTTGGGGCCGTTCATCCTAGAGAAGAGAAGGTTGTGGAGAGACCTCATAGCAACCTTCCAGTATCTGGAGGGGGGCTACAGGGAAGCCAGAGATGGACTCTTCCTCAGGAACTGCAGTGATAGGACAAGGAATAATGTGTACAGACCGAAAGAGGGGAAATTTAGGTTAGATATTAGGAAGAAATTTTTTACTGTGAGGGTGATTAGAGACTAGAACAAGTTGCCCAGGGAGGTTGTGGATGTCCCAACCCTGGAGTTCAAGACCAGGTTAGATAAAGCCTTGAGCAGCCTGGTCTAGTGGGAGGTATCCCTGCACATGGCAGAGGGGGTGAGACTAAGTAATGTTTAAGGTCCATTCCAACCCCTTAACCTTCTATGAATCTATGCATAATTTTAATTTTTCAGGAACTGCTTTAAAAATTTTTCAGTTCTGTCTTCCAAATCACTAGTCATCCATCAGCTACACCAACCGAGTAACACCAACCACGCACACGAGCACGGCCAACGTATTGGCCAAACCTGAACTGAATTTCTTACGGAGCATTTACATAGCATCTGCCACTCAGACGACTCAAAGGACAGAAAAAAAAGCCAAGCGCAATGATCACTGCCTCCTTACCGATTATTGTTAACAAAATAAGTAGGGACATGAACAACTGGAGGATTGAACACAACGGGGTAGGGACCAGGTGGCAGATACCTGATACCGATGCTAAGAAGAGAGAAACATATGAGGGCACCTCTGTGATTGCTGGTTCAAAACCAGCACCTAAACTGGTAGCGTTAGACCTCACCCCATTTCTAGCATGCACATTCAGGTCACGAAACCCAGAAGTGAGAATCATGATATCCACACTTCGCTTTCTCCACGTGGCAAAACGCAAGGCTGCTTGCAGAAGAAAAGCTTTTGAGTGCTGATCCCATTTTCTTCTAAATACATACAGAATTTGAGGCATTAACCATCCACAGATTGAGAACAAACTTCACTCATACAAAGGCCTTAAAATTATCCAATGAGACACAAGCTCCCTACTGCTAACCTACATCAAGCTCAGAACAAAGGTTTATTTAAAAATACATTTTATTTACAAGACATTCAAACTTCATTTTGATAAAAATATAGCTGTACATAACACCTTAAATCATTTCACACTAATGGTTAATAAAACCACAGTGAGATTCAGCATTCACAGAAATTACATTTTGGCACGTTAAATCACGTAAGGAACAGAAAAACTGGAGGAAATTTTTAAGCAACACAGCTCCATAAATGTAACAATCTTATACAGTGACATCCTCACATCAAAGCATCACTGTTCAAACAAAGTATTTAACATAGAAAGTGCTTCCACTGTACAGCAGAGTAAGTAGTAGAACTTATAGGAATGTTCATAACTTTTGAATTATCTTTTACCAGGCTTTCCCCCAAGATGTTAATGAATGACCAATGAACCCTCCTGATTTCATTTTGCCTTCCCAGGTTTAGAAATCAGCCTTTCTTAATAAGTTGATTCAGGTAGAGTGTTCATAAAGAATTTAAGTACACATAAACACATGTGTTTATATCTCAGGATGACTACTTAGATAACACTTCTACACAGACCACAGGACACAAAGTAGTCCTCAGAGCAGCTCACATCAAGCCATCCATAGAACTTGGGTAGTGAACTTCACTTTGGGAAAAATTCAGGTGCTGGTGTGGTCCCTTCAAAGTTCAGAATAAAAGGGAGTATTCAGGACAGTAAGCATTATAACCAGGAATGGGAGAGGGAAAGAATAGGAAAAAATAAAGAAGGTCAAAAATTGGTTTGCAATGGTAAGGTGTGTCACATAGCAAAACCAGAAAGTGGGTGTGTTTTAATAGAATGGAGTGCAAAAATTAAACCAGTGCCTAAAAACGTATTTCTAAACTGTATTATTGGTACACCACCATGACCAGGCTATCAAAACCATCCTGCTTTTATTGAAGAGACAATGAAAAAACATTAAGAGGAAAAAACCACACCTGCACTATGAGTCAAAGTAAGTATTGTAAAGAAGACAAGGAAAAGGAAGTCGATTAAAAACTGGTAAAACAAAGGCAATACTCCTGAAAATAGCAGCAATTTTCTTTATAATGAAGAGCAAATGCAACACCTGCATTTAGAGATACAGAAGAAGAAAACATTAAAAAACAAATTGGCACTCTTGGCACATATGAAAAGTGACAAAGAATTGATTCTCCTTAAGAAAAGGCACACGACTGATAAAGGCCAGTAAATTGCTTTTGCTTTCAATGTCATGTTAACTCATTCCAGGTTTCACTTTTACTCCAGAATGATTTGGCAAGCCTAGCAAAGGTATCATCATCATCTTACTAGGTCACATGTATGACTGGCTATGGATCATATCCACAGGAGATGGACAACCAGTTGAAAGTCACACATAATTTAAGATTTCCTTTGCCGCTAGCAGCAATGGACAGAAAGGGACAATCATTGCAAGAGAACCCAAAAGCCGTGAAAGACAATCATAAGGCAGTGCTTGAAGAGGACAGAGCAGCACAATTGACCTTCATTTGTCAAGGAGAGAAACAAAGCAATTCAGCTAAAGAGGCCAGAACAGAGCTTTTATGACAGTGCAATAGACTACAAAACTGAATTTATAACAAGTGCCCACAGATAAGGGCTAACAGGGAAATATACTGTATCTCAAAATGAGGGAAGTCTGCCTCAACAGAATGAGAAGAGATATGCCAAGAACTGAAGGGAAATAGGTCAATACAAAACACACACTTATTGGAATGAAGTCTTCCACAGAAGCAGAGAGGGGACACATAGTACAGGAGAAAAATATTTTGTTACTCAAGGGAAGGCAAAGATGCTGGTCAGAAACCTTAGTTGAATACCCTGAAAGTCCCGACATTAAAAAAAAGCAAGGTTTAGCTCATAAATAACATAGCTCTGTTGGCTTTGCTTGCTTAAGTAATAAAGCAATTTTAAAATCTGTTTATTTTCTAGATGTTAAGATTTCTATAATCCCTTATATTTTCCCATTTATTCACAGGCAGCAGTTACAGTACATTCAACCAGACAAGAGAAAAAAGTTTAAGAACGTTATTTCATTGTATTTTCAAGTTACAACACTTTTAAAAATTTTTAAAAGTACATAGCCACGGTTTAACACTGGAAGAATAAAAATTTTACATTTTGACAAATGCCCCAACATCACACATACCAGTTTTATTTAATTCCAGAGTAAATACTGCCATTCCAGCTTTCATACCATTTAATAAAATGTGTGTATATATCTCTATATATATACATATATATATATAAAATTACCTGATTTAGGATGCAAATGCATAATTATGAAAGGATGCTTGTTTTAGAGGATATCTGTGAAGAAAGTTCTCCCATAGACTTTTTTATTTTGGGAGCTTTCTATTCCAGTTCTCAAAAACACAATAAATACGTTTTTTATTTACATCTAAACATCATCATAGATGAAAATAAAGAGGGGAAAAAAAAGAACAGAAGAAAGAGCTGTCTTACTTCATGGCACATGCTTGTAAAAGACAGAGCAATTCTTACAATGTTTCCTGATTCACATTAGCTCGTGCAATAACTGCCAAGCAAGATCCTGCTGCTGCCAGCAGAATCAAAGAGGCTGGAGGATCAAGCTCTTATTTATATTAACAAATAGGTTAATTTGTATAATACAAACTTACAATGAAAAAGTATAAAATATCTTAATTCACCCAAAAATCTGTCTGAAAGGGGTAATTACAATTCCAGAAACGTTCTATTTAGACTGGAATCACTGCTTCAGTAAATACAGCATTCCAAGCAGTAAAATATCCTGCTGTGTGTTTTAATATTCACTGAATTATTGCAATCATCTTTATTAATAAGGAGCTGGCTGCTTTTAAGCCATTCTTACAAGGAGGTCCTGGTATTTTCCCAGCCCAGGCTGGAAATCAATTTGCCCTTTCTGTTAAGTTGTCACTGAGGTAAAGACACCACTATGTCACAGAGGTGTCCTCGTGAATAAATTGATGAAACTGCCTGTCCAGGCCACACAGACAATTGAAAGGCTGCTTTTGCCAGCAAAATGTATTTGGAATCTTCTGGATCTGATCTGCATAGCCAGGGAGACCAAGCACTAGATTCAGTGTGGATTGGGTAGTGAGTCTCCTCTCCCAGAACCCTGTGGAACACATCTGACTGAAATCCAGTACTGGTGACAGGGCACATCACCTTGTTTTCCTTAGAGCACCCTTGCATACCTTTAGAAAGAGCAAGCAGCAAAAAGATAGTGAACTTCTTCACTAGATACACTTTGAGATACACCTTTGGGCAGGCAGAGGAGAGCCAGGGAAGAGGGTAGGGTTCAGATCTTTAAAACCAGACAACAAGAAATAATTGACACTAAACCAGGAAAAATTTCCTGGTTTAATTTTTTTAAAGCTCCCTCTAAGTGATAATACTGCATACAAGACTTTAAAGGTGCTTCCTTAATTAATACGATATTAAATTTTGCCTTAATAGAATTGCAGAATTTCAGCTGTTCATAATAAACAGATTAGCTTATTTATTCAGAGTGAATAATGACAGACTCAGTATTAAAGATAATGCAATCATCCTGCAGAATGATGAAATAAGACTGTGGCTCTTGGAACTTGTGGTGTCAGGAGAAGGACAAAAAGAATTTTAAAAGACTGGGTTGTACGATCACAACAGTGAAAAAGATAAAAAGTTAATTGGATGACTGCCTGCATTTCCATTTGCTAGAATTAGTACAGACAACGTTAGTAGGTATTTATTTGCTTTCATGACAAGCAGTCTATTCCTTAGCACCCTCATCTGTGATTAGGCTGAGACTCCAGTATTACTTGTAGAGAAGCAAGTTCTTCTTGCTCTGTCCCTAATTCAGGAGTCAATCAAGAAAACAATACAAGTCAAAATTCCTGAGTGCTTCCCCTTAGACACTCTTAGTTTCATTCACAAACCCCACTGGCCAGAAGTGTTACCATGAAAAATGAACTGTCCATGCAAAAATGGGGTTTAAGGATCAGTAAAGCCTCTCTACTGAAGTCCTTTATAAATATACAGTACTTGAGCCCAGTACAATCATTAAAGGGCCACAGGGCTTTTAAGAAACAGCTCACTTCAGCAGGAAAGGCCAGAGTTTTGTTCCCAATGCCATTGGCCATGAACTGCAAACATCAGTGCAGAGAGCGATACACCCCATCTACTCTAACAGCGGGAATTCACCCTTACTTAGTTTGGTAAGGAACGGGGTAAGGCTGCATCACAAAAATCTTAGATGAACGCAACAGCCTTGGTGGAAATCTTAATCCTCATGTCAGGTACAAGGGGGGTTTAGGTGTATTTTGGTTTACAGCTAAAGCACAGAAATCTTTTTGCTGCACCAACTTCATCTACAACCACTGACGCCCCCATTCCCAGCCAGGATAAGTTTGCTCCATGAAAACATGACATAGAGTGGAGAGAATTGCCTAAAATCGTGTACCACACGACTGTGATTTGTCATCGGACACGTCACAATTTTTCACGCTCTCCTCTGCCTCTGGGTCCTCGATGTGGATTTCAATGTCACTTTTCCTTGAACCACTGTCTTCATGCCCTGCAGAAAGGGGTCTTTCACTTCTCTCCATGTAGCCATTCGTTTTAGCTCTGGGGGGCTCCCTCTGGCTGCAGCACAGTTGAGAGTCACAAGCTTTTGAGATGCAGGGTGAGCTGCACAGTAGCTCTGAGGTCTTGTCATCAACATACTCAGGCTGGATGGTCACAGAATGGACGCCTGCCTCGTGGAAAACCTCTCGTATTTTGTAAGCAGCATCTTGGTAATCAGAAGGGGTTTGGCACTTGACATGAAGGGTGGCAATATTCTTCCCACTTGCAAGCTCCCAAACATGTACTTCATGGAAGCTGCTGACCCCTGGTACATGAGATAGTCTGTCAGCTGGAAGACATAAGAGAAAGATATTAGAGGCTTTGGTGCACTGGTCAATGACCAGCTGTCTCACTAGGCGCCCTATCCAAAAGCAGCAGTGTCAAAACTGTCATTTTAGAAGAGATATACTTGATAAAATATGTCTACTCCCAGCTGCCTTCAGTTCTGCCTCCAGATGACTGCATGAACAGGCCACCCTTCCTTTTGGATTCACCCATCCCTCAGGCTCCCTAATGGCAATTCACCAGCTGTTCACAGAGGAAACCTTACAGCATCACTTCCTTCATCAGGACCCCACATCTTCTGGTTTCTTTAAGCCTTGAGCATGATGGAATTCCAGAAATACCCAGTGCTACTCCACAATTAACCAGTGTGAACAACACCTTAAGTGCTACAAAATTACCCAACCTTAAGGGAAATTTCTAAGATGTTTTGGAAGCCTTTCAGAAGTAGCAGGATTGGAAAAGATTGTAACTCAATGTTGATTTTTTTTCACAAATAACAAACACAAAGCATTAACAGCTCAAGACCTGGTATGTTTGATGTATTGTTGGAGTACCACATTCTCAAAATACATGCTTTAGCTAATCCAGAGAGATTTGAGACATGTTGCTAGGACACAGGCATGTGACTGTTTCTCACAGTTCTTGAGAATTTAGAGCTATTACGAGTAAATAATCCAAACGTGTCATTCCACAAATAACATGTGCATTGAAATACATCATTAAAATTAACAACATTTCAACAACAAATTTTACTCACTCAGTAGTTGCATATTAACACCTTTGGGGACCATCTGCAACAAAATAGCTGAGGTCTCCTTCATAAGTGGGAATGCAGAAGACAAGATGATGAGCACCATTACTATTGTCAGGCTTGGATCAATGTAGCACTGCCAGTTACACGAAGCAGCCCCCAGAGGACGTACATAGAAGATAGCAGCAGTAACTACCACGACCACAGATCCAAGTGCATCTCCCATAACATGCAAAAGAACACCTGAAACAAATGGCACAATTTCCATTAGTGGAGTGGATTTGGAGTTTTTGCTTTGTTTTGTTTTTTGTTTTTTTTCTGGAGGGGGATGTAACGCTGCATTTTTCAAGTATGTTCTACTTGACATGAAAAATGTAATATTCCAGCCATTAATATCAAAACCAAAGTTTTCAGTAACAGCTTTTGGAAAAAAACAGCAAGGGAAATACTGACTCTGAAGCACTGCTGTGTAAGTGGGATGCATTATTAAGCACATAGGGTGTGCTAGAGACTGCTGTCCAACTGCAATGCCATGGCAACACAAAATGTGCTTGCTTAAATGCATGAAGATTATTAAGAGATCCTGGCACGTTAAATCTTTATTAAAAATTGGTGACTTAATCTATCCATTCTACTCTGGAAGTTGAGAGCCACAGACCACCCCCAGTAATAGTTCCCTTCCCCCACCAGTTTCTGTGACACTGCTGAAATCTGAAAAATTGCCTAAGTGAAATCTAAGCTGGCTCCAAATACCCTCAGATCCCAGTTTTCAGCTCAAGCTTGATTACCAGTCATATTAAACCTTGTCCCATCAATATTACTAGTCTTCAGACCTGCCAAAAATCTAGAGTTAGTCACATGGTTTAGTGCCCGAACTACTCTAAACTGAGAGGAATGCTGGGTACCTCTTTTTACATGTTATAAAAGACGGTTTTGTACAAAAGGTGAAGACAAAACAGGCTCTTACAGTAACATATTTAGCTGCTCTTTAAAATACAATGACCAAAGCAGTCTTCCTACTATACAGTTACCATAATACAAGAAGTCCCTTTTTCCTTCTTTCTCTTTTTACTACTTTACAAAAACTTCCCTCTTCCCATCACTTCTCAGACACACTCCATTTTTATTAGTTTTTACTGTTCAGACTCAGATTTTATTCCAATCCATGCCTGAATTCAGAACACCTCTCTCTATATGAAGTTAATTTCTTAGTCAGTACTTTTTATTTGGGGGCTGTGAAAAAAGGAAATGAACCATTTCCTTTTAACAACCCTATCACATACACTCTCAAGTGCTTCACTGCTATTTTATCCCTTCCTCTGGGCTAGAGAAGCTGAAAAAGGCTCCTTCAAAACTCATTAACAATACAGCAATGAGTTTTGATGATGCTGGATACTGGATTAGCCCTAGAACTGTGCCGGTGCTGCTGTTTCTTGCCAGATCTGTACACACACCTTGATCTGTGTGAGATATGAAGGCCACAACCTCTGGAGTTCTGCCAAATCACTTGGGTCAGATAAGAAAGTACAAGCTCCTAGTGAGCCCAGCTCTTTCTGCTGGAGTCAGGCGTGTTCTGCCCCATTTGGCGGACTACCACGGAGTTCTACACCTCCTAACAGTGTTGCAGTGTTTCCTTTTCATTTACAAATAGTCCTGATTCAGCACGGGCTATCAGCTGTTACACTAACAAGAGGGACAGGCAGGATGCAATTGCATTGCCCAGGCAACTAACGAGAGAGCACAGCTTATAAAGAACTCGAAAATGTTTCAGAAAGCCTTCTTTAGAGTTAAGAAAAAAACTACGTCAGAATTTTGATGAATTAGTAATTGAAAATACAGAATTTGGAAAAACACTTATTTTACATTCTTAACAGCCTTAATATGTACATCTCGGTAATGCATCACAGAATCAAGGCCCAGACAGAAATGAACCCATTTCCCTATCAAATCCCAAAGACTATGATTATAAACTGAAAGTGAAAATGAATTTTTACTAAATGAAGGCAGTATGGTAAGACCATAGGTCACAGTTTCCAACAGCTTGCATTGCAAAGTCTGCATATGCTCAAGCAGCAAAAAGAATAATTTCACACTACAATAAATAATTCTACGAGGCAGAATTTAAGGGTTCCTGTTCCTACCATTTCTAAAATCAAGGAATCTATTCCTCTGTCAATCCATTTTGTCCAGCCATGTTTTTCAGGGAAGCTCCAGTTCCACAACAAAAGAATTTTTTGCCAAGTGATTATGAAGTAAGTATACCTATGCAGCTAACTTAAAAGTATTGATTGAATCAGAATTTCAAAGACATGTCTCTTCATGACGACAGAAGCAAGGAATATTTATAAAGACAATTAAAATAGATTTTGCAAAGGTGACATACTCAAATAGCACTTAAAAATTTATTTTTAAAAGTCAAAGATGAAAAGTATCTTAAAATAACTGTCACAAAACTCCTTATCTTTCAGACATTTTTGAAAGCTTCCAGCATCTTTATACCTGAGCACTGTGGTTCAGACCTTCTGAAAGCAAGGCCTTCTCTAAAGTAATTGGTTCCTCACTCTTCTCTCCTCCATCCCTGAGTGTGACAGTTTGCTTATCCTGCTCAAATAATCTTACCACTATAAGGCCATAATATCCAATGACACCAACTTCTAGATATTCAAGCAAGTGTTGTGGCTCTAGCTCGTGGTTTGATTTTCCAAAGCATCTTCCCTTGCAGATGCATTTGTGTAGCTCTGCAAACACTTTTGAAAGACAGACAGTCACACACACAAAAAACCCCAGCAAACCCAGGTGCCTGACTGCCACATTGACCTCTCAAGCTGAATTCATGCAATGCAAATTTACCCAACCTTGGCGGAATATCAGCTGCTGATAGGTGATCATAAGAAGCCTGAAACTACTGTTCTGATTCAGGTTTCTGACTGTCCTTTCCTTGGGGACAAACTCCCTACTTCATATCCTCAAAGACATCTGCATTTGGCCTGCTCAGAGTAGGTACATAAATGTGTATGCATAGAAACACCTACACAGACAGAGAGAGACACATGGGTAATTTATTCCTAGGAGCAGCTTTATGTTTCACTCCACAGATTCCCAGAGACCTGCCAAATTACAACGTAGGAAGGGCTGATCCTGTCACAGACTCTCACAGGGATGGGTTCACACTTCAAGGGCCTGCAAAAATACCATGCTGAAGCACCAGTTTCACAACTCTTTTCCTTATGCTGACAACAAAACATTATCAATCCTGGGATTTAGAAGCATTTCTGCTTTCTGCCCAAAAGCATTCTAAGGTTGAAAACTGCTCAACTACTACATCAGTGACACTCAAAGATGTCCCTCATAGCTACCTGTGTTACCTTCCTGTAAAACCTCTAATGACTTGAGCTTAGTGCAATAGGGTTTGTGTCCTTTCCAAATGTTCAGCTGCACTCTTCTAAGAATAAAAATCAAGATGTGAGCACACTCAGAGCCAAATCAGCATGACACTATTTTGTTACTACTTACGCTATTTCGTACAACCAAACCTTTCCAGCAGAGATAACTGGATCCAGTTACATAGAAGAGTCCTGGGGTTTTGCTCCCTTTCTTACTGATATTTGTGTGTGTGTATGTAAATCTGAAATGAAAACCATAAAATGTTTGAAGTTAATATAACTTTAACAGTATACTCCTATGCCATACCTCTGATGTTCAAGGCTTCAGACTTTTTCTCGTTTTTCTTCTCAGACCCCTCTTCAGGGCTCTTTTGGTCATTTGGTGAATCACCTGCATTCAAAGAAGAAACGCTGTGTTGTGTATAAGTTCTACAAACAGAAAAAACATCAACCTTCTCAAAATCAACTTATTTCAAAGATGACAAGAAGAAAACGAAAAAACAAGCCAAAACATTTCCCATGCAGCTCCCTCGGCAACGCCTCCTTCCCCCACCCCGAGGGGACACCCAGCAGCCCGGGGTAAAGTACAAGGTGAAAGAGGCGGCGGGTGCCTGAGTGAGCTTAGTGAAACCCCAGGGGCCCACGAGTGGCCTTGGGGCTCTGAAAGGGCCCAGAGGATTGGGCCAACAGCTCGGCGAGTCCCGAGGGAAAACGAGAGGGACCGAGGGGACGGGGAAGGGTGCAGAAGGGTGAGAGGGATGCTGAAGGGAAGGAGGGGGGGGAAAGACATGCGGGACACGAGGGGAAGGCGAGGAGGTGAAGTGCAGCCGAAAGGCACCTGCTTCATCCGCCTCGCCTTTCGGGGTGCCACCGGGCACGTCCCGCAGGGCGGCGGCCGCCGGCGGAGGGGTGGACGGGCGTCGGCGGCGGCAGCAGGCGCCCCAGTCCTGGAAGACGAGGAGCCCCACGACGTTGACGGCGAGGCCGAGGGTGCCGACGATGAGCACCAGCTGGGCGTCGTCTATGGGCTCGGGCCGGGCGAGGCGGAGGATGGAGTCCACGAGGATGGTGAAGCAGAGGGCGGTGAGGAAGACGGCGTTGCTGAGCGCTCCCACCGCCTCGGCGCGGCTGTAGCCGTAGGTGGCGCGGGGACCGCGGCTGCTGCGGCGGGCGATGCGCCCGGTGGAGAGCCCCACGCAGAGGGAGATGAGGTCCGAGAGCATGTTGAAGGAGTCGGACACCAGCGCGATGGAGTTGCCCAGGTATCCGGACACCAGCTCGGCCACGAAGAAGCCGACGGT
>VZTD01002919.1:36943-66114 GCA_013397725.1 Rhagologus leucostigma
GCGGGGGACACGAAATCAGACAAACGCGGAATAAATAGAAGATAGATGGGCGGCGGGGAGGCGCGGAGCCGCGCTGCGGCGGAGGAAGGGCTCTCTCGGGCAGGCGGAGCGACCCAAGGCTGTCCTGCCTGCGCTCCTCCGAGACGGTGAAGTTCCAGCCACGGATCCAATAATTACTGTCCTTTGGTGCTTTATTGGCGACGAAAGTACGAAACCAAAGGACAGAGTGCCATCTACTGAGCCAGCTAATTTCCAGCCACCAGCCTTTAAAGAGGTGTGTCAAAAAGCCAAGGGAATCCTAGGCTGCATCCAAAGCAGTGTGGCCAGAAGGCTGAAGGTGATTCTCCTCTACTCTGCGCTGGTGAGACCCCACCTGCAGTGCCACATCCAGATCTGGTGACCCCAACAGAAGAAGGACATGGAGCTGTTGGAGCAAGTCCAGAGGAGACCACAAAGTTGATAGGAGGACTGGAGCACCTCCGCTATGAAGACAGGCTGAGAATGTTGGGGCCGTTCATCCTAGAGAAGAGAAGGTTGTGGAGAGACCTCATAGCAACCTTCCAGTGTCTGGAGGGGGGCTACAGGGAAGCCAGAGATGGACTCTTCCTCAGGAACTGCAGTGATAGGACAAGGAATAATGTGTACAGACTGAAAGAGGGGAAATTCAAGGTGATAAGATACAGGTTGCCCAGAGAGGTTGTGGATGCCTCATCCCTGTCAGTGCTTAAGGCCAGGCTGGATGGGGCTTTGAGCAACTTGATCTAGTGGGATGTATCTAGGCATGTGGAACTTGGTCTTTAAGGTCCATACCAACCCTTAACATTTTATGATTCTATGAAAATAGTACCTTAGTGTGCACAAATCTATCACTACCCTAGGAGAAAAATAATTGCATGAATTTTTTAACCTACAGGATAGTCTACAAGAACCATAATATGGTAGTAAACCTCTATATTGTATTTGCAGACGTTTTGTTGCTGTTGTTCTTATGACAGCTCTTGGCAAAATGACAGCCCTGCTCACAAATGGAAAAAGGACAGAGCTGGACTACTAATACATCATTTCAAATTTATGGGAACAACTAAAGCAGCCACTGTGAAATCAAATCATCCTCAACTATGGGGTTCTCAATATCAGAACTGGGCCCAAAAATAATAAATAAAATAAATAAGACCTAAAAAAAATGATGTCCTCAAAATGTTATCCTGTGAGAGTTTGGAGCATGTCAGCTATGCCAGAGGCAAACCAGTGCAGAGGTACTGCTTCAGCAGCTACAATTCACACTGAAGTGCCACATCATACATTTCACCACGCTTGACAAACACCCATCACTGTCAGATTTTAAACCAGCAAGGCCAAGGAACACTATCTTGTCCCACCTACCTAAGGCAGTGTTCTCTACAACCAGAAATTCCTTAAGAACCTCAGGAGTTGCCTATTTGTTCTAACTCTGAAGCAATTGCATTGTTACTGCTGTTGATTGAGTTTGAGCCCTTGCTTGAATACATCTTTTAAATGAGGCCTCTCCATTTCACCTAATTCTGCACACAGAACTCAAAATGTGTATTAACCTCTGGAGTGGACTTGAGTAGCCTTTCAGTGGATAGTCTCTCCTGCAAGGAATTAACACACAACTCCCAATTAACCAGAGATTCACACATTCAATATCCTGCAACATGCAAATTATTATTGTTGTTGTTGTTGCATTGTAATGCAAATTATTATTTATTATCATTATTATAAATGCATAAAAATAACTGTATTGAAATGAACCTTTCGATAAACACAGCTGTGGGGGAGGATAGAGTAACTTACATCAACACACATTTCAGCTCTATAATTACTACTACCAACATAGGATAAGAGATTTTTAATGGTTGTTCCAAATCAAAAGCAGTGTGACACAGGTAGAACAGAAAGAAGAAAAATATGAGTTATGGTTAAGGAAGTTAAATAGTCAGATATAAATTTTAAAATGACAGACTATATCTTTTTTACTATAATTAACGATAGAAAATTCTGCCTCTGGCACTTACAATCAAAAAAAAAAGACAGCTCCCTGAAGCCTAGCTAATTGCACCTTCATAGAACTGAAAGAAATTTCCAGTGGCTTTCATTTTAGTAAGACATATAATACAGTAGCTGAAACATCATTAATCCTCCTGTGAAAAATATACTTCAATCCGCTTTGAAAAAAAGAAAGTTTCATAGCCCTGAACTCACTTCAAAACATAAGTATATCACAGTTATTTTGAAGAAACAGTGTTAAAAATATTGTTTTCAGCAAATAAGGCTGTGACTAAGTCCTCTGACATGGAGCACAACTACAGCTGACTCTCTGAAGGTGTCAGAAACTGTATGTGTTCAGAGCCTCAGCTCTGACACTGTATCTGCTGATCCTCTGATTATTCCTTCTGTCAAGCTCACACATCTCAATCTGTTTGTCACGATACAGCCACACACTGACACAGGAACAGAGCAGTATCTGCTGGGTCAGACCACAGATCCGTGCCTGGACTGTTCCAGTTCCCATCTACATCTCTTGGAGATGAGGAAACCAAACATGCACTGTCTTCAAAACACAGGGCAGATACAAACACAGAGGAACAGCAAAAGTCCAGACTGTCTTCTTTACTCCTTTCCCTGTATGGTCTCACGTTTGATTCACTTTTCTGTTCTGAACGTTTAGCACACATCTTTATGAAACAGATCATTCACTTCTGCTTTCTGTTTTTTCATCTTCAATCACAGTTTAAACCCAGCTGGCAACTCAGTGCCACACAGCAGCTCGCTCACTCTCCCCTGTCCCCAGGGGCATGGGGAGGAGGATCATAAAAATAAGTAAAAAAAACCCTTATGGGTTGAGATAACAGTTTAATAATTGAATCAAAGTAAAAACAAACAAACAAACATAAAAAACCTAACCAAAAATAAACCAAAGAAACAAGTGATGCACAACACAGTTACTCACCACCCTCTGACCAATGCCCAGCTCATCTCCCAGCAGTGATGAGTGACTCCTGGCCAACGCCTCTCAGCTTATGTTCTGAGCATGACTCTCTATGGTGTGGAATATCCCTTTGGCCAGTTCAGGTCCTGCCTGTCCTGGCTGTGCTCCCTCACTGCTTCTTGTGCAGGTCCTCACTGGCAGAGCACGGAAAACTGAAAATTCTTTGACTTGGAGTAAGCACTACTCAGCAACAACTAAAACATCAGTGTGCTAACGATTTTTTTTTCATGCTGAATCCCAAATGCAGTGCTGTACCAGTTTCTGTGAAGAAAATTAACTATCCTAGACAAAACCAGGATGTCTTCTGACCAGCTCTTCGTCCATAGAAGGACCTTTCCCTTTGCACTGCGGCTGTTTAGAAGCCTCTTGGAAATCCAAGCTTTTGCTCTTCTCATTATGCACCCAAACCTCCCGGTGCCACAATCACTTCAAGAAAAACAGCTGCTGAAACTGCCAGGTGAACAAAGTTACCCTAATCATTCTCATTCAGTAAGCTGTTTCTTTCAATAACAAGAGTAGTTAATTGAGGTCAATCTTCAGAATAAAGCGTATGTTATCCCTGTAGCTCTTTTGCACCTTGATTTCCTCCCACACAGTCCAAAAGAAAGCCACGATCCTGCACATAGGAGTCACTGACCCCATCACCAGTTTCTTTGCTCAGGCTCTTCCCCATTTTTGGGCACTGCCATTCTGCCTGGACCAATCCACCTGCAGTATCAGAACATTTGTACTCAAATCATTTTAGAAAAGAGCCGGGTCCGTGGTTGCTTTGCAGTGTTCTTGGCATGCTTGTGTGTTTTACACTGACTGTAGACATTCAACAGTAGAATGTTATGATTTCTCGTATTCACCCAGTACTGAGACGGCCTGACCAAGCTACATACTATTAAACAAAACAAGCAGCCTAAATATCCCAGGCTCTCCATTTCTGACTATGCTGACTTGAAACAAGTCCGTAGGAGGTTCAGAAAAGGTTGTCCAGCACCTTAGTTTTCTGATTTATTTGCCAACTTTAGTTTCAGCTATAATGCTGCTGGAAAAGCTTCAGTTTCCTCATCCTAATCAGGAGCAGAAATTAGAAAAATTCTCCAGAACTCCTAAAATTATTACAAACAAGAAAACTTTCCTTCTGAACCCCAAAGTGCAAAGCACGCCTGTAAGCTTCAAGATCTCTGTGTACCAGTCTTTTAAAGTACTCAACACACCAGTTTTTAACATTTAGCCATTGGCAGCCAGATCCTGTAGCCAAGAGGCTGTCCCCACCTGTGCCATAAGGGGATGCTTAGGTAACAGTAAAGCAGGGCAAGTATATATCATACTTTCCCTTAATGGTCTTTCATCCTTCAAGTATTTTCAGCCCAAGTGAGTTTCTGAGCGAGATATCTGTATTTAGTAGCCCTCAATGCATTTTTCTTTCATGTACTGGTCCAGCCTCTCATTCACCAATGCAGACTTCAACATTAGTTGGAAACAAGCTCCACACATCACGTCTCACAGTGTGAAGAACCGTAGGATAGTTTAGTTTGGAACCCCCCCACCATGGGCAGAGACATGGGCAGGTTGCTCAAAGCCCCATCCAACCTGGCCAGGAACACTTCCAGGGATGGGGCATCCACAGCTTTTCTGGGCAATGCACTCCAGTGCCTCACCACCCTCACAGTAAAGAATTTCTTCTTAATATCTAACCTAAACTTCCCCTCTACCAGTTTAAAGCCATTCGCTCTTGTCCTATCACTACGTGCTCTCATAAAAAGTCCCTCTCCTGCTCATTTGTGGGCTCCTTTAGATAACAGAATATGCTTTAAGGTCTCCCCAGAGCCTTCCCTTCTGCAGGCTGAACAACCTCAACTCTCTCAGTCTATGGCCTCTTTCTCCTTGTTTTGAACCTGAATCCTGCTAGTTTCACTTAACATGTTCTTGCTTCAGAAGACAGGACAAACATTCAGTGGCTACTGAACCTCCCTATGCCATTCTTGGTTTTGCAGATTTGTGTCACATCCTCCTTAAGTTATTCATTTTCAAGGTGACAGGTAAAAATCTACTCAATTCCTTCCAGAGAAGCCATTACCAGCCCTTGAAAATAGGGTATCTCTATAATTATGAAATATGACAACAATAACAGCAGTAATGATGGTAATTTTCTTTTACTGCTGAATGAAAATAAGGTCATTCATAGCCTCGTGCTTCTGTAGAATTTGGATAGCAAGAAGAATCATGAAAATAAGGAACTAACTATTAACATTACCATTAAGAGACATCTCTCTTCATCCTGCTTATCAAAGTTCTGTCGGAGATTACTTCTTAATCCATCATAAAAATTATTTACAAAAGACATTTCAGGAATGACCTGGAAGAAACTAGAGAATGAAAGAAGCCAACACCCATCTGCTGCTGTAAGTAATAAAGGAGTTATGTCTCTTCAAGGCTGTGGGGAGGAAAATATTACATTTGTATGAAAAAGCTGAGGCTGATCCTGGGCACATGACATTTAAAGGCAGCATCCCCAGCTTGGAACGCAATGGGTGGCTGTGAGAGGGCCTTTAAGCTTCATTCCAAGAAAACCTGGTGACAGCCTTGACTGTGAAGCTTGGGAAGATGGTTTCTCTAAATTCAAAATCGTGGACCAAACTCATTGCAAATCTAAATGGAAACCATGTGGTTGGCTTCTGCCACAGATAAAGTCGATGGCGAAACAAAAAAAAAATAAACACCAGCCAACAGACCTAGTTGTGGAAGGTGGTTGGTTCCTCATTTCTTGCTCGTTTTATTTGTGTATCCCGCTCACACCTGCAAGAGGAAGATGGGGTTTCTTGGGATAGACTGGAAGGTAGAATGGCTGGGAAGTCATTAGGTCTGCTTCAATCCAGGGAGCAGAAGCCTAGACTAGCAAGACTTCAGTGGTGTGGGGGAAAGCTTTATCAGTGTCCTTGGCAGAGTACAGAGGTGAATGTTCCTGGATTTTCAGTCACAGCTGTGACTCTTCATGACAGTCCTGAAGCTGTCCTGGGGAGAAGCCCTGTACTGGAGGTCAGCCTGAGAACGTATTTTTCATGCTCTCCTAAATTTCACTTGAATACACACGTAGGTCAGTCTGAAATTATGACCTGTGGGATTATTTAACTCTTAGACTGGAATGCCTTCTTTTTGTTACATTTTTTCCTATTTTAAGGTGGTTCAGTATTTTAGTTAAAAATCACCATTCCCTGCACTTAATACCCAGCATAAAGAAACTTTTTGCAGACTGTAGGACATATCCAGTCAGTCTCTGCTCTATCACCTGGATAAAGCTTCCTGAAATATTTCAAATACTTCACTTTTTAAAGAAGTGTAGTTCTGTTATATTTCTCATATAAATGTAGGTGTGAGTATATTTCTATCTACATATGACCTTTTCCAGGTAGCACAGCACATTGCAAAGAACATCAAGAGGAGAACGCCACTCACTGATTTCATCACTGTAAATTGCATTGAGTCCTACTGCAGAAGCTGCATTTTCTATATCAGCAGTGTTTCTAGACTGAAACTGATACCAGACTTACGCCTGTGTCAAACTCTCTGCGGAACATCCAAATAAAACAATTGCAGTTAACGTATAAAACATGTCAGCCTTAAGAAACCCCATTGTATTGAAACTGTTTACGACTTTGAACTCAGTTATCTTACAGTCTTCTTATTTCCTTACAGCTCACCACAGATACCATGATGTAACTCAGACAGTCTGTCCATGCCCTTATTATGAAATTGGTTCAAGGTTGAGAGCGAATGCAGATACCCAAAGTTCAGCAGCACTAGTACTGTTGGAATCTAAGTTCAGAGAGTTTGATCTAACCTTTATGCTGTTGCATAAACCATCCAGGGATGCTTTGCTTGCTTTACTCAGAGACTTAACTTTTTCGTTCTGCACTTTCCACTTTGGACACAACGTAGCCCTAAAACATTTGCTTTTACTCGCTTTGATGCACATTTTTCTCACTGAAAACTAATCCTCAGATTATCCTCTGAAGTTTCTTTGAAGAGCATTCAAAATTCTGGAGAAAATTTAGTGAAGGACGCTGCTAAATATGCTTTCACAGTCTCTTCCCTTGTCTTTTTAAAGACTTTGTCTTAGAGCTCCACTGAATATACATTAATGCAAATCTGGTTACCTTTGCAGTGGCTTCTAAGAAAAGCTTTGAAAAATTTTGGTGAAGACTCTTTGCCACACTATTAAACTAAAGAAGATCTTCTAAAAAATACGTGTTCACTCTTAGGCACTTGATAAACATTTAAAAATACTTTGAGTGCGTCTCTTGGACTTTTTATTCCATTTGAGAAAACTACACCCAGCAAAGTCACAAAATCTAAATATTTAGTTATAGTAGGCTCTGTTTACCTGCATGCCAACACATTAACACCTCTGGGATTTATAGAAATAAATGCATAAAGCATACATACCTTCATTTATGGATTTATGCATAATGTGTATGGGTTGGATGCCACAGTGCACTACCCAGGCAGCACAAATCCTGAGGATGCGGATGCACTGTGTGACAGAACTGTCTTTTGGTAAACTCTGGTGCTGTGTATTCTGCAACCATCTCTATGAATGCAGCCAGGGGATGAATTGACATGAAGGGTCTACTGAAGGCTTGGTGCTTTCGGGGAAAAATAAAATCAGCCTGCTGAAGATACACTCAAAAGAGAGGCAGCACAGAGTAAATGCTGATTTTGAGGAAACAATTTTAGGCTTTTCAAGTGTGAAAAGCGCAGTAAGCCAGGGGTTTGTTGTTACAGGTGTTACACTCAGGGTTGCTTCTAATTCCTTAAAAAGGTCTCTGAGTCATCATCTGGCAAAATCTGTCACACTTTCAGCAGTGCGTTTGAGAAAGAAACCTATTCCAACCCGGGAACTTATTTTTCTCTTCTTTAATGTGGTTAAATTGAGTGATCATGAAGTTCTCCAAACTGAAAGCCTAAGAAAGTGAAATCTTCTGTTCTGGAACTGTAATTTCCAGAACATTTTTGGCACCTGCAGTATAGATTGTTCCCACTGTTGAATCAGAGAGCACTGCTATGAATACAATTGTTTTTTGATACCTGCACAATTTAGCTCACCAGGTCTCCAACTGGGAAGGTCTGTGGCATCAAGGTACAGATTAAGCAGCCATTTATTCACTTATTTTGGCCTATAAATGTTCTCACTTCCCCTGGGATCAGCATGTTTGCACCAACAGATGTGGCTATTTAGTTCAGAATGTTACAGCAACAATGTCACCCAAGTCACCCAGCTGGTTAGAGTGAGTGCCTCTCTTCATCTACACATCTGCCCCCAAATCTCTCCTACTTACAAAGCCTGGAAAAAAGATTTGCCTTGCAGCAAGCCTCAGAATAAACAAACTCACTCTGCATAGGTCCAGAACGAGAAAGAAGGCATGTTTTCCTTTTATGTGACTGCTAGCTTACTTGCCAGCTCTTATCTGAGAGGCAGGCTGCTGGTGGACACTGATATAGGAGAACCAAGATCCAGCAGTGATGCCACCCCAAAAGCTCACACACACACACCTGCTAAATTGCACAAACAGGGACACTAAAAGCAAGAGGCACTTGGCTGCTAACACAGAACGTGTTTTCTTTAATGGGCTGTGAGCCATGCAAGGACCACGAGGTCTCTCATGAGAAGATGAGAGCTGTTTCTCCCAGTCTCAGACATTTTATGGGTGGCTCAGTGTCAGGTGGGTTGGGCTGGGTGACATTTTGATTTCCTACTTCCCCTCACACCTCCCTGTACAGATAACAAGACAACAGAACAAATGTTTTTTCCAGGTTAAATCTTTATTTCTTTTCTCAAGAGAAACAAGAGAGAATTACTATGATCAGACTAATGCGGTTCTTTTCAAACTGTGGTACCTCTGACTGTTTAAAACTGTGTATAAATGAGTAGAAGAGACAATTGTACTGACCTACATGGACAAGAGTAATTGGGTCTCTGTGTGCAATAAAACAGGCTTCTGTATTTTTATGACTGATTATAAGGCATATGGCCAGTATTAAAATTGTCTGGTATTTATTATGAGAGCATGATGTTTTTTATTTTCATCTGCTTGCTACTTTGTCATGTTCTTCATCTTTGTGCCAAAACGTTCTGTGTAAGATACAAGACCTCAAAAGTGTCAGAAAACTCTGGCTGAAAGTGCTCTGTCATTTCCAACAGCAACAGCAAGAAAAGTCTTTTGTGAACTTCAACTTCTGGGAAAAGTTTTTTAGGGAAGCTTTAATATTTCTGTGTTTTAATAAGTATTTCCTGAATTTGAAGCCAAAGCATTCACTGTTCTGTGATGCCCTTTTCTATGGATGGCCCAGCTGGGTCAAGCTCCTCTACAGAGTGTTTCCTTTAGAGAGTGTAGAAATACTTTTATACCTGTAGTGGCTGGTCTGGGCCAGCATCAAAAGAAAGAACAGGGGCATGTCCTCCCTATTCTCTTGCTGACCTCTCCTCTTAGTCCTGACTTGGTGTGGGGAACTGCATTTGTCTGAATCAAGTGCAAAGATGGACCTAGAAGACAGAGAGACCTTAATTCAAGCTGGTGGGAAGAGACAGGTGCTTGCAGCTGGCAGAGGGGACAGCTGGAATTTGAACAACTGAGAGAGAGAGAGGCAAAGGGGAATGGCGGAAGTTGAAGACTTAGGGAATAGGACACAGAGCAAAAGGGTAGCAAAAACCAGAAAAATGAACGGTGAGGGATTGAAGAGTTAGGGATGAGAGGCAAAAAAAAAAAGGCAAAAAAAAAGAGAGAGAAAAAACACATTTATACTCTCTCAACAAGAATATTTGTACTAAGATGAGAACCCGGGGAGTGGGTGTTGCAATGAGTTAAATGAGTACAGATGTAGAACAAGAGAAAAAATGGAGAGCTGAGTTGGCACCTGTAAACATCTCCCTCAGAGTCCACTGGGCTCATTAAAGACACATCTCACTCTGCCACTTCTGTCAGCAGCATCCAGGAAACCCACCAGCTAATTTTTCCATTGCTGATGGTAGGCCATGCAACAGAGGAACGAGACAAACTGCTGGCTGTGGTGATTAATTGTGGCACTAATACAAGTGGAAGAACTTGCTTCGGTGGATTCAGATGCTCCCACTGCCCTCAGCACACACAGTTTAGCACTAGAGGATGGACCTGCTCTCTTCATTTTTTGCCTTGATTTTTTTCAAAGTGGTGCAAACAAGAGAGGAGAGGGAGGTTTAAATCCATTCCCTGCCTGGGGAGCTGAGATGTGAAGGCAATTGTACCCTTTCCGTAGAAAGCTGAAAAGGTAGAGGGCTACTCTACAAACCTTTACCTTCCAGCAAACCATCACTGATGTTAGGAGACTGCCCAGGTGTCTCCAAAGGCGTTGCCTGTGGACAGCTGGACAGCTGGACAGCTGGACAGCACCAGCAGCACACATTCAAGCATGTCCATCTGCTTGAATTTCTGCTAGTGGTGCTGACACAGTACAAAATTCATCTTGCCTTCCAGCTCCAGGGAAGTGCATATTTTCCTCATATGCAGGATGTCAAGAGGTAGAGAGATAGAATCTCTCTTTTTTCATGTTTTTTAATATATCTTTAAAATAAATGTAAAGCACACAAGAATACTTTTCAGAGTACAGCTATCTGGGGAATAGCATTTCTTTTTAAAGAAATGTAATGAAAATCCCACTCAGATTGAATACAGAGCGAATTAGAGGAAATAAATATGAAATTTTACCTAAGTGGGAAGTGGAAAATTCAGTCTAGAAGAAAGAAGCATTCCCTCTACAGTATAAAAAGGCATTATCTTGCCTGTAAGCACTACTGCAAGCAGAGAAGTTTAATTGTACCGGAAACAGAGAGGCAAAACCACCAACAAACTTACTTATGGGATGGTACAAAATTCATCCCTGGCTCATGCAACTTAAATTCAGTTGGAAAGAAAGTCAAGTTGCCAGGTATTTGGACATGAGTCTCCTGGAGGGAGAGTGATATCTGCGTTGCCCCAGAAAGTTATCAGGAGAAGGATCCTGGAAATTCAGTGAGAACATCATTTAGCTACACATTAATTTCAGTTAATTCCTCTATAAGTGCTGATGTGTTCCTCTTCCCTGACTTCACATAGAAGCATGATTTTCAAAGCTGTCTTCCAAGAAGTCATCACAAACAGAGACTTCATCAGGAACTGCTGACAATTCCCAGCATAAAAGCCTATCAAATCCCCCAGATAATTAGATATCACCAGAAATTTAGACTAAGAGTGGGTTAAATTTTAAATAGGTGGGCATATAAACAAGCAGGCACCAAAATCAGTATTGTGTCTGGCTTTAATGTTAAACAGCAACAAAGTTAAAGCTTCAATATAATCTGGAGATACCTTTAATAACGAACAGAAATATTTTCCAGTTTAAAAGTCCATCAGAAAACACATTAAACACTATAATACACACTAAAAAATTTTTAATTTCTAGTTCCAAAGCCTTGTCCAGTCTGAAAGTCAAGCATAAGACTTACCTTACCTCACCTAGAGCAGTACGTAACAGCACCTGCTTTTTCAGACAGGCTCTCAGCTTCCCCTCCAGCACATCCAGTTACACTTTGCAAATACCTGGCTCCTATCTCAACTGAAATATTTCTAGTTTTAAGAAATAAGTTTGTATGTGTATATAAAAACATACAGAGACAGAAAAAGAACTCGCATGTATCTTACAATGAATGAAGTGAGGTAGTTCCTGCAGGAAGAAAAAAATCAGCCGCCTTCTCTCCTCCCAAATGTAGACATTTTTAAATCCTATGCTAAGAAAAATAAACTGAAAGGCCAAAATTCTGTGCTCGAAAGAGAACCTCCTGCAAAACGTTCCTGTGGCAGAGTATGCCTGTTTCTCCTCTGCATGCTCTCCCAAGCAGGGGTTAACAAACATGAGCAAAGAATCCTCAACGCTGTAGTCACAGGTTTTTCAGTCAGCATCCAAATATTCTCACATTTCCAAATCAAGAAAGGCTGAGACGCTCCTTTTGCCCTTACCTATTCTTTCGTCTCCTGCAAACAGTGAACACTGCCCTAAAGATAACCACGTCTCTGATAAAAATTACAGTAGAATTGCTAAAATATTGAGAGGTGGAGATTGGGGATGGCTGGTATTTCAGGATTAGGTATTTCATAGCAAGGATCTCCCTGAGGGTGGTAGCACATTTTGTCCCATGTTTGGCCAGCCAGTGGGTTAGAGAGGAAATTTCTTTTGCAGATCACTGTACGTTTTGGAAAGACAACACTTAAACTGCTTGCCTGTTAACTTACTGATGAACACATGTGGTGATAGCTGGAAACATGCTCGGGTTCAGGCACAAAATCCATCACCTTGCTAACAACAGAGTGAAGAACACTACATTTTACTCGCCCATATCAGAGAAGCAGCAAATAGTCTCTATAACCAAGCAGAAGTGCTGAGGGGCAGAGCTGCCACAGGAGGTTATTTACCTGTTTCGGTGTCTCCGGGGGGTGCACGACAATAGCAGCACTCCATGAAGATAACGTAGTTCAACAGATTGAAGAACAGACCTGAAATCCCAATAATGAGGACAAGCAGTGCTTTCTCAGTCTTCTGAGGGTTGATAAACCTCTTGATAGCCTCCACGAAGATGCTGAACATGAGCGCGGTGGCAAAAACGGAGTTGCCGAAAGCCCCCAGCACGTCTGCCCGGCTGAAGCCGAATGTGCTGGCCTTGTGCCACTTGACGCGGCTGAACCTGACGCCGAAGAGCCCGATGATCATGGAGATCAAGTGGGAGAAGACAGCAAAGGCATCTGAGGCCAAGGAGAGAGAATTGCCCACATAGGCGACCGAGATCTCAGTGGCGAAAATTGCGAGACTGACCACGCACATGAGGATGAGCCGGCTGCTGCGGCCCGAGTAGCGGCCCATTCCTGCTGTCCCTTGCTCCCAGGATCTGCAGACACAGAGTTGTGCAAGGAGCAGCTCCCTGCCTGCGATCCTGCCCTTCACCTGTCAGCGCTGCTCACATGTGGGAGCCACTTTTATAGGAAGCAGTAAAACAATAAATCAGTTTAAAGGGCAGTTCAGCGATATTTGTCCATGTGAAGACACCCTGAGGGCTCCAGTCCTGCAGGTGTCCCACCTCCAGGAGGCATTTTTTCCTACAAAACCAAAACTAAACCGAGGAAGACTACTGGGAGCACCAGCACTTGCTACTTCACTCAGCATCAGTGTCCAAAAAAACAAAATAAGACCCAGACAGGAGAGCATAAGAAGGTGGCTCAGAATCTTAGGTGGATAGAAAAGACCTCTCTTTCGCATAAAACTCTCCTTTCATGCCTGTTCCTGCCATTTCTGCTGCCAGTAATTTTAGCACTGAAAAAATTCTACAATACACCTGTGGAAAAAGACATTTGAAATTCATGTTGGGTGGACATGATTTTTAAGAACACGATGAACATGAACTGCTTGTGAGAGTCACTGAAGATATTGTCCACAGAACAAGCTTCAAAGACGACTGAATTGATCTTCCATTTTTGCAACTTAATACAACAACTATACCACAACTTCTTGTACTTTCCACAAATTTTAACATTGTTCATGGAAATGGAGAAAATTTGGAGGCCATTTTCTAAACAAACCTCCTGTAGACGTGGAAGCTGAGGCTTAACAATAAACCCAAAGCACAATGTTTATTTCCCATTTTGAAAACCCCGACTGTCTCAAAATCTCAAAGTAGTTCTTATGTGCTTGCATGGAAAAGTCAGAGTTGGGGAAAGCACAACCAGAAGTTCAAGCTGTTGAAGTCCTAGCTTGTACTTTGTGCCATTTCTGGAAAGAGCAAGATCCTGAAGCAGTAACATTTTTTGTCACTCATTGCAGTACCTGTGGAGCTCCAAGTGTCCTCATAGTTAACACAAGCTCACAAACTGCTGCTAATGGCACACCAGGCAGTATGGGCCATAAGACCAGGTGCCTTCCTTGAAAAGTTTATGATCCAGCTTTTTATTTAAAATGCCCATCTGTGTACATATATGCACACAGTTAGTTATGAGATAGAAAAGAAGGAAATTACAGGAATTACATGCAGTAGAGCCTTGGAGAGATAAGATAATATTGATAACCTGAGCTGACCAATTGCCCCTGTTGGCCTTAGGCTTCCCGAGGTGAATTAACTTTAGGTTAAAAACAAATACCCACCCCCCCATTCTTCATCTGGATTTTTGCTCACAGGGTTTCAACAGCCAAAATATTTATGTTTAAAGTCCAGTTTGTTAAAGCCTTGACTGCCAACATACGTAATTTTTAACATTTGGTCATTTGCCTACCTACACGCTGCAGCTGCAACTTGAGGGTTCCCCTCCTCCTGCCATTTTAAGAACATCATTAACCCCGGAAGGGTGGATTACTAGAAGTAATTATAACATTGAAAACTGGCACTTACTCATCTTCATCTTCTCACACCTGTGTTACCACTTCTATCCCAGCTATTTCTACAGTGGTTTTGTCCTTCTTGTAATAAAGGGATGCTTAACTACTTATTTTATTACCTGAACTACAGAGCATGAAAAGTGAGACATTTTTTTCAAGTTATTCTCCTTTCAGTGGGTACAGACCAAGGTCAAACTTCAGCGCTCTCAAAAGTCCTGCCTTACAGAAGGCTGTGATTACCAAAACAAGAGCTAAATGAAGCACTCCCTTTGCAGCAGAGCTAAAATGTTCACCTGTGTTCTCTATTTCCAATAAGGAGCTGCTAGCACCATGTTAAGGCAGTTCCCCCCTCACAACTTAACCCAAATTTATCAGTATACAAGAACTAAAGAACGTCATGAAGTTTGCAATTCTATGACAAACACAAAGCAGTATCATTTAATCAACAGCAGTGTATTATTCCAATTCATATACCTATTTTTCTAACAGACAGAATCTAGTCAGGGTCTGAAAGGTTTGTTCTCTGGTGCTTCACAGATAGCTCAGATTGTGCTTTTGGCAAAATGATACTTGACATGGATGTTATCTGTCCCAGGCAAACGTTAGCCTTTCTGTGGAAGATCATCACAGGGAGATCTGCACGTGAGGCATCAACATTTCAGGCACTTCAAGCCTTACTATGATCAGGAAGAAATATGTTCAGGAAAAGTAAGAGGGAAAAAAATTAAGAAAAAAAAAAAGGCTGGCCTTCTGTGAAATCTGTCTTCAAACAAACCCATTTGTAGGTTCAGAGCAACTCATTTCTAAGAACAGTATGTCAACATGTTTACTCATGGATCTGATCCAGTCAACTGAAGGTTGGCTGTTTGTTCAAACCGATAAGAGGCTGCATTTAGTTTTGCCTTTCCTTTGTTCTGAGTTACTAACAGCTTCCACATCTCATTTTTACAATGGGGATATTGTAGAGCATTTCAATGGCAGCTCAGTTCTCATCTATTCCTAAAAATCTGGTTTGCTCTGCCAAAAAATCTTGGCACATTTCTGCCTCTTATGCCCGAGGACATCGAAGCTGCTGGTTGCTGCTTTTCCCCTTCCCCAGCACCAGAGAGGTGCCGTGGCCAATCTCTCTCCAGGCTACTCTTGGTCACCCGCCATTTCAAGCTGTGAAAACATCACTGGTGTTATTGCTCATCCTCTTTCTCAAAGTATAATCCCAGCCAGCATTAGGGGCAGCACACCAGGGTAGAGAGACCTTAGGGCCACTCGTCCGGTTTGTCAACTGAATCCAAAGATAAATGCACAGACACATCCTTCCCTAAATCTTATGCTCATTACTACACCTGAGAAAATATCTAGACAAATGCAAGATAGATGATTTTAAGATGCAATTGAAGTGGAGTGCTCAGGACTAACCATAATCCAAAGAGTATTACAGAGAATTTCCAAGTTTCAAGCACTCTGAGCAAGCTGATCTGAAATATATAATAATTTTTGCACTTTTCTGTGGAAAAAGTGGGGCATTATCACAAGGCACACGATCCTAAACTGGACAGGCCAGGTTCAAATTTTAATATTCAAAATTTTGACCAGGAAGGCTGACCACAGGAATCTGGGCAAAAGCAAACATTCTGCATGCCTTTGAAAAGCAGAGAAGATCTGGCAATAGGACTCTGAATCTCCTGTATGCTTAAGACTATGGCTGCTACATAAAAACAGGTTTTTGGAAATCGGCAGCCACGTAGTGTTCCAGGAACATTTTGGGGAGGATCTTACCAGTCCAACTTTTTAATTGCCAAGTTTTCACTATACTCTTTTCAGGGAAAGGTGTTCATGTAGACAGCGTTCAAACATACAGGAGAAAAAAAGTAATAAATCAAGTGTGTGTCATCCGAACACTGTTTCGTGCCAGGGCCACCTCTTTTTTTTTTGAAACCAATTTTGTGCTGAGAGTGGAAGTAATGTTATATTTAAAATGATTTCGCAACTCTGTAACATCCAGACTCCTCTGCTAGAGCAACACTTACTAAGTGTAGGAAAAGCAAAAAAGGTTTTATGAAACATGCTGTAGATATAACTACAGGCTAAAATCTCTAGCACTGAACTTAACTCTCTTCAGATTGCCTTTGCATTACTCATTGCAGTATCACTGTCAGACAGCCATAAAGGCCAGTTTGCAAAATAAGAAAAACAGAGCTTTGCAAAATATCTGCAAGAAATGCCAGCCACCTGCATCTTGCTACAATGTGGCATTTAATCTTTCAAACTTGCTTTACAAGGGGGTGGAAATCTGGGGGGTGATTCTCCCCCTGTACCTCTGCTCTTGTGAGACCCCGCCTGGAGTGCTCTGTCCAGCTCTGGGATCCTCAGCACGAGACAGACATGGACCTGCTGGAGAGAGTCCAGAGGCCACAAAACTGCTCAGTGGGCTGGAGCACCTTTCCTGTGCAGACAGGCTGAGAGTTGGGGTTGCTCAGCCTGGAGCAGAGAAAGCTTCAGGGAGACCTTAGAGCACCTTCCAGGACCTAAAGCAGCCTACAAGAAGCTGGAAAGGGACTTACAAGGGCAGGTACTGATAGGACAAGGGGAAATGGCTTTAAACTGAAAGAGGGCAGGTTCAGATGAGATATTAGGAAGAAATCCTAAGCATGAAGGTGGTGAGGCACTGGCACAAGTTGACCAGAGAAGCTGTGGATGCTCCATCCCTGGAAGTTTTCAAGGACAGGCTGGAAGGGGCTCTGAGCAATCTGATCTAGTGGAAGATATCCCTGTCCATGGCAGAGGGGTAGGAACGAGATGATCTTTAAGGTCCCTTCCAACCCTTCCAAGCCATTCCATGATGTTATGTTTTTATGAAAATATTCCTTGAAAGAGCGGGTTTCAGAGGGAGCTTTCTAAAAGCAGTAGTTACTATGCCTACAGGTTAGCAGCAAGTCTTACTGAAAAATTTGTAGGCCAAATTAAAAGCAGATGTTTTATCTAGAAAGTAGATGTCGGCACACTAAACTGTACTGTAGTTTTTATGACATTCTCTTCAACCTTTCAGGCATTTTCTCAACGTACAAGGAAATACATGCACCAAACCATAAAAAAAGACATGAGCAGAGGATACCTATTCCTCCCCACTGAGCAACACAGAAAAAACCCACCACAGCAGGTTACAGCTCACAATACATCTTTATTATTGGAGATGTTTACAGAAAAGTCTGTGAATTACTGCTAGCCTAAGACAGACCATTGGGGAGCCAGGTTATGGTTTATGGCTTTGTCTTTGAATTATTTAAAAAGTCACAAAACCGATTGAAGTTTAAGGGGCTATTTCAGTCTTATTAAAAAAAGTTCAATTCACAGATAAAGGAGAAGGTTCTTTCACTAGTGATTTAGTAACTACGACCAAAGAGGGTGTAGAACTTGGCAGGGTTTTTGCCGCACACACATCTTGCTCCAGGCTGGAGTTCACGGAGAGGCTGGAAAGGTATGCAGAGGCTTTTTGCTCCCATGGACGGGGCACCAGGCTCAAGATCTTGATCCCTGAAATAAAAGGATATTCCTAAATAAATATATTAATTTAAAAATATTTCTATTAAAAAATAAAAGTACAATAAAGTGTATTATACATAAAATCTTATACCCGCATTAACTATCCTGAAAGTTCCAGAACTAAGGGAAGTAAATATATTGAATTATGCAGGACAGCAAGAGTCTGTACATAAGTGTTATTCCCAGAGGCATCTTGCATTCCTGTTTTATATTCAAAACATTTTGATTTTGATCTTGGTAAATACTCTCCAGTTCAGTTATATTTTACCTGGCAGTGGTCTTCTTGATCCAGTCCTCGCACTCAATTTCCCCACAGAAAGGGATTTGTACAATCTGAAGGGAGGAGAGGAGGGGAGAGAAAAAAACCCAACAGTTATATATTTAAAAAAATCATCTTTGTCTCTGGAAGATTCCTAAACCTTTAGATCTCATATACAGATCTCAAACTGGGAAAAGTTCCAATTGTTACAATTGAATTTTAATAGCTCTTTTTCACCAGAGAAATAGATAAGCACAGTCATCTCTCCACAGCACAGTATGGAAAATACTAAACAAACCAAAAGCAGCATTTAAATTTAAATCAATTTTTTTTTAACCACATACATCTTTCTTCTGTGCAAAGTATAAACACTGTCTTCTCATGAAATGTTCTGTTTTTCAGGAAAAGTTTAAAGTTTTCAAACTACTGAGCAAATGCTCACCGTACACAGCGCAAGACAGCGCTCTCCTAACAACGTTCCCATTTAAATTCCATTACTATGAATTTTCATTTTTTCTGAGCATACATATTTTAAGAAAACAGAACTGCCAACAGCACATTTTTCTGGGGGGGCGTGGGGGTGGGTATGCAGCTTCCTGCTGTTTCCTTCACATAGCTTAAGAAAACCAAGAGAGTAAGGCAGAAATGATAATGTCACCCACTCCTCTCAGTACTACTCTTAGCTATTGTAGCGGATCTCTTGCCCCTAGTTTTATATCCAATTTTACTGACTTTTAAAATTTTTTTCTTTAATGGACTTCCACAGAGAAAATTCAGTTTGCTACCAAGAGGTAGCATTACTCTTAGAAAGACACCCCATACACACATATGAACACTTATGAAATGCTGCTGGCTGAGGGCAACATTAGCTACTAAATTGAACCTTCATTCATTTTAATTTTATCTAAACTGTGAATAAGGTTTACTCAGTGTGTCTTTCTTTCACCTAATTTACATTTTTACTGCAAAATTCTCAATTTGCCATTAACTGGAACACACCTTTATTAGACTCCACTTTACAGATTCACTTTCTTGCAACTGAAAAAAGGAACTATTACCACTCTACTAAACTGTTCTTGCATTAACCTTTTGTTAGTGAAATGAAAAAGTCCAATTTTTTAAAGAGCTAAGAGTCTGCAATCCCATTAAGGGAAAAAAAAGCAACAGGAATTATACAGGAGCACTCACTTCATCTTACAAATTTTCCTCTTAAACAGTAGTCAGTGCTAACAGTGTAATTTCAAGTAAAGCAGAATACATATGCTATAAAATTATGCTAATACAACAAAAATAGGTAGAGAGCGAAACAAACACAAAATGACATATTTTTTCAATTTTTTTTTCAATTCAGATATGCAGCTCATAATAAATTCATATAACCTAAGTACCAAAATGGTAGAAGGATCCAACATGGAATTTAAAACTCTTTGTTCACATTTCCAAGCTTAACTACATTTAGATTACATTAGAATTCTAAGCATTATAAAAATAGCTTAATTCTCTTTGTCATATCTAGAATCTAGCTGCACACAACAATAAGTGTTGGACATTGAAGACCAGGCATTTTACTCTCTCCAAATATGTACTGCATCTCTTAAGACTTTTTAAAGAGCTTATGTTGTCCTCAGCCATTTATTTGTCTTAAAGAGAGTCAAGCATCATTTCAGAGTGCTTTTTTAATTCAGAAGTGAAAGATATATGCTGGCACATCTTGAAGTCACAACACATGACAGCAGTAACACTAGCTGAACATCTGTGCAGAGCACAATTATGTGTTAGGTAAAGACTAAAGACTTGTGAGTTAGTTTTGTGGAGGGAAATAAGGCAGTACTACTATTATAGCACTATGCACAGAATGTCTAAGACAGGTATATCCTTAGCTTCTCAAGCATGCTAAATCAGTCCCTCCTCTGAAGTTCATCATTATTCATCATATTTAAATTTTGTTCTAAATTGAATTTAAGTGCAATAGAAATACAAGAAAATAGTATAACGGAAGGTCAAGCCTAACCAGGAATAACTTAAAATTATTTCTAAAGTTTAACAGAGTACTTATGGATTCTTGGCACTTATACATTTTTCATCAGGAATTTTGAAATTTTCAGAGTGGATCTAATTGGTACACAATCCCCTGATCTCTCTTTATAAAATAGACAACCTTACTAACTGATGTTGGGGATCCTACCTCTTGAACACACTAATCTAAACACATAAACAATTTCCCAACCTGATCTGTGACAGAATTCCAGGGTTAAAAAATTCTGTCAGCAGATCTTTGTAAAAGAAACAGCAGCTCAATTCTGTACTGAAGGCTTAATCTCTCATCTAAACTTCAATACTTTTTCACAGATATCTAGATCAGTAGAACTCACTCATCCACATGATGGGTTATTGTTACTATCAACCCAAGGAGGTTTCTGACTTGCAGTAATTCTTAATGAACGTGGTGGCTTCTACTCAGATCATAAAGGTAAAATCTCCTTGACGTAAATAGCTTGTACTTTAAACTCCTACCTGGACTTTTATATGAGACTTAATAAGTGTTTTGTCATGGTTTGCATTAGAATAATGGCAGTGAGGTTATTGTAACCTGAATGAAATGTTTACATCACTTTCTCTTAAAAGCATATTCTGACAAAACCATTACTAAGATAAGGGATAGAAAGCATGTGAAGCACAAGAATAGAAGTAGTAGATTTCCTTACTTTTCCTGAATCAAGCTCTTTTTGAAAGTCCTCCATATTATTGGCCACCACCATATGACTTTTTAGGTCCTCGGACGCTCTAAGAAATGGAAAAAAAATTCAGTCAGGGCAGATTTATTCACATAAACTCACTGGCCAAATCAGCTGAGTTTTCAGAGTCAGTCAAAACAAAAGGTTACAAAAAGAGCTATATATTTACTAGAATCTTCTAAATCAAGTTCTCTCTTTCTACCACTTCTCCTTTCAAACAGATAATATTTTGATTAATTGCTGATGACGGGATGTTCTCCAGGTTGCTGCACATTTCACTGTGTTAATTCACACTGTTGTGCATGTCAGTTAAACACTGACCCAAAGCAGACAAAAATACATACGATAGAGGTATATTTTTCTTTTTAAATTATCTTCTAAATCTAAATCACAAGATGCTTTTGAACTAGGTAAAAATATTCTGCCTGTAAACAATTTTGATCACCAGAGAAGGAAATAGAAAAGCTCATCTGCTGCAGTGCTGCATCAACACCCTGTTCTTCTCAGTGGACTTATGAGCAACAATCTGCAGTGACAGACCTGTGAGGGATTTCGACATTTGCAATAAGGGCAAAAAACAGTTCCAAAAGTATTTGATTGCATACAAGAAAACAATCCTGTGAAGATCAATAGGGTCTTAAAATACACTTCTGAACACAGACCTTCAACTACCGAAGCTTCTTGGACAGCTTTGTGTCTTTCAAAATTGCGCACCAAAAGCATCTTTCATGAACGAGTCCTGTACATAGGATCATGGGATTATTAGGCTGGAAAAGACCTCTAAGATTGTTGAGTCCATCCACTAAGCCAACACTGCCAGGCCAACCACTAAACCATGTCCCTAAGCACATCTATATGTTTTCTGAGCTCTTCCACGGCTGGTTATTCCATTACTGTGCTGGGCAGTCTGTTTCAATGCTCGATCACCCTTTCAGTGAAGAAATTTTTTCCAATATCCAACCTAAACCTCCCCTGGCTCAACTTGAGATCATTTCCTCTTATCCTGTTACTTGTTACTCTCACCTGACTACACTCTCCTTTCAGGCATTTGTAGAGAGTGATAACGTCTCCCCTGAGCCTCCTTTTCTCCAGGATAAACAACCCCAGCTCCCTCAGCTGCTCCTCACAGGACTTGTGCACTACACCCTTCACCAGCTCTGCTGCCCTTCTCTGGCCAGTGCTAGGTCATTGGGACCTATTTATGATGTGTTTATAGTGTATTTATTTATTAATAATACACATGAACTCACAAAAGTATTTTTTAAAATAAGTTCACAACCTTTTACCTTCCATTTCATAAAACAACAGGCAACTTCTATCACTGTATGTGAAGAGGTTTATGAGGCAGAAAATTACATGTCACAAACAGGAAGATGAGCCTAACCTGTCTTTCTCCACAGATAAGCCATGAATGTGAGAAGTTCTCCTGACAGGTAAAGTGCATCTGTGATTAGCACAGCCATTTACCGTAACTCTCAATTTACCTGCTGTAAAGGTTTGCATGGATCTCCTCCAAGATCTGCTTAAGTTTCCCTTCTGCTTCATGTTCAGACAATGTCAGCTTCTGCCCTGTGTCTCTTCTAACAGCTACAAACTGTTGGCTCTTCATGTCTCTTGGTCCCACTTCAACCCTGACTGGGACACCCTTAGTGCAAAAAAAAAATTAGAAGTTATGATGAAGAAGTAATTCTCAGAATTTCATTCTCAGAAGAGTTCATTTTCTCTCTCTCTCTGTGGCCTTTTGTTTGTTTGTTTTAAAGTCCAGTCTTAGTATAGAGTCACTTCACATATTTAAGTTTCTTTGAAAAAAAATCATCATATATTCCAAAGCTTTTATGCATTTCTGTCTTTCCCATGCACAATCTCTTCACCTGTGCATTATACTTTGCCTCAGCAGCTTGGAGACTGCACCAGTGCCAACATGCAAGTAATACTGAAGCACCACTGAAACTGCACTGAGTTATCCCACATATTGCAAATTAGATTTTTTTAAGTCTGAATAGTTAAGACTTCTATAATATTATAAGGTTCTAGTTCATCCAATAACACATTTAATTCTGTTTTCACAGAATGCTTTCAACAGCATTTCAATAGCATTCAACAGGTGTTGTATTAACAGCAAACAGCAAAAATTCTGTTAAATACAGACCAAATATCAATATTAATTGCAAAGGATGTTTGACTACAAACAGCTAATTGCTTTAGCAAAGCTTTTATGCTTTATAAACTTTGGTGATAAGATATAATTTCTCATCTCCCATATATCATCAGACAAAAAGATTTTCCATTTTACTGGAAAGAGTCAGTAAAGAGTCTACTGTGTGACTTATTTTCTCTGCATCCTAACACGTATCCCAGAGTGTAAACACTCTTTCACAGGAAATGAAGAGTGAATGCGAATGTATTTTGGAGGATTTTTTCCCCCCTCACAGGAAATTGAATCAGTAAATTTATAAGCTAAAACCATTCCACAGTGTTCAAGAGATGAACAGAAGAATCAAAACCTGTACCCAAGCATTCTATGCATTGTGTGCTCTGGAATCTCCTCAAGTTCACAGCTTCCAAATGATTCCCTACACTCCCTCTGCCCCCACCACCTTAATTATGCTAAAAAGGTGAATAATACTGTAAAACCCATCTGAGCAGTGAACTATCTACTACTGCTACAATGCTACATAAAAAGCTATTCAAAACTGTTTTTAACAAGCAATTGAAACTCAACATTCTAGTTTATGACCCATAAAACACTGTCGCCATAATAAGAACTTGGAAGAAAATGTCCATACTTCTAATTGTAATACTACTAAGTGAAACAATACCTCATGGTCACTCAGAAAGATTTTCCAAGAAAGCAATGGAACTATTACCAGACATTACAAAAGAAGTACCAGTGACTTGATCTTTTTAGGAGGTAACATCAGAAATCTGCTAAGCTGAAAAGCACATAAGGTAAAATATTTTCTGGTTAATTCTTGTACTTCTTGTTCCAGCACCTTTGTATTTTTTGCATGAAATTCCTCATACACTCAACAAAAGGAGTGTTCCTGCAATTAGCCTGAAGATGTAGTTTAGGTATTATGCTGGACACACTAACAGATTTTATAAAAAACATCAAGTTTGCCCCATGCTGTGCCTCCTTGAAAAACCTAATTTTATTTAGGAAGTTTTCCAACATGGATTCATGGTACTAGAGCTCCATTAAAAAAAAAAAGTTACACAAAGGGAAGAGAACTTGGAGACAATGGGAACTTGGAACAATTTGGGTCACTTCTATCATGTTACTTTGAAGATTACACATTGAAACTAATTTTAAATTCAGAATAGAAATATGATTCCGTAACACCACTCAACATATCACTCAATTTCTAATTACCATTATTACCACTGTTTTATTCTGCTCACTATTTTTGTTTTATAAAAGCTTCTTATATTGCAGGAAGCAGAACTGTTCCTCTCAACTACTATATGAGGGGAACATGGCAATTTTGAAACAAAACAATTGCTCCTTTTTTTGCTGATGCTGTACAGGTTTATCTTCTCTGTTCTGCTGTACACACAGAAGGCACTGTTGTGAGCCAGGACACACTGAAGCATTAGTATACATTTTTAAATATGCAGCAATTTATGCTCTTAATTTAAATTTCTAGGTATAAAAAGTAAAGCCTTGGTAGTTTAAAAATCCCTAATGACACGCAAATCCTAGCAAACAGAACAAGTCTCAGAAAACACCTCTTCTTTATTTATTAATGAAAGCAATCACTGATTATCAGGCAGCAATTCTTAATTTACAGAACACATTTGCCTTCAGAACACAGGGCACACAACATACCTCATATATATCCCTCACCTAGGCTTAAAAAGACCTCCTGGAAAGAAAAGTACCTTAAGTTCCCAGTGGTTGAACTTCCAGCCAGGTGAGTAGTTGTCTCTTAAATCAGCCCGGACACGGATGTTGACAGCAAGCAGCCTGCTACGATATTCATTACATTTCTTCAACAGAGCCTCTCTGTCCTCTTCAGAAAGGGAGTTTGTGATACCACAGGGAATAATTACAACCTGCAACAGAACATTTATGTACTTTATGCTACAAAAAAATTAGCTCATAGTTATAAAGATCTTAAAACCAATATTGTGGCCCTACATTCCAGTAATTTCTTTCATGCTCTCAGAAGTAAAGGATCCACTTCCCTTTTCACACTAATGACACAGATAACATTACTTTACATGGATGGACTATCAAAAGGGACTTGTCCACCACAAGTATCCTAATGATTTGTATTAACTTCATACAGCTACTCTGTAACTAGACAGCTCCACCCTATATTAAGTCTTCCAGCTACCTGATACGAAATGCTCATCAATTTCAAGACAGGAAAGGAAACTAAGGCAGTTTAAGGCATTTTTACACACCTGAATACAGGCTACACGAGGTGGGAGTACCAATCCCATGTTATCTCCATGAATCATTGTCATTACACCAATAGTCCGAGTTGTAAGGCCCCAGGAATTCTGATAGGCAAACTGTTTTTCTCCTGGTTTCTTGGGATCTTCAAATACAATTTCAAACATCTTTGAGAAATTCTGCCCTAGATGATGTGATGTTGCTCCCTGAAATAGATGCACACAGAAAATTCTATTCAATGGAAAGTTAAGTCTATCAAGCATCAGTTTAAATATTTCATCTTCCTATATTTAATAAAAAAAATTTATTTTAATAGGTAAATACCTGGATAGCTCTTCCACTGGCAGATATAAATGCCTCTAAAGTGGTTGTATAATCCCCCCCAGCAAACTTCTCCTTCTCTGTCTTCCTTCCTTTCACAACAGGTATTGCTAAGAGATCTTCATACACCCGAGCATAGAGATCAAGTATCTGCAGCACCTGTGATGAACAAACTGTCTTCAGAATTACTCTGTATTTTCCATTTGTTACATCATGAAATATTTTTACACAACAGAGTCTGAAATCTTAAAAATTTAACACTTTCTCAAGACTTTGATTAAAGCTAAGATTTCTTCAATTACTTTAAACTTTGGATGTTATTTTCTCTGAATCAAAATGCAACAACTATAAGTCATGACAGAAAACAAGAAGAGTCACAGCAGAAATGACAGGCCAAGAGTTATGTTGACTTCTAAATTCCACCTAAAAGTCTGAACATCTGCTACATAAATAAAGATATGCCACAACACTCAATGAAACATCTGCCTTTTGGGCAAAGGAAGTGTTAAAACTTCTAGCAGTAAACATGTGAATGCATTATTTAGATTTTTAAGGAAAACTGATTTTTAAGTATTTTTAAGAAAAATAAATTTTAAGGAAAGCATACTCTATGTATCACACTCTTCAAACTCTCCATATTGTTTGTAGGGATTGAAGCATCAGAAATGGCTTACAGCTGAGAAAAAAATGGCTTCTATTATACTTGGCATTTTTCACAAGAGCTCCCAAAGAAAAGAAGAAAGATTTCCACGAGGTCCCAGTATAAAGATTTGTTTGTGTTGCTATGGAGTAAGGTAACTCCCTGAAAGGAAAAGCACCAGTGCATTTGTTTTTACCTCCTCTGCTGCCTCTTCATATGTTGCAAATGCTGTGTGACCCTCTTGCCAAAGGAACTCACGAGTGCGAAGGAAAGGCTGGGGATGTTTGAACTCCCAGCGCTGGAGAGGCAGAAGTAAAAAAATTTAACACTACGAAGCGTCAAATTATTGTTAAAAATCATGTTTATAAGCAAGTATTAGAAAATTCTCAATAAAGATAAAAAAGCCAACTATTCACAGATTTTTACTTAACATAATCAACAACATACATTGATGGAGAATGTTTTATTAAAAACACTGAGAAAAACAAATCATATAAACCATGCTAATAATTTTGCCTTGAAATACGTGCTGTGATCACTATGATCATGCCAAGTCCACGGAGAATAACTGTCCTACACCGCACTTGTGATAAGAAGAGGTACTCAGAAATTGTGTACACATACCACAACACTGCACCACTGATTAAGCTTGATAGGAAGATCCCTGTGTGACTGCACCCACTTTGCATAGGAAGGATACATGACTGTAAAAAGAAAGCAGCTTTGAGTCTCCACACAATACAGACATTTATGTCAAACTTTTTCTTTTGCTACAAATAAGCTTAACATTTTCTGCTGGGAGAATTATGCTTTCATGTTTAATTTCCTTTAAAACACATTTTTTGTCTTAATACATGGTATTTTCACCAAAGTACTTTCACTTCATCCCGAGTCTCTGCAAAAGAGCTTGGTTGCTGCTGGTCAAAGTACAATCCAAAGCTTATTATTTAATGAAACTGTATTTGAGTCATGGGCTTACAATATGGTAAATACACCTGGGTTCACAAATAGGAATTCACTGACCTCGAGATTTTGGGATGCTATACTAGACCTGACTCAGTTAAAAACTCATCCAGCCTCGGGTCTTAGAACGTTTGTTTAAATTATTCAGAGGAATAGTTAAAAGTCAAAACACATGCAAAACTGAAGTGAATTACGAGTTTAAAAAATTTTCTTATAAACACTACAAACCAAATAATCAAATGGGGTTTCAGACAAAGTAAGTCAGTCTTCAGGATATTAATGAAAAAATACCCTAAAGTCTGCATTTCCTAAAAGGGTCTATTTAGGGGAACATACAGTGTGCTATAAGCAGCAGCAAAATTAGGAAATTTTCCTAAGGAGTTACAGAAAACATTCTGAAAAATGGGGGCTTCCACTTTTCAGAAGGGACTCTTGTCTATCAGCTACGCTATACCTAAAACTTTACATATAATTTTACAGCCCAACTACGTGAAAAGAGACCCACCTGTTTCACTTGTGGGACGTATAGCAATTGGTTCAGCCAGTTCTGTTTTCCCAGATCTTGTGACCCAAGCAACCTAAAAGAAGGAGAAAAAAAAAATCAAACAAAACAAGTTTGGAAAAAAATCCTCCAACCCCAAACTTATTTTCGTACCCAGCTGCACACTAAGTGGTTGGGTTTTCTTACAGTCAGATTAAAATGAAGTTTTGAAGTGTACCTCAGGAGCAAAGTCAGCAATATGAGACTTCTCTGTCTCTAGGGCAGCCTGGGACACGAACATGGGGAAGTAGCAGTTTTCCACTCCAAGTTTCTTGATCTCTGCATCGAAGAAGTCTTTGATAGCTTCCCAAATTGCATGAGCCCAAGGGCGAAGAATGTAACAGCCACTCACATCATAGTATTCAATCATCTCTGATTTTGTGATCACCTTGCAAAACATTATTCAGATGCTGAAGTTTCAGTTTGTACACAGAGAACATTCAGTAATTCAAGTGTGTGTCATGCAATTCAAGAAAAGTCTACTTAAAAGTGCTAAACTTGTTAGCAGCTAAGATATACTTTAAGGTCACTAGAGAATGTTTCCCAGGAACATTAAGTTTAATAATAGGTATGAAAAATGTGAACACTTAACTAAAATTGAATTTCATTAATCCAAGTAAGAGACTATAGCTAATTTCCAGGAACCAAAAAACTGCACTTTTGTAAGAAATGTCTCTAGCTCATGTCAGAAGATATTTTTACTCCTTAAGAGTACAGGCAAAAATTATACTACTGAGAAGAAATGTACACCATTGACACCTACTTAAAATTTCTCATTACAAAATTAATCCAAACTTAGCATCTCTCCTCTGGTTGTTTTCAGTCTCACAAGCCAGCAAAATTGTTCAGTATCAACAGGTATTAACTTTTGTTATGCATCACCCTGAGCTGAAATAAAACTCTCAAGTCTGTGAAATTCCTAACATTTCAATGAAGTTTTGTACTCTTAACAAAAGAGGAATTCAGGTATGAATAAAGAAAATCATATATATATTATATGTATGGGGTTGACACTCATCCTTTTTACAGCTTCCTAAATTTATCCAGCTCTTTAATCCAAGGCACTTCTATTTAAGACCATGATAACAACGTAAGACATAGAAAAGAGCAAGTACTTTGGCTTTTTATTAAAAGAAAAATAGTTAAATAGAAATAGGTAAATCCCAAACAGACCTTGATTCATAACATAATGAAATAATTAATTCAAATTGATGTGCACTAACCTGAGAGAACCACTCTGAAAGATTTTCTTCTTTTTTAGCTTCTAGACCCAGCCTATGGTATTAGAAAAAAAATAGATTAGTGCTGTACAGCATTTAGCAGTGAAATTTATCCTAACCCTTTC
>VZTD01002919.1:66138-93328 GCA_013397725.1 Rhagologus leucostigma
GTAGGCAAGCATGGAAAAGAATAATTTAATTTTACTTCAAAAATCTAACTTCTGGTGGGAATTGTTAGTATTTCCTTACTTTGACTAACAAGAATATTTCATAAAAACAGCTCAATTTTTTTACCGCTGTTTGAACTCTTCTAATTCTCACCATGACTGTATCAAAGAGCCCCACAATGATGCATTAAAAAACTCAATCTCCAGTAACCAGTCCAGTAAGAGCCTAAGATTAACCAGACCTGTGTGTAAGCTATTTTACTCACTATTTTAAACATTTCTTACCCCTAGCCAGTGGCTACAATTCACCACAGATGTAAATGTCAATCACACCTTTCAAGATAGAAATCTGACCCTACCACCAAAATAAAGATAACCAATAAAACTACAAGATTCTAAAGAAGGTTAAACTCACCAGACCCAAATGACAGAAGATAAAAGTAAAGGTTTTATATCTCTATAAACAGAGAAGTTTTAAAGGTGGGAAATACATTTTTTCCTGGCATTATTTCTATACAAAATAACCACATCTGTGTCTCTAATATATGATTTATGTATACGAAACAGGAAATACATAGTGCTGCATAATACATGACGTAAAAAGACCTCTAAACTTTGAGCAAGACACAGCAGCACATTCGCAGAAGCCAATAATGAAGCACAGAAAGTTCTCAGTGACAGTAACAGTACAGGATGCTGAGGTACAAGCGACACTTAACAAACTTTGGTAACTTGCTTTTGGCTTGATCCCGAATACGAAAATCAATACAGTTATTCTGCAAATGTCCACACTTTCAAGTGAATGAGACACCTATCAAACTCTAAATCTGAACAGAGATAGACAGTTGATGTTTTTATCAAATAAGATTAAAGACTGTATCTTTACCTGGTTTGTTTCTTAGGGCCTTGGCCTTCTCCTGATCCATTTGATGAGCGCTCATTACCACTCTGTCCTTGCAAAGGTTCTTTTTTAGGGCCATCATTTTGCTTCTGTTGCTTACTCTGCTTTTCAGATTTGTTCTCCTTTTCTTTCTTCTTTTTATCTTTGTCATCTGCACCACTAGCAGACACTGGTTTATACTCAACTCCTGCAACAGACTTATACTGGGCCTTCAATTGAAGAAGTTCTTTAACAGCCATGTCTATCTTTTCCTTGAAGGACAAAAAGAAAAAAAAAAAGAAAGAAATTTATGGAGAAATCACAGGAATAATATGGCTCCATCAAAAAAAAGATAAAAGATCTATATGGCATTATGGACATTCACACAGTGTTAGGGGAAAAATGCGCGAAAGCCGGCACTTAACTTTCATGTGTTAACATTTTAAAGGACAGGAATAATTTTAAAAGTACATTCCAGATCTCAGAATTCAAATGCTGCCTATTCTAAAGGTACATTTCTAATTCCCTCAATCACAGTGAATTTCAAAGAGATTTTTAGATTTAAATACATATATTATATTTTTTACACTACAGTGTCTATATTATTACCTTGTCTGCTTTTTCTGCTTTTAATTTCCTAACTTCATCTCCTTGAAGAGCTACTTTGCTAAACAGGGCTTTAGCTTCAGGAGTGTCTGGACCGCTGGGTACTGTGTTTGATGTCTGAGGCAAAGCCCCCTGAGCTGCTGGTGGATGTCCCGGCTTGTACTCCTGCCCAGTCTTCTCCTTGTAGTCAGCTTTTAGAGAAAGGAGGAGTTTCACTGCTTCATCTATTTGATCCTACATGGAGGACAAATAGCAAGATGTACTGGTGAGAATTAAAGAGAGAACTGGCCAGAAGCACTGGTTATCAGGCTACGAAACCAACCTAACCAAACAACAAAAAAGCCCCCCAAAAAACAATCCAACACCAAAACCAATTTTGCAAGGCAGAAATACAGGCAGGAAAAGACCTCCCAGAAGCGCCTAAAAAACTGCAGGTTTGTCTCGTGTTCTTTTCCACAACCATCACTGAATCTGTCAAGTTTTGAAAAGTCTTGCTATTGCTGCAGCACACCAGATACTTAAACAGTCACTTGTCTCAAATACAGTGAGAGAAAGTAAAATACATTAAAACCTTCTGCAAGGTTGACATCATGCCTATTCCTCTGCATATGAGAGGTTACGTTTGACTTCATGTATCTGAGTCAAGAAAGTATCCATCATCAGAACAGTCTTGCTTGGCATTATCAGAGCATGCATGACCTGGACATTATGGGAGTTTTATCACTGCTTGGTGAAAGATTTCCCCCCAGTGGCAAAATGTGGTCAGAATTACAATTGCTCACTCTAATGCCTATTGTACCTTGGAAGCTTTCTCAGCCTTGAGTCTGCGTACCACCTCCCCTTGCTTAGCTACAGTATCATAAAGTGCTTTGCCATCCACTAAGCTACAGGTTGCCAAGTTACTGCAGCAGACAGGAGACGGAAGAGCAGTAGAAGATATACAAGGAGGGGTTGAGGGTGGATTTCCAGGCTTGTACTCTTGACCTGTCTTTTGTTTATATTCTGCTTTTAGGCTTAAAAGAATTTTCACAGCCTCATCTATTTGCTCCTGAAGCAAGAGAGAAAAAACAGCAGTTGCAGATAAGCGTAGAAATAACAGAGGTGTAACACAATAGCTGAGATAACACAAGCTTTACTAGAACGGCACTAACACAGTTGCTGTAATAAAACTTCTAGAGCTATCCTGTTAGTATAAGTTGTCATTATTAAGGTCTGTGGTAAAACTTTTTAGCCAGAATACCTACAAGTTGTACACCAAAGGACCAAATCAGGCAGGATATATAAGGGCTGATTTCTGTGCCATAAAAGCCTCCCATTTAGGTGGCTTAGTCCCCTCCGGTTACAGCAGTCCGTGAGTTGCACACTGGAGAACAGCAGCAAATACACAGACTCTGAATAAAGAATGGTTCTTTGGTCATGATCAAATAACTCCCAAACTTATCATCGCCATTCTGGCTCCAAGTTACAGGCCTTCTTTCAAGTCACTGCCTATACTCCGCTTCACTTATCTTCTATCACAAAAAAACCACCTTATTTTCCATGCACTAACACAAAACTCATGCAGTCAGCCATATCATCAGCTCAAGAGAATTTGGGAAAGCACTTCATGGAACTTGCTTATATTTTGCTCCTCAAATTTCACAAAACCTGCCATTGGGTTTTAGTCTAAACTGAAGACACTGTTCCACTCAGAAGTATCCACAGGTAGAACACCTTTGAAGCTTTCTCCGATTTAAGCTTGCGGACCACTTCTCCTTGTTGAGCTACTTTGCTGTACAGAGCCTTGCTGTCTACTGGACATGGGGACGGAGGAGTGGGAACAGGAGAAGACTGAGGAGGGACAAAGACCACAGGTGGGCTTCCAGGCTTGTACTCCTGGCCTGTCTGTCGCTTATATTCTGCCTTTAGGGATAAAAGGACTTCCACAGCAGCACCTATCTCATCCTGAAAGAAGAAAGGAAGGGGCAGAAAGAGGGAGAAACAAAGATACAGAGACATAAGACTCTCCAGTGTACCATAAATGCTTTCATAAAAACACCTGCATTTTATGTGCATCTATTCCATTTCCTCAAGTACTTAGTAGAGTTGTTCAGAGAAGTTTTCTCTACTACTTTCCTTTTTTAACAAAGTAACTCCTCTTACGGGATATGCAACTTTAACTGTCCTATGTAAAATTATAACAATAAAGTAACTTAGATCTTCCCATTTATTTAGATTTTATGGTCCCACCAAGACACTACTACTACTAACATTATTTAACCACCAGGCAAGCTATGTCATTTCCATCCTTTCTCGTTCTGCATAAGAAAGAAAGGAAATAACACAGCTAATAGTAGCTACATTTGCTAAGTACAGTTACAGAGAGGTAGATGTCTCAAGAACATCTGTAGTATTTGGATCTTTCCTTTCTGGTTCTGGGGCTTTGTTTTAAGGTCTAAACAGAAACAATCCAAACCTTTAAAGTCATGTAATTTGACCATATTGAGTTAAACAAATGAAGAAACGCTGCAGGGCATTTTAATCTCAAGGACCCAAGTTGGATACCTAATCAGATCATGACGTGGGGTCAATCCTGTCCATATTTCAGAGCGGCAGGCTAAGAAATACGGAAATTCACTTGCATCCTTATGAATACTAACACAAAATTGGTCATACAAATATCACTGAAGAAGTAAGTATTGGAAAACACAAGTCTCGACAGAACAGAGCCCAATCCAAATGAAGACCACTGTGAAAACCTAGATCCATAAGCAGCCATTCACCTCCACAGACACAGAACAGTGGGCTGTGCAAACCCAGACAAAAACAAAAGATTAGTTTAATCATCACCTTAGATGCTTTCTCAGCTTTCAGTTTTCGAACCACTTCTCCCTGTTCTGCTACTTTATCATACAGAGCTTTACTGTCCAAGGTACCAGAAGTCTCAAGCTTTGATGACTGTGCAGTTCCAGATACTGGAGGATTTCCAGGCTTATACTCCTGGCCTGTCTTCTCTTTGTATTCTGCTTTCAAGGCCAGCAGGTCCTTCACAGCTTTATCAATATCTTCCTTTGCTGCCTTCTTAGCCTTCAAGTCACGAACTACATCGCCCTGTGCAGCCACCTTGTTATAGATGATCAGGTGACCTTCAGATACAGAACAGGCTGGAGGAGAGGCATGACCAACAAGTGGAGCAGATTTTCCTTTTACAGCTGAACTAGCCTTAAAAAAAAAAAAAGAGGAAAAAAAAAGCCAAGTATTCAGCATGATAATCTTGTACAGAAATAGATGTATAGTAAGACATTATTTGGTACTTTTCTAAACCACAAGTTTACCTCTTTCTTCGCAGTTTCAGCTTTGGTCTTCTCTTTTGACCCACATGTTGGCATTTCCTTAGTGTGTCCATCAGGGATGTAAATCAAAATGCATGGGGCGTCTTTACAGCTGTAAGGACTATAAAAAGATTTATAGAAAACACAACAATAAAGGAAATATAAGGTAAATATCAAACATTTATTGAAACAAATGAGCTACTTTCTAAAAGATGCTCTCGCACAACTGCAGATTTATCTTTGTATGCAGCTGTAGTTACCCAGATTTACATAATTGGGGATCTGCATTGATTCCTCTTACATACAAGTTTTCCTTTTTTTATAATATTTATGAGTACGTTTATGTTATAATTGCATATAGATAGCTTGCTAAAGAAGTGTTACAATTAAATAGTACGTGCACACTCTAATTGGAAAAACGCCTGTTTTATTCTGTAGCACTGCTCCTTAATTTCTACACTTCAAGTCACAACGAAACCATGACCTCTTTACCAAGTCCAGGTTAGCTGGGGTGCATCAAAAGTGCCACGTACTGAGCTTAAGACAGTTTGAAGAGGCAGGAACACACAAAATAAAAGCCATGCCAGTCCACAGAAATATTCCACTGAAAGATCATGGTAAAGGGAAAAATATTTACAGATGACATTACTCTTGCCAATGTGTGTGTGTGAAAACACTAAAAACACTGCAAGCTAAAGGAAATTCTGTGAAGTCTGTTTAGGCCATTCTCAGGTAGCTTACCTCACTGGCTCATAGGGCTGATCACAAATGAAGAATCCTCTCCTCTGAAGTTGTATGATGTCTCCTTTTTTTAACTCCTTAAGGCATGGATCACCCAGCATCAGTTCTTCTTGCTGTAAGTGTTAAAAGAAATCAGTCCATGCCTAATAGACCAAAGGAACAGTAAGAAATATGGTAGAGCTGGAAAGAGATAGTGGTGATTTTCTCCTTTTCAAAGTGTCAAAATGTTATTTAATTCCAGCAGCAGCAGAACAAGTACTAGCAAGAAGATGCCATATTATAAGAATGTATCAAGACAAAAACTCAAACTATTGGTCTCAGACGTGTAAAAGCCAAGTAACACCTGAGAATAAACAAGAGTCATATTTTAATTTTGAGATTATGGCAGGTTACATGGAAACATGGAAACTAGCACGATTTACTTGTTTGACAAAAAAACAATAAAATTTTAAAAAGAGTAACTAGAAACAGTGAATGTTAAAACGAACGACCAAACAAAAGCTGTGGAATTACAGGGGACAAAAAGATAACTCACCTTGCTATTTCGGTTGATATATTGCTTGAAGTCTTCATCTTTACCTAGAACTGGCTTAGTGATCAGATGCTCATAATTAACACAGACAGTTGGGATGAGGGGTGCACGTGGAGTTTCTGCCAACCAAGTGATCTTGGTAGTTTTTTTGAAGTCCTTATTATCTAAGTTCAACTTGGCATTGATGGACACAATCTTTCCACTTGAATTTCTACAGGAAAACAGAAATTATAACAGTACAGCCTAAATGATCAGTTCTGATTCAATACTACAAAAACAAGTGTTCAGAGTTCATTTCAAAGTGTGAATCACAGAAAATGAAAGAGGGCATTCACTTCTGTTGAAATTCTCCTTTAATTTTGTTTTCTTAAATATCAGTATAGAGTCAAAAGCATGGGAAAAAAATCTTTACATATTTATGTTTTCTATCACAGCTCACCCCATTCTGCCACTGTCTCAACACACTCATTTCAAAGATACTATGATGACAGTAATGTTCTTCCCCACCTCAACAGCTGTGCAACTGAAACTGTGACAGGTTTAGTTTCTCAGTATGCAAAAGCAGTATTTGTTATGGGGTGAAAGTTGTTACAATTCCAGGTGATTTTTTTCTGTCTGAAAAAGCTGTTTTACAGTGGTAATATTATCATAGAGTCATGGAGAGCACTGGATGGGAGGGACATGCAGTATCAGGACTGACTAATGATTTCAAACTTGAATCTACAGTAAAATAGACTCTATGCTAAAATGCAGTTTCATGGCATATTTCAAAGTAGATTTCTATATATAGAATCATAGGATGGACATACATGGCCAATCACTAATACTTTACTGTTATAAGCTTCTTATTAAAAAAAAAACGGAAAAAAAGCTGAAAAGCAAAATTTCATTTCATCTGCCACTAAACAGGTTACCTGTTTAATTTGGTGATGATGATATTGCCCCAATTTATGAATGTAACCACCTCTCCCTCCGTCAGGGTCTCTGCATCTGCGCCCTCGATCAGGACTCTGGAGCTGTACCACACAGGCTTCAACCCAACGTCAGCATTCTGTGAATAATGGTTTACAGTTCAAAGACAACTGATGAAGATAAAAGATGGACAATAACAGTAATGCAAAGCTATAATATTCTTCCACAACTCCCTCCACTTTCTTGTTCACAGGTGTTGCATGCGTTCCCCTGACAGTACACTCAAAAAATCCACTGGTAGCACATTCCATTTCCTTAAGGTCTTTAAATCTTTAAGATCTCTCAGGTAAACCCAAAGTTTCCTCAAGCTTCCATTTTGCTATGCAAATTCCCTTCAAAACTAATTTCATAATCTCATTTTTGCTTTTCCATGCAGTTAATATGGAAATATATACAGAGCTTCTTCCAGCTGCATAGATTTGTAAAGACAGAAACCAGCACTACATCACTTACAAAATACCCAGCTTTAAAGTATCTGAACAACTGAGATAAACTTTTCTTTTTTAAAAAAGGCTGACAGCTGTCAGTTCAGACCTTTTCAGCTGGTCAGGAGTTTGCAATTTGTTTCTTTTAGGCAGTATTTATTCCATTATATATTGGAGGCAGCATTTATTGGTACTATCAATGTTTTAATATGCTGGCTTGTATCTGACCAAACTTCAGACTTTTTGAGCCTTGAAGAGTCACAACTCTCACTTGCATCTGCACAAAACCTGTTTCCTTATTATCAGCCATGGCAAAGAGAGGAAACCCAATGTCCCCCTCTCAGTTACAAGAAACGGCTACAGGAACACCCAGAGCAACAAAACCAAAACAGAGAAATGAAGCAAAGCCTCAGCAATATTCACTTATTTCTCAGTCTAAGTGTATGTAAATATAACTAAAGGATGCTTCCAGTGAAGTTTAAGCACAATTTTAGACTCAAAGAAAAGCATCTTTGTTAATTGTAGCACCAAGAAAAGAGTTGTATCAGTAACACACTCCCCTTTTAAGGGATATTACTCTGCTTACTGGATACTAAAAGTATCAAATTAGCAAGTTCTTAGCTTTTGATAAGAACTGTTTGCTATACAAATTTAAAAGTCATATTAAAAAATCCAGGGATTGACAGAATCAACAAGCTAATATATTACTTCTCCACATAAGCCTAATTTTGTAAACCATTTAAAAAACACCTCACTGTTAATGGATAAAGAGTGCCTACTGTATCATACCCATAAAGCTTGCAGAAAATTTAATACTTAACTTCTCTGTGAACGTTAGCATCAAACAATAAGAACACCAGCCTGAGCAGCACTTCAGGCTTGTAATGCCTAGCCTCTTTTTGAAAACTCCCAGAGAGGCTTCTCAGGGCGCCTTTTATATGCACTCTATATATTTACAAAAACAGTTCCCCCTTAAAAGAACAAACATGTTTAGTAGTCGCACAGTTTTTGACAATTCTGAGGGGAAAAAAAGTACCCCTTGGATAGATCTCATGCTTTCTGAGCAAGCTAAAAGACTCTCCTTCCTGACTGTTTCAAGCCAAGGTACTTTCCAACCTTACTGAGCTGCAGTACAAGAATACTGAGAGAGTAAAGCAAGAACCTTTGGATGTTTAGCCACTTCTTTCATCTCCTCTTGAGCTTCAGGAATATTTACTGGGACCACTGCATCTTTCAGTAAAGCAGTGTACCGAGGTGCTACTGGGTCTATAACCTACAGAAAACAAATGAGGTGGATCATGAATATATGCCACTGACAAAGAAATAAGATACTGTACAGAACAATAACCACAAAAAAAAGGAATATTAACTGGTATTCTTTATGTTACTGCATTTTTTAGAAGTTTGCTTTAACGTCACTTTCATCCAAAGCTACAGAATACTGAGAAAACAGTGGTAATACTTTACAATTTCCAATCTTTACTAAAATAACTCTGAGTAAAAACTGGATTGGGTACTACTGACACCAGAAGTAACCAAAACTATGACCCAATGCCTCATAGGGAAGACACAAAAATGTACTCTGATATAGTTTTACTGTGCACATAGGCTATTACATCTGAACCACTTTCTCTTTAGTTAACTAAATTTAAAGCAGTAATTTATAAGTGGGGTTTGTTCTTTTTCCAGCAGCACAAGACCTGATCCCATACTCATTTTCCAGGCCAGTACTCCAGCAGAATCAGTGACAGAACTGGCTATAGAGGAGGCACCAATTAAGTCTGTAATTTTACTACAGACACATTAGATACTATAATAAGGCAACACCATAATATTGACTTCATTAGTATTTCTACAACATGAGTTTGGCAAGAAAAAAGTACCACTAGGATGTCTACCTGTATTTTTATTGCCCATTAGCAAACTTAGCTGCTGTAGTTTTTCACACCATTTTTCATATCTGAAATACTGGTTTGTCAAACTGTTCAGAGGCACTTAAATACATAATTCAAGTAAAGCAGTCATCTAAGGGAAAAGCAGTATCAGAGATCTACCAGTTTAACTGGAAACTAACACAAAGGAAAACACCTGCTTTTATTAATATAAAGTGATTTTCGCTCTCCTTGGTTTATTCTTGCTTAAGTGAAAAGCTACACAGCTATATTTTTCTATATTTTAGAGAAAAGTATTTAGCTCCCAATTACTTGACATTAGCTAATAAAGTGATATGATGATACACTTTTAAGAAGACACACTTTTGTAAGTTAGTAGTCACTGAAGTCAGACTCCTAAATGTTAGACATACACTTTGAAAAAGGACTTGTGTATGTATCTCAAAATGTTGGGGTATTACATGATTTAATATCATAATTTTGATAATTAAATTACTAGATTTTATAGCGTTATTACCAGGCTCTTTATTTTATTCATTAAATCTCACAATCCCTCCTCAGGTGACAGGTGCTAAAAATTACAGGATCACATATAAAATATGAGTTCTCACACTGATGAGCTCAGAACTACCTGTAAGCGGCCTATCATTTTTGCTCATATTGCAGATAGGTTACAATCTGCACAGAAATACGTAAATAAAATTGGCTAATAAATATGGTGCTGTACAAGGAGCTGAGTCAGAGGTCTAAGAAACTCAGTTTAAAAGTTAATTTAAAAAAAATGAGCCTTGACAGTCCATTGTGGATTTTTCTCCTCAAACCAGTTGTTAGTCATAAATATATTTATGCAGCAACAGAAAGAACCAATTCATAAACCTACGTGTATGTAGCAAATCAAATGCAAAATACACGAAGAAATACAAGACACATGCCAGACAAGCAAAAACTATTTAAATGAACAGATCTGGGTACTATCTAAGCAAAACCAAGCAGGAATCCCAATGCAAAATAACAGGTGTTTCCACAATCACACAAAATATGCAATCCTCATGAAAACAAATCGCCTTATTATAGTGTCCAAGCATCTGCTGCCAAAAAGCAACTCATCATGTCAAGATGCAATATTCCTGATTTGCCATTCAGTCAGAAACTCCAGCAGTGCTGGCTTGATCTCCACAGGCAGAGCACGCAGCACGTTTGTCCTTTTGCCACAGAAAGGAAACGCGGCCAACGTGGACCAAATCGGGGCAGATTTGTGTTTATGTTGACAAAACAGCCAAAAAAGAGGCGGGCAGCCTTTGAAAACTAGGAATAATGCATTTTCAGTGGGTTTGTAGAGCTCCTGTTATACAAGCAAGTGTGACTGTGCTATGAAGCTGCAAAATGATAGCTTATGCTATGTATGCTTACAGCACTGTAAGCTATATGCTAAGGTAAAAAGCATTAAGTAATACCTTCTTACAGATAGCTCGCAGCTTGAAAGCAGAAAAATGAAATGCAGTTTTCAGATCAGATTTACAGCAAATACCATTATCTTTTCCCGTACTACTAAGTAAGGCAAGTAAGTACTGGTATAGGAGAATCAATAGGATTAGTGCTTCTTCAGGTTAGAAGAGGGGGACATTCCATTTTCCTGAGAGTGTGCCAAATGATGCAGCATACTGCAACTGCTACTTGTTGTGATAAGCACTCCAATGAACGCTGGATTCTCTACACACCCTAGAAAAAGGATATCAGGAGTAGCATCAAATTCAAGTAAGCACATACCTTTTTGTTAAAGGACCAGATTTTATCCCACTCCATATTCACGACAGATCGAGAGGAGCCCTGGAAAAAAAAAACCCAAACCAATGCCACATCAATATAAGTATTCTAGCTCTTAGACTAATTTAAAACAAAGTTCTTTAAACTGAAAACCCTCTATGGTTTGCTTTCAGCAAAAACAGTTTTCGAGCTTGCAAAATAAACCCTTCTCAAGTAAGAAACCTGTAAGCCCGTTTTGCCAAGAGCTACTCGCAAGTGCTAAAATTGTTCAAGTAATACATGTTAAAGCAGCAAACCTTCAAAAGAAACCTCCCAGTAACAAGTACATTAACTGAAGCTTTACAAAAACTTGACCTTATCGAGGGAGATTCAGAGAACACCCACCTGAGCAGCAATAAACTGTTTTAGCCCTTCAACTGTCATGCCTCTTCTTAGGACGCCACGCACAGTGGGAAATCTTGGGTCATCCCTAGTGGAAAAAGGTATTTCATTAGTGTCACGTCCTAACTTTCCTAAATTTTACACTGATCAAAACTTTACTAATACTGCCACATACAAAAGGCACAGCTTCAGTGTATTTTACTTCATGAACTCACAGCTGGGTGAGAACACCTAACTGAAAAGACTGAGCTCTTATCCATACAAAATGTATGGTGAAGGTTTTCTCCTTCACCTCAGGAAGGGCAGCCATCTCTCAGTGAAGTGGCCCTTTTCCTATACCTGTGCAATCTTAGGTCTCTCAAAAGCTGGCAAGGACAAAGTTATGTCCCTATCCATTATTTCCTTTCCAATGGCACCTGAAAAATGTTACTTGAAACAAGTGACGATGCTATCTCTTGATTATATAAGTGATAGAATTCTATGATTTCTTTTCTCTTAAGGAAGAAATAGAAAGATCTAGTCTGCAATGTAACATTTGAGTTGGTGGGAACATGAATCAAACCTTGCTGAGGACCTAGCAGTGAGGTTTAGGGAAGGAAAGGTCATCATAAGACCAGCTACACCTCTAGGGAAAAAAACCGGGCAGGGGGAGGAAAGGATAAATTTTGGCTTTAGAAAAGTGGCTCCATGCATAAGCTGGGAATCTAAGCTTCCAACTCAACTGACAACTAGGCAACTAGTCCACCAAACACTGTCTGCAGAAATTGAATTAATCTGAAAAAATTAACAGAAAGAAGGAGGTGGAGGGCAGGTGGGAGAAAAGTTGGTGGATTTTACTAGATGAACAGGACCAGAAGTACTTCAATCCAGGCCCTCTTCTGGCATTGCTTAGGAACGACTCCAGTGACAACATCCAATGACTCAAGAGTGGAAAATGTGTAAGTGGCACCCACAGCAAAAGCCAGAGTCCAAAAACAAACTGCCTCATGTTTATTACAGACATGAATACGTATGTACACAGCTACTGTGGAGAAGGAAATAGACACACTGTACATGCAGAAGCCACTTTAATTAATCTATATTCTTAAATATTGTTTAAATATTCATTCATACTGTCCCAAACCAAAAATGAATGTGCCAGCCATGAGGATCTTAGGGAACACTGCTGAGCTACAGCCATGGAACATACCATCCATCCACAAGGCCTTCGTTGACAAACCACGTGAGTTTTCTCTTGGAGAGCACAGTGTTGTTGAGGTTTAGCCTGCTATATTCCCATATATATGGTTTCCTTATGCCCAGAGCCTCAATAATCCAGTAGAATTGTTCATCTCTGTCATGGTATTCAGTTGTTCTCAGTGCATGCGTGACACCTTCAATACTATCAACAATGGGGCAGGCAAAGTCGTACGTGGGATAAACCCTGACAAAAAAGATCTTTAATTAGCAGGGCAGAACAAAACTTTCCTCCCACGTAAACATTTAAACTCAACACAATTTATACTCATGTATTATAAATATTTATAACCTATGATCCGGAAAACTTTCAGATCAAGACTAAAATAACACATACACAACAAACTGTCCACACAAAGATCCAGGAGGCAAAACATTTTTAAGACAAAGAAACCCTTCAAGAAATTAACTGATCACAGCCTTAATATTCAAGCCTAAAAAAGCAGCCCTACACTGCTACTGTTTTTTTCAAACATATGTAAGGACCAAAACTGAAATAATATTCACTGCTGACCATGATGGCCAACTCACAGGTTTTAAAAGTCATTTGCCCAGGTTTCAGCAAGTTCAGAGACTTATCACATATTCTGGTTGAAAAATGCCAGCAGGTTCCAAATATTAGAAGATGTTTACCAAGGAATGGTAAATGCCCTGAAAAGAGCGAAAGTTACAGGCCACACAAGAAGAAAGTGGACATACTTGTAGGTACTTCCAGTCCGAGGGTGAGGCTGGTTTTTACAACGATAAAGAGTTGGATCCCTCATACATCCATTATTACTACTCATATCTATTTTTGCTCGTAGACAACAAGTTTGTCCGTATTCTGTTCCCTTTTTCATTTCTTCCCACATCTGCAGATTCTTATTAACACCTAAGAACAACAAAAATAAACCATTTTCTAAGGTATGATGAAGCTGATATAGAACCACGTTTTACTACTGCAGTAACCAAAATCAGTGTCACACCCCTCTTTAGACACTGGATTTCATTTTCACACATTTTACATTTTGAATTTTTTATGTGGCAATGAATGGCGATGAATTCATACATACACAAGTTTACTGCACTGGTCTAAATGTACACTTAATCCACCCAGCCTTGTAGAACAAAGCACTAAACACTTCCAAGTCCCTATAAGGACCTTGAAGATATGCAATTTAGTAATCTCATCCATATTTCTTAATAAAAATCAAGTTTTGATGCCAAATCAAAAAGGTAAGAAAGCAAGATCAAAGCTTAAAATATCTTACAGTTATTTCTGTGTTTAGATTCCACTCTTTGCTCACGCTCTGCTTTCATTTGTTCTGCAGGAGTATCATCCACATACGCCTTCCCTTCTTGAATAAGCTTCTCAGCATATTTCATTATTGTTTCAAAGTGATCTGAGGTATATGTAAATTGATCCGGTTTGATGTGCAGCATGGCAACGTCTTCAAGAATAACCTGCAAAGTGTGAAATTGTACACTGTAATATTCAGGAGTGGTTGTTTTCTTACATCTTTATCCTCTTCATGTCAGATGGGGTGTTTTTAATGCTCCATTGTCCAGGAAGGATAAGCCATAAGAATAAGCACGAAAGAGAAAAGAGGCATGCACTTCTCACTCATTTACAGCCTATAATCACATGAGGTCAGACTTAACTTCAAGAAGGAAGTAGGACAAGATAAGATGAAAGCAGAAACAAATTATTTGTTAAGGACAAGTTTTGTGCAATGAAAACAACAGTGCATTGCAAGAATTGCATATCTACATACTGCAAAATAAATATTGGAGAAAGGGAAGAAACCAGCTTCCAGTAAAAGGGCTTTAAGCTTTTTCAGGTAAAGTTGACAGAAATTCCTTCAAATCATAAAACTCAAGTGTAACACTGATACCATAAAAACCTAGTGCAAAAAAAGTGTGCATTAGCAGATCTGCATGCCAGGTCCCCTTGAATAAGCTACACAGCGAATGGATTTCTCTGCTCTCGTATCATACCTTTTCAAAGTCTTCTTTCTCTTTTTCTGGATTCGTGTCATCAAATCTCATAATAAGTTTTCCTTTAAAGTTAACTTGGTAGTGCTGATTTAGCAGGGCAGCTTTGGCATGACCAATATGCAGATATCTAAAAAGGAAATAAAAAAATAAATCTATACACCGGAACTACTTCAGCTAGACTTCTTTATTTGTGAGGGAAGGAGAAAGAATGGAAAGCAATACCTAAGTGTAACAAGCAAAACAACCTAGCATATTTTTTGAAATACTATACATTTATGAAAGTAGACTATGTTTCTTCTTTCATAAATTTAGTAGTTAACTGTTAAAAATATCTAAATCTGTAAATTAGAGTGTTGCTATGGATATAAAGAGTGGGCTGCAATTATCTCCATTTTTACAGACTAACTTAAACCAACTGTTGATGATACCCAGTACCAGCAAAGATAATATGAACCTACTACATTCACAGGAGTGGAATTTGGTGGTTGCTGTGTATTTTTTAACATAAGCTATAAAGGTACTGACATTTTAACCTAAATATAAATCCCCAAATCCACAAAATGAAAATGTTTTACAAAAAGAGAGGAACATGTCCCTGAAGAACAATGTTTTAAAACACCAGGATTAAGACACTAAAAACTACTAAAGTAAGTTGTGAATGTTACGCACATACATGTACACAATACATAATTTACAATATTTGAGAAACAGTTTATACTGGACTAATAGAGTAAGAAGCACAACTACAGAAGTCATGTGATGCTGAACAGCCAGTTTAATGAACAAATGTAATCATGGAAGTTTTATAGGTCATCAGGCAATTCCAAAAAGAAACAGAAAATGAAAAGCTGGCTGAAAATTGAATTTATTGTACTGGCTCATCACATTGTCTCTGTGTGGTCTTTAAGGAGTTTGGGCCTTGGTATTCCATACAGTCTGGGCCCTTGGGCCTCCATTATGCAGCTGGTGTCAAGCTTCTCCAAGGAAGGCTATCCCATACATCCTTCTCACATCTAAGCTTCCTTGGAAAGCACCAAGTCCCTTGACCCAACTCATAAGGACTGCATGTCCATATCTTAGCTCCTGGTAGGGCACACACATCCATTATCCATGCAAATGCCATCCTCCTGCTTCTCCTCACCCACTGCTGAGCAGCACAACATCACCTCACAAGCAACCTCCCTATTCCAAGTTCAGGCAACAGTGCAGTGACATATAGAGAAGTGAATCAACGGCTCTAGTGGAGACAAAGCTTAAACACTCATTTGGCTTAACAGCCTTGTCTGATAAGATGATTAACAACCTCACCAAAGCACTTTTTTTTTTAAAGACAAAACACAAATAGAACCTTCTCAAAGTATTCATGTTTCTTACCCACTTGCTTCAGGAGGAAACCTTACAATGACCTTTCCCATCTCTGCACCAGGAAGTTCGACAAACTTCCCAACATCTGCTTTCTTTTCTTTTTCTGTTGCCTTGAAAAGAGACGTAATTACAGATTGTATTAGGTGTAAAATCAGATATAAAACTCTAGATAATAACTTCTGTATCAAACTCTCCTTTCAAACCTATAAGCTGCCACACTGGACCCCAACTCATCTCTTCACAACTTTCACATTACTCAAGGCACTCCAAAACAAGATTAACTCTACAGTTTTAAGTTAATTTGTCTTCAAATCTGGTCCAGGACTGAAAAGTCCCACCAAGCTGTCTAATTTATTCCACAGGAGAAAACAATTGCTAGTTAAGGTTTTGTATCTTAGTGTTCCTAACCTGAATGTGATTAACAAATTCAGTCAACTGAAGAGTGTAATCTTTGCAGGTCTATCAGGATCTCAAACTCTTTCTAGAAAAAGCAAACAATATATCTAAAGAGCACAGCTGATTAGAAGAAGAAGGGCCATATTTCCATGATTCCACTTAAGCACTGGGCTAGACAACTCATGCCTTTCTATATTTGAAAGCGACAGCTTTAGCTGCAAACAACAGTTTACAAAAGTTTAGTTCACTGTATGACTGCTTACTTTTAATTTTTAATTCTCTAACTTAAAAAAAAAAAAATTCTTGCAGTGTATTCACAAAAACAAAGCTACTCTCTCCAGAGGATCTGAGTAAAACTTACCATTTTAACCTTTGGTGTACCAGCAGCCCACTTGGCTCCTACTGACTGGAAAGCACGTTGTACCTCAAGGAAGCTGTACCATCGTTTTGCATGCACAGGAGCTTTGTTTTGCTCTAATTGCTCTTGCCACGCGCTATTATCTGTTAGAAAACAAATCATTTCTCAAACTACTAAATTATAAAAATAAAATTATTTTTATCAACTGCAGCTTTCTAAGACAAAAAAGACTGTGATTTTAAAAATCTACATACTCTGTCTTCTGAAGAGATATTTAGTCACAGGGACACAAGCCATTCAAAAGCAAAATAAATAAACAAATTCCCTTCAAACCCAAAACATACTGCATTGCTTCTTGAATTCATCAAGGCAGAAGGTGAGGAGGAACAGTCAACACACATTTTTCGTTGTATCATCCACCTCAAAATTAGTAGCAACTTCATTTTGACAGAAATATAGGCTATCCTTTTATTGTGTTTACATTTGATGTCTTCCAAGCTTTCTCATAAGTGAAACATGTACCAATACTACCCTTTATTTCTGAGGGGCTGTATTCCCACAGTCTAATTTCCAAGGAACACAACTTCACTAGAAGGATTCTGATGGGGAAAAGGAGAAAACAAAAGACACTCTCTTCAGATTTCTCTCAAGAGCAGTAACTTTGAAAAAATACCAAAAGCTGCTAGATTTTAATCTTAATTATGCACTTTACTTTCAAGTGGAATTTGGTTATACTGAATGGTAGATTGTCATCTATTACCTTTAGATATAGAGCTAAGAGAAAATAAAAACCAAATCCATAAAAACAGATCATCAAAGCTTCTTGAACTTCTAAAGGGTATTTCGCAGGGTAACATGCACCTCTGTTAATAATTCAAAGTAAACACCAAAGAAATTTCCTCTGCTAAGATAATGTCATGGAAAGGTCTACGCATATAATTTTACATTGCACATTTTCATATTGAGGCAACAGGTAATAAAAGATGCTCTTACAATTACTAATACAAAAGAAGTTAGAAAAATATTCCACCTAGGTATTACATCTCATAAATTTCACTATGCAACAACAATTTAAAAATAAGATCTAGGGTTTCCTAAGCTATGCTGTAGCCATCACTAGTGATGCACAGGCCACAGCAGTGTGCATGGCAGTACATAATCTGTCATACAACTAGGAGTCACCACTAGCAACCACAAAAAAGAAAAATTGGGGATTCCTGTTGTATACTGATTGCAAGCCAATAAAACAGAGAATAGAAACCAGTACCTTTTAGTACAGCCCAGACACACAAGTCTGCGAGACTCAGAGAGTTTCCCACCAAGTAGGTCCGTAGAGACAGACAGTGGTTGAGTTCTTGGATGGCTGAAGGGAACTGGCTGGCAGTGGATAACTTTGTAGCACTGAACTCCAGCCAATGGTCAATCTTGTTTGAAGGGACAAAAGATAGTTAAAGTTACTAAAGGAATGAGAATTAAGCTTGTTAAGTAACTGAACAATACACAATCTAAGAGCTGAACAGAAAATATTAACAGGAACATTAGCATTAAATATATCAGATCATAATATATGTTGAAAGAATATTTAAAATAAATTATGTGGAAAAATTCACCCAGAACTATACTAAAAGATGAAATTTAATTTCTTCCTTCAGCATGGATTCAAACTGCTGAAAACACCAACTTTACTGAAGTTATTCCCATTGGTAAAATAATAAGCAGTTCTTAGGTACTCACTTATGACACAGAGCATATAATAACTATTATTCCTCAAATATTTAGATACCGTATTTGTGACCTATTTGATCTTCCTGGTGCTGCTACTGGTCAGTATATCATTTTCCCCTCAGTCCCTATCTTCTCTTCCTCATCTCCTTTTAGATTTGAAGCAATCAAACTCCTCGCCCCCACAAGCCCCACTCCCCTCTCCTGCAAAACTCTCTTCCTGTATCTTTGCACATAAACACACAAAAAAAATATTAAGAATTAGGCTGGTTAATAATGTAGCCCTGTCTATAAACTGAATCCCTCAACCCTGCAAGAGACTAAGTGTGTCTTCTACTCCTCTGGTCCTTTTTCATGTGTAAGTGTTCTGCAAACTGCAATGGGAATCCTTCCAACATTCAAGCCAACGTGGCAGGCACAAGATGTAATTACAACCACCACAGAATTCAGTTCAGTCATTTGCAGTTACACGCCAAAATATGTGCACCACAAATGCAGCTGTCACTGTACTTCTCCAAGTACAGTATTATTTTTGAAAGAGGCAGAAGTGAAAAGAAGTATTGTATCAGAAACACCAGCCCTGAAAGTGTGTTTGCTGAGGTCTGGGCTTAACTTAAAAACAAGGGATTTGGACAGAAATTTTAAATAGCCACAAGGTAACTTACAACCTTTTTAATGCCTCACAGGCAAAATACTAAGACAACACTTCCCTTGAGACCAGCTATGAGGGCTGAAGAGTGATAACCACTGGCTTCAAGTAGAAAAGACCTGAGGATTTGTAGAAAAGACTTGAATCAAGTCCTTCAGTCCCTCCCCAAATTTCAGAGGAAATTAATTTCAATTTGTCTGCTAGTTTCAGTTATCAACTTAAAATTCAGCATATGATTGATTATTCTGAGCTAGATCCAGGAAGAAACCGGGGTCAGGGTTTTGTCTATCCTACACACCAAAAACTATTTCAGGATTTCAGTGCCACACAGTGTTCCTTGATGTTACACTGAAGTGTTACAAGGTAGCAACTGGTGGCAACACAGCTGAGGAAAGTGAGGAGGGAAAATCCCATGTATCACCTTCCAACCTGAATTATTTTATATTAGTGAGCTGTCAGCTTAGGAGCTGCTGTTGCAGGGGTGGGAAAGGACAATCCTTCCAAAGCTCAGACTTCTTAGTCTTCTTTATACGAAGGAAGAAGCTTAGCAAAACAAAACCCGCAGCATCCCACATAGCTGGAACCTCCGTCTGACAGTAAAATGCAGAATGATAGACACAAGGTCAAAAAAAAAACCCAACCCCAAAACACCCTCCCCCAACTTTGAACAGGCAAAAAGAGAAAAAGGAAAAGAACAAACAAACAAAGAAACAAGCAAAAAAAACCCCAAACACCACAAACCAAAAACCAAAAAAACCCCCCCAAAAAAAACAAGAGAGCAGAGCATGATTCAATGCCAGGATGGATGGGGCTTTGACCAGCCTGGTCTAGCGGAAAGTGTCCCTACCCATGGGAGGGGGTTGGAAATAGATGGTCCTTAAGGTCCCTTGCAACCCAAACCTTTTTATGATTCTGTGATTCCTTCTCACCTCAGTGTGTTCCAACAGATTCGAGCCATACAACCCAGCAGAGGCAGCAACTCGAGCCAGGTACCGAGCTATTGAATTCACATCAGTAAATGAAACTTGCCTAAAAACAGAAAGAGGCAAGACAAAGGTAGGTTAAATTACTACCTCCAGTCAGTTCAACTTTAATTGCACACACATAGCTGAAATATGTGCAAAGCAAACACAAAATAACTTCCCTATAAACCAACAGGCAGCAGGTCACCAGAGTAAAAAAAAAAAAATCACAAATAAACCTAGCACAAGAATAAATAAGTCCTTGCTTTTCTATCATCGGATGGAATAATAAGCTTCTAAATATGAAAGAACTTTTTTTAGGCCGAAAATAAGAAAATAAGATTCTGATTATTCTTTCAAATACTAAAACTCTCTCCACATCTGACAGAATTCATAAGTATAACCTGAGCTACAGATTTTCCAGATTATAAGGAGCTAATCAATATTTGTTTTCTTTCCATGAAAGAAGGATGACTTTGAAAAGAATTCCTAGGGAATTAACAGAAGAATTGAGAGGTCTTCATCATGGTTTTAAGAGCTAGCATCAGGGGGAAAAACCCTCTCCGTTTGTTATTCACTTTACTTAATTCATGCTTCACAGAAATCATCCCCTGGTGAACAAATTTGTCTGCCTGTATTTGTTTTTTTACCTAGTCTCCTCCAGATAAAAAACTACTTTGAATTTGTTGTGAAAGTTCTCAACAAATCTGCAGAAGCAAGGCTCTCCAAAGGGCGTATTTCTTTGTTTTCATGTCCCTTTTCCACACAATATACAGTATCAAAAAAAGCTGCATACTGTCAGAAATCTAGCTTACAGTTCATCTAAGATAAATTAATATTTACTAAACAGCTTTGGAAGAAAGATGCATCACAAGCATCAGTTCTCCAGATAAAAGTCATCTCTACTCTACAGTCCCACGTAGATGTGGATTGCAAAAACAGAGCTCCAGTTGCTTCTAAATCAAGCACTGACATCAACAAAAGGAGTCCCTGTAAGTGCTCTTTAATGGACTGAATGCTACACTCCAACTTGTCCAGCCAAGGTTCCACTCCTGTTCTGTCATTGTTCTCTATTTCCTTTTATACTTACTGTGTCCTCTATAAAATTAAAAGAATTCTGATAGCCCTCAAGCTTTGCAAAAATCAACAAAAGCTCTGAAAATTATACAGAAGACTTCTTGATACATTAACAATTAGAATGTGTCCCATTTTTAGTACAAATGGACCAGACAGTCTCATTAGGTTAATTGCAGAAAAACATAAGGAATATATTTAAATGGGAGGGGCTTTTTGTTTGCTTGTTTTGAATTTTTCTTTGTTTCCAAGCATCTAGGATCCAGTACATATCTCGAAGATCCATAAAATATAACTAAAGCCAAAAGTCACAGTAGGGTGTTTAAATTACACAAAGTGTATCCTATTCTAACTTCATCATCAGATTTTAATGACACTTTTTTAAACTGAGAAAAACAAAACATTTCCAATACATGTTCACTTGAAAAGTCTGTGAAATGCACTTTTATTGTTTTCACTAGTTCATACCAAAACAAATACCCTTTGATTATTCAAGCAAAACTGAACACATGTATGAAAAGGGAAAATGTTACTCTGAGTAAAATCTTACTTATGTTTTAAAGGTTGTTATTTCCTTCAGGAAAAACAAAATACTTCCACCCAAACAGCACTAATCAACCTCTTTGGAAGTTATAAAAGGCTCCTTGCAGCCAGTGCCTGCTAACTCCAGGGCTAAGTAAGGAAGAATGAACAGGGCCAATGCAATATTACAAGCAAAGAGTGGCTCTTGAGAGTGACATGAAATGCTGCATAATATTCAAGAAGCACAAGACAAGATGGGGATAAGGGACAAAAATACCCAGCAAACACAAAACAAAAAACCCAAACAAACAAACAAAAAACCTCCAAAACAAACAAAACAAAAAACCAACAAAACAAAACACAAATTATTTCGAATCATAATAAATCATTATTGCATTGACTTGTAAAAAGCTTTGCAGAACGGTTGGATTCATCTGCCTCGGAGGAATAACTACTCTACAATGTGCATGTGCTCACTACACAAAACACAGAAGTTGTACTGCAGTTTGTTTTCTGAGAAGACACAAGTACACCAAAACTCTCCATAAGCCATCAGCACTTAGCAGAGTGGTTTGCTTAGGAGCTATTACTACACGAAGTTTTGAAGCTAAGGCTTCAAAAATAACCTTTAAAATAAAATTCATCATCTCAAATGAGCGATAAACCTTTCAGGTAGCTAGCTGACAGCTAAGTTTCAGCTAGTTAGCTGAAAATTTTGTCACCAGATTTTAACCGAGCTTCAAAACAGAACCTAGAAGAATCACAAATAAAATGTTCTTTCTTGTTCAAGTGAAGTCATTATAACTAATGGATTCCTGAAAAAAAAAATCAAAATCTGAAACATCCCAAGTGATTTTCACATCATGCCAAAACAAGATGCTTCAGCAGAACTGATGCCATGAAATCCATTTACCAAAAGCATTAGTTAGGATACGAGTTCAGCTGATGCTTCTCACATTGCAGATATACTTTTAACAGACTTTAAGGTAGAGAATCAATTTTTTAAATGATTGTACAATCAAGCTAGAGAAAATTAATGCAATATTGAGGTCTGGAATAACTTCTTGAACATAAGCCCATGCCAGAGATGAGAGGACACTAACACACAAAAAATTTCCATCTGATGGGACCATGATTCTAGACATTATCCACACAGGGCCAAAGTGCAAAAGAAGAGTGTTTGCTTTACATTTCTAACAAGCTCCATTACAGCCCAAGTGAGTGATTTTGCAATGCAGTAGGGAGAAGGCATGGTAATACTAAATTATTTAATGAAATTAAATATTATTTCAAAGCCAAGTATATACATTTAAAATATTCCAAGATAATTTCCAAGTGTCACGGGAGTGTATTCCTATATTTTGACATTTACATCCCTACACTGCCTAAACTGTCAAAGTAAAACTTAACCCAAACCTGACTAAGGTTACTTACGGAGAAAACCTTCTCCTGCAACTAAAAAATATCCAATTAACTTTCTGTCATGCAAGCTGTATCCCACATGAGCAAAACACACACTGAAGATTATTAAAGCTGTTCCAATTAAATCCCAATACAACCTGTCACATTTCTCTTGCTTTAATTCAAAACCACAAATTCAACGCCATTACCAGGCACAAAATACTAAATTTTTTAGCCTAGAACCCATTCTAGTTAAGGCTATCCAGGCACAGCAAAAGATAACATTATATAAGAATTCCTATCTGAGTTCAGGTCTAACATTTTAAACAGAAAACAATATTTGCAATCAGTAAAACAACAATGACTGAAGACTGTGACTCTTCCTGTGCTTTGATTTCCTGCAAATATATGTACACAGTGACAAGCTTTTTACCTAAGGTTAGAAGACATGGAAATGCTCAGTTGGTGTTAATTTATGAGAAGCAAGTCAGTAACTCTGCAATATAACATGAAATATGTTGCTTCTATAGCCATTCTACAGACATGCTTTATGATGCATTGGTGGCCTTAACAGCATCTTCTACTGAATTAGCTCACAAAACGAGAGCTTGTCAGTAAGTCCATGAACAATAGATTCCCCCCTGATCTTCTAAAAAACAATCAGTGTTCAAAAACTATAGTTATAATCAGTAATTCCAAATTCATCATGGTGTTAACATACTTTAGGTTACAACTGCAATGCTTATGTGTACAAATATGCTCCTTATTGTAGATACTAAATGCCAGAGTTTCCACTGATATGTCAGTCAGCAGGATATCTCCTCTGGATATATCCAGATGTCTTAACTGATATGGAATTTAAGATGACAATGCAGCTTCCTAAAATGAACAATGTTAGTACTGCATTTCTGATAGGCATTTGATCTTACTCAGACTGTAAAAAACATCTTCATGCCCCAAACTTGAAATTATCCATTCCAATGGGAGAGTATTTTTAGAAAGACAGACAACAGATTACTACAAAAATTTCCAATATTCTTTCTACGGTGTGCAGATGGATACACTGAATAGCACAGCACAGTAATTAGCACTTTCCTGAGATAACATCATGCCTTTGCTGAAACACACACAGGAGGGAGCCTAAAATGATTTCATCTAAACATTTAAATTTCAGTCCACCACACACGTACAAGTACAAGGAATCTTATATACCAAAACTGTCTAATATAAAATGGCCTTGCTGTTGGTAATCCATGGCACCACAAAAAGTTCTAAACAATAGTGACTGCTATAGCATAAATGGTTATACATAGGTACATTTAAATAAAAATACAAGAGTTTCTTCCATAAAGATTTAGTTGAGAATATATTGTAAATGTTTTGCCTGTGCTACAGAGACATCAGTAATGCAGTGATGAATAAAACTGTACCTTTTTTCTCTTCCTCCTACCTCAAAAGGTTACTGTCAATGTTACAGCCATGTGATTTTTAAAACTGCTGACCCAAAGGTAGAAGGAGAGATGCAAAGTCACTTACTCGGACACACAGAGGATGGTTTCTTTGCCTTCTTGCACTGAAATTTCAACATCATTCTTCACATGCTCCACCGTCAGCAGAGCTCCTTGAAAAAACAAGAGAAAAAGATACTGAACTTCCTTCCAGGAGAGATACCTTTCATAGTTACAACCAACCAGTCACATCTCTTTTCCAATAGCACCAGGTGACTGAACAGGCTCCTTCAAGTAAGAATGCCCAGGGAAACAAAAAAATCAATCTTCAGTCTCATATGCAAGAGGCTTCTTCTTGGCAAGCCTTACAGCTTCAAATTGATAATGTCCAGCACACAGTGATCTGCAGTGAGCTCAGCAAGTGTCAGCTGCAATACATTTTGCTTCCTAAGGGTATGGTAAAAATTAGTCCTGTCCCCCAGTATATGAGGAGAATGTAATCAAAAAGCTCTTAATTATTGAACAGTATTACTAATGTACTCCATCCCAGCCCTGATACATGCAGCAAAGGAGATCAATTACTGAATATACCAGTACTTTCTGAACAAGGATGAGACTATTTTTAACCTGATTTAAAGTTTATGAACACATTAACCATTCAAAACCAAGAAACCTGATCCACGTGAAAGTGCAGGGAACTTACACAGGGTTTTCAGAATAAGTAGTTCACCAGTGACAGTAAAAATGGTCTCCAGAAAGAAAAGAATTATTGAAGTTTTTAGGCTACACCATTGACTCGACAACAGCTCTGCCCACATTCAAAGAGGCTTGATGCAAACCTGCTCTGATCTCAACACTCTACAGCACGACACAGCAGCTCAAACAAAGCACCGAGCTCACTTGGCTGTGTTTCTGCACTGGCTCTGCTCCAGAGTCAGCCTGCTGAGCACAAGCAGAGGAGCTTGCGTTCTTTAACTTTGCTCAGAACCACGTACAAAGGCAGCAAGCTTTTGCATAGGCAAACCAGGCAAAGGACTGTACTCTAGGTCTGGAAAGGCACCTAACCTGTTACAGCCTCCACGGTGTGCTGTGCACTTCATCTTCCCTAGAACAACACTCTAGCTAGCAAGGCAGATGATACTATAAGCTATTAATACACTGGCCTAAATACAAACCACTGGAGCTAGGAATTCCCTAGCTCTCACCTCTGCTCAGCTGAAAACCCTTCTTGTGGCATTAAGAGTAAGTCAAGGTTCTTCTTCTCATCCCTCAGCTATCCATCTGTGAAATTCAGGGTGACATCCCTTATGCAATATGTTAGTAAGACACGTAAGTATTTTAATGACACGCATGGAAATGCTTTGAAAATGACAAGTATTATATGAACCAAGCTATGTAATTAATACTAATTACACTAAAAGCTACTACACTTTTCCCACTGCACAGCAGACATTATGAAGAGTATGAAGTAGGGATGAGTAGGATGAGTGTGCTTGTCTTCTTGATATAAATGTTCCATCTGTAATATGTAGTATTTATGACACAATCATGCAATCTCCTGAAATAAACCTCCAGTGCCACTCACCAGCTGTCAAAGAAAATAAGTCTCCAAAGCCCCTAAACCTGATGTTAATCATAACTCATATTGCATCATTTTCTTTTCTGGCAGATCAGTATAAACAAGTATCAGGAGAAATTTTATTTAAACCTCATATGTTTTTACACCTTGAATCAGTAGTCGTGCAAGTTGTATTCAACTCTGAAATGCATTTGGGAATAATGGCAAGAAAAAGAAATCGATTAACTACGATGAAGAACAGGAAGGAAATTTATTTTGAATAGCTATAACAAAATGGAGAAATTGTATGGAACACATATAAAGGATTGTTTCCAGATGGGTGGAAGTGCAATGAAGGAGGTTCTCATATTTTTAAAGGCAAAATAACATCGAAGGGCAGTAAGCAACGGAGAAAGCAAGATTTCACAGTGCAACTTCGAGCCAGCTCCCCAGAGAGGAATTTTACCAGCAGATTAGAACTGAAAATGAAAGATAGCAGCACAGTGGCAGAGCTCACGAACGAGCAATGTGAACTAGGGCTGCCTTGAAAATTCAGCCTCAACGTGCCAAGTCACCCGAGGTTGTACCCGTGCCCGAGTTCCTTCAGCCCGAGTTGTGCCCAGTGCCGGCCGCTTCGCCACGGCCCGAGCAGCTGCCCAGAGGGACCCGCTGGGGACCTGCGCCCCGCCTGGTGCCAGGGCCGCAGCGGGCACACGGCCCCGGGAAGGGCGGCAGGGATGGGAAGGTCGGGAGGAATGGGAAGGACGGGCACGGGCCCCGGTACCGCCTCGCCCGGCTCCGCACGCGGGCACAGCCGGCGCCGCATGATGCAACACGGGCGGGCTGAGGGAGGGAGGGAGGGGACAGAGCCCCGCCGGATCTCCGGCAGAGCGGGATCGGGGCGGCGCGGGGCGAGGCCGGGCCCGCACTTACCGAGCGGGGGACTGCCCGCGTCCACGGTGAGGCTCAGCGCCGCCATTCCCGCCGCCAGCGCCGGAACCGAGGGAGGCAGCGGGGCGGG
>VZTD01002920.1:0-18516 GCA_013397725.1 Rhagologus leucostigma
TTTTTTTCCTTCTTTTTTTCCCCTCAATCAGAAAATGAAGTGGCAAGAGTCTGATTTCATGAACTCATTTTTCAGCGTTATCATACAATTTTGAAAAACAATTTGGAAAATCAATGTGAAAAATTACTATCAAAAATTCAGACTAAGGACAAACAGCCATATCTTCACGGAAAGAAAAAATAAAAAGTGAATAAGCATCTTACAAATGCCTTTAAAAAAAAAAAAGAAGAAAAGCAGTAGGGAAGTCATTTAGAAATATATTTTTGCTGTTTTGTTTTGTCAGTAAAATGACAAGTTTTCCCTTCACATTCCCTGCAGTCTGTGCCAGTTCCACATCCTTGTATTTCATTCACAGCCAGTGATTATGTTTACATGGTCTTAAAATGTCGTGACTGAAGTCGGAGCCAGTCATGCAGTTAATTTAAAAACTGACAGATTGTATAAACTTTATTAAACAAAAATAAGGTTTGCAACAGCAGTGCAGAGGCTTTGTCGTTATGAGCAAATCGTGTTGAAATACGTGGGAATTTTATGTTCCATGAATTCAGTGTTTATTTCTTCAAAATTTTCTTTCTTTCCCTCCTTGCCTTTTTTCTCATAAATGATTAACACTACAACCAAACCAAAAAAGAGTAATCGTTATAAAACAATAACAAAGAAGCCTGATTCAATCAATTTTTACTGCAAAATTTCTTTTCCTCCAAAGGTTTTTAGCCATATGTCCACTTGATGTGCAAAATTATTGTTTTAATAGACTAGACTTCAGAATTTGAAGCAGAATTTGGCACTCAGGGCCATTTAACTTCTCTTGCTGTTTCGCAGTTCCAAGACAGAGTGGCTTGGAGATTTTGGAAACCTGGGTTCTAGTAATGACCCAGCCACTAAATTTTACATCAGTTTAGATGTATCACTTATTTGAGGCTGATTTTCCCCTCTCTTTCTTCATCTGTCTTATGCAATCCATTCGAGCTATTTTTCTATTTAGCAGTGCCTGCTTTAGAACCCAGAGCCCAGGAGTGAATACTCACATCTGTGCACTCCACTCCCTTTCACACAGAGACTCTCACAAACCTTTCCTTCAACCTTTTGATTGCACCTTTGCTGTGCCAGTCCTCATCCTGCCCTCCAGTCAGATGGAACTGAATGCACCAGTCCCAACACAGCTTTTTCTTTCACGCGCACAAACATTTGGGTGCTTCCAGGTATATAAATATACCCACACAGATGCAAACCAGCATTTTAAATAGCATCTAGTAGATATTTTAGACAGCATTTAGTATTTTTCTCACCTTGCTCAATATTAATATCCAGAATTAATAATGAGTTTAACATGTTAAATGTAAATGCTGATAATCTGGCTCTGACTAGGAGTGTAATGGGAAGGGGCGTAAATGAAAGTAAGGTGTAATGATATCCTGGTAGTACTCTGCAGGACACTGCATCATTTGGAGATGTGCTAGAGGGATGCTGTCGTACTCGGACACGAAAAGAACCACGGAGACCCAGCTTGGTCAAGGCAGAGGGAGAAGCCAGAAAAGCCTCATTGTTTATTTTACAACATGTGTGTATGCTTCTAGGAATGACCGTGGATTGGAGGATGAGGTTACCACCTCTCCAACCACACTGGTCAAACGAAAAGACCATCATTCTTTCTCCGCCTCAGGAGAAGGAATGAAAACAAAAAAGAACGGTTAGCTAAACACAACTATGTTTACAGAAAGTACGTGAGAACATAACTGTATTTACAGAAAGTGTGTGAGAACTCCATCACAGAAATGAAAACATCAAAAGACTGCAAAACTCAGGGAGACAGGATGCCACCAGAATTCTTCCAGTATGAACTAAGTTCAGTTTCATTAAGGGCTGAGGCAAAACGCCTTGCTCAGGGTGAGAGCGGAGAGCCTACAAATGGGCAGTTACCATACAGAAGCAACTGGTTATTATTAAATCACAAAGAATCAACCCAAACAGAACAGGGGGATTTTGGAGATAGGCATTATCCGTATCCAGCTATACAGAGATGCGTTCCATGCCCCAATTTGAAAAACACATTATAAGGAGAAAACAGGAGAAATTATATGGAAGAAGCTGTTAACAACAAAGTGAACACAAAGTTGTTTAGAGACGCATTAGAATGTGGGTGCAAGCTTCTCTGAGCAAACCACAACCTTCCTAAAGTGCTGCTGCAAATACAATCCCTTCCTCATTGTTGCATGTTTTCCAAGCAATATACCACCATAATGCTCAGCATCATAAACATTTTTATTGCTCCAAGTCCTGGTGAAATCTATGATACCAAAGCCCTGTTTATTGTACTTGGACCTCGTGCGTTATGGAATTGCTGCCTCTATTGGTCATAAAACAGTGTTCTGGTCACAGAATATATACCAGCAGCCATCTGAGCCTTAGTCTGCTGCACCTTCTTAGGCAGCATTACCACGATTTATCCTTACTCTGCAGAATTCTATTAAAATCAATAATGCAAGCACCTCACTCACCCAGCAGAGTGTGCCTCGTAAAGATTGCCTGCAAAAGCCTTCCATATATTACTCAGTAAGTTGCCTTTATGAAATATACATGTGACCAAATTGCAGACTTAATGTTTTATGTCTCTTTTATCTTCTTTCTGTAAGAAGCAGAGAGAACTGAAGCCTACAAGCAGGCTTCCTGTTTACCTATCAAAAGCTGGAAATCCAGAGTATTTATAGGACTTCAAAGTAAAATGATAAATAGAAGTAAAAACTGATAAATCAGGTAAAAAACCTATATGGATAAGTCCAGTTTATGCACTGAATGCTATTATCAAAAAACCTATTTGCAGAACTACGAGAAACAGACAGTGAAATCTACCTTTGGTGAGCAAACCAGAATTTAGGATGGAGGAGATTTAGAGATCTCATCCAGATCACCTACACACGTATTCACACATTCTTTAGAACAGAATATACTTTATTTATGCTAAAATTAACGCTTTTTTCCCAGTCTTTGCTTAAAAATCACTGTTGATAGGGATATTCTCTCAGAAATCTAGTCCAGTGCTTCATTACCTTTAAAGTTATAAAGGTTTTTCTTAATGTTCGGACTAAATATCCCCTGCTTTAATTTGAGCCTGTTCAAACTTGCACTCTGTGGAGCAGACATGGAGAATTTATGGCCTCCTGCTTCTCAGCAACCTCTTATGTACTGGAAGATAATTACCACGTCTCCCTTTGGACTTCTCCACCTTAGACTGAGAGAATCCAAATCTTTCAGGCAGGCAATGAGGCAATTAAGAATTCATGCAGCTGAGGAAGCTCCTAGCACAGGTGCTTGAAGATTTGGTTATGCTAATTTTCAAAAAGGACAGTTCTTTTGGAAAAAATCAGTAACACAGTGTGAACATCATTCCTAGGCAGTGATCACTGGTGCCAGGGCTTTGAAGGAACTGAGTGAAGTGTAGACAGCAAAGCCTGAAGAGGTTGCTCCTGCTGTCATCCTGCAAATAAGGAGAAATGTTAGGGTAAACCAGCTTCGAAGAAGGAGAGGAAAGAATGGAAAACTCTGGTCTTTGGATGTAGCTTCTCCTTAACTTTCCTCCACACTGGGATTTTTCTCTCCAGAGCTGTGCTGTGATTTCTCCTGGCAACATGAGCTCATGAGGACAGTTTACCCAAATCCCCATTCCTTAAATACTTTAAATATTTCAAGTGGGTGGGAAGCCAAAAACTAGGGGACTTACCTGCTGAGCCTAGATACACATTAAGACAAAAATAGACATTTGCAGGGCTTAGCAACATGCTTTCCTCCTCCCTAAACCCCCAGAATTTGGCTTCACATCCTTGAGCACCATCTACTGGCTTTCTGTCTGCCAACTTCATGCATCTAAACCACCAGACATTGTGTTTGTCCCACCAGCACATTGCAGGAGCTCGGGGTGGAGAATAACAGACAGCTTGAGACCAGCCCATAAGTTGGACTCTGTTTCTGTGAAATGTTTGTCGAACAATTTTGAGTAATTAACAATTTCATAATAATCAAAGTCTGTGTCTGGACAATTTTCAAAGAGATAATAAGGCTTAACTGAGCCAGTAAATTATTTGCTGTGAACGGTTCAACCAGCTGTACGCTGTGCATTGCAGATTCCATCCTTTCTGTTCCCTCAACTCAAGCGACAGTTCTTATGTTAAAATGATGAAATAAAGCCTACATCCCTAAAAATAATAATTAAGCACTAGGGAGCAGTAAACAAGCATAATAAAGTTATTCGTAAACAGTTAGTTTCTAGCGCTGTAAGAAAAGGGTGTAGCTCAATTTTCAAGTGTTTTTCAAAACTTGCTTTCATTGGAGGGTTTCCAGATTCTCTGTGTTTTTCTTCCAGATAATCACTGACAAGCAGAGACCATGTCTTATTTTACTCCTCCTGTTGTACAGAATCCACAAGTAAAGCATCCTACAGGAATTCCATGGATGAAGACCCACAACAGAAACATACACAGTGAAATAATTCAAGGAGCTCTGAGGGTTTTACACCAGAGTCTCTCTTCTCCTTGTGCCACAATCACACAGGTTTTTCACATGTCCAGTCTTCCATTTCCATTTGTGACCCTGTGGAGTTCAGTATGGAACCCATTGCAGCAGTGGAGCAAGATTTCCAAATGACATGGAAATGCAAGGCAGAAATAGCATCTTTGAATTTTGTCTGTAGTGACACTTCCATGTTCTTACTCTACAGCCTAGATTCAGATGTAAATTGTGCATTTTCTGTGCTGCAAAGCACTTCGAGTTATTCTTCAGCCCTCACTAATTTCTAGAGCTTATATTCACTTCCAAATGAAAGATATGAGGAAGGAAAAACGACCACAAAACACTCATATCTGTCATTTTTATACCTTAGGAAAGGGAAATTACCATAAGATATATGAATAAAGTTAAGCAATCTATCTATTTCAAAAACATGGTTTGGCAGCTTGACTCATGAAACTTGTACAAAACTGATTATTTTTATTTTTACACAGCCCTGTTCAGGCAGACGCTTTGTCAAGCTACGTGCACAACGTAGAGAAACACTGAATTAATTTTTCTGTGATAAAATTATACGTACAGCCATAACGGAAAGTTAGTGGGTTTAAGTGTTTGTCAGAACTTGAGTGTTGGACTGTTCAACATGGAATGAATTAGAATTTATAGTTACGTGCATACCTACATACATATACATACATACATACCTACATATATATATATCTCAATATTTCACCTCACTTTAAGTGAAGAAAAGTGACTAGAGGGAAGCAGACTATCCATAGAGAATCATAAAGTATGGTAAAGACCTCCAAGATCATAAAGTCCGACCTTCTGGGACACCACATATTTTCTGTATCGGAATCTAGACAAAAGGTTTCTAAAGAGTAAATAAATTCCTTCCTGCTCCTGAAGGGCCTTAGGCCTTGAAATAGATGATGAATTTAATGTTTCATTAGCGTGATTTAGCATGGTCTCATTTGTGCCTCACAGGCCTGGCAGTGGGGCACCCAGAGAAGCTGAACTGCCCCTCCTCTGTCTGAGAGACTCCCCAGTGACAGAGTCTTTCAGCTGATAGGGGACCATGGAAGTCTCCACGCATTCCACTCCTCTTTCAACTTCATAAGCCTGAAAATTCAATTAGAATTAGCACTCTTGGTACATTGCTCTTACTGTCACAGATAGGACCTGTGCGAGAGTTTTTAATTAAGCAGCAAATGAAGCCTGACATCACCTCTGACTCAGCGGTGGAGCGGGATGCAGTGAGGTGTCTGCCATCGCTGCTAAGGGGTTCTGATGTCCCCCCACTGCCCCTGGGGCCAGCTCAGCCCCTTCACGTGGCTCACGTGTAGAAAGTGCTTGAGAGCACGAAGGAGCAGGGGGAGAGGCAGGAGTGAGAGCAGTGATTTCGTCCCAGAGGATTTAGCAGGGGATTCTGACACACGGAGACTGCAGAGACTCTCCTGCGCCAACGCCGGTAGCTAAAGCTGGTTAAGTGTCTCCAGCTGTGAGCCGACTCCCACGAAGAGAAGAACCATAAAAGCCCTATCTAGGGCAGCCAAGTGTGAGGAAGTCACTCAGCCTGAAAGCCTTCCCATGATTTCACTTCACCAGCAGTCACGACTACTCCTTTTCAGACAGCTCAGTCCGCTTTGCTTTGCTTTGCTTTACTTTACTTTACTTGCCAGCTGAAACTGGAGTACACAGATCTGCAAGCTCAAACCCAGAAGGCTTACTGTTAGCTCAGTTGGAGGGAGAATTTTGTGAATATATCAGGCGAGTTGTTTTTAAAGGTCAGAGAAAAATTTGCAGAGATAAGAGTCATCTACTCCTTCCTCTCCCCTAACCCAAAGGAAAACCAGATTTGCACTTTGCCGACACCAAAAACATGAGCTGCAGAAATAAAGGTAAAATTGCTTTGCAAGTTACTTTTCCCGGAACCAACAATCGTTGGACAACACTTGAACTCTCCCCCAGCCCGAAAATTCACTGTGCACTAAGAAATGCAGTTAAAATCATTAAAAGGCAGAAGTGTTTTTTGTGTTTGACTCTTTTCTTTTCAGAACTACATTCATGCAAATCAAATAACACATGAAGCAGAAGGCTGGGGTGCAAGCATTGCTTTTACCGGAAAGTTTTTGTCACTTTTTCCCAATGCATCAGGAAAAAAATGCCGAAGCCATCATATAATATTCTCAGGCTGGTATTTCTCATTGCAGCAATGTTTTCTCTTTTTCTTCCTGTGGTTTAGTCAGGTAAGCGTTGCTAAACACTTGACAATTCCTTCTGAGTCTTGCACCTCCCATAAGTAAGAGTGAACATACATTTATCTTAGTGCTTGAGTCACTCAAAAGAGTACTTAAAAATGCCTACTTTTAGCTAAAAAGAAGTTTGGAGCTTTTTTTTTTTCCCAACTTCTCGAAAATTATTTTGGAAAAGAACAAAGACAATGCTTTAAAACAATTCAGCTCAGAACTGGTGCGGGAAATGAACTGTTTATGTGGCTCTATTTATAGCAAACCTCTAAAAATAGTAGTGCTTTCTTCCACATTCCAGAATAGGAGAGTAGGACAATATCAGTCCTTCAAACAAATGACAGTATGAAAGACCAACCCAAAAATTCCTATACTGAAATAAAGGACATCATAAATAACATTCTCGGAAGGAGGAGTCCAACAGGAAGAAAGGGAATGAAAAATTTTTGCTGTCTCACTGAAAACACGTATGACTAATATCCCAGTCTTCCTTTTTTCCCTGAGTGCCTCACTTCAGTTGGATGAATCCACCCATAAAAGCCATATAGAACATAATCACAGAAGTCGTGGCAAATATCCATAAAGGATCTGCTCTCTGACCCAGAGAGGAGGGAGACCTGACTGTAGAGCAGGTATTGGCATCCTTGTCTATATCTCAGGCTGTCTTGAGAGTCAGGATGCCATTCCTCTGACCTGTTTTAGAGGATTCACACTTTTATGAGGAGGTGAATCACCCGTGAATGTCTCTCCACAACTATAAAGATAGTTTAAGATAATTAGCTCAGTTCTAGATAAGTATGGCCAGACCAATTCTACCCGAGGGGGTTATCGTGTCTATGAACAAACCAAAATAAACCCCGACAAAATCACAGCATGGGCAGGTGAGTGAGTCCTTGGAGCATGATCTGAGTCTCTGCTCCACAGACCAGTCTGAGCCACTGCACTGCCTTTCATTACTCTGCCCTTGGAATTCAATGATCTTTTGTGTAACACCTGAACAGTTTTCTCTCTCTAACCAACAGCATTCACATTCTGCTTGGGGGGACTTTGGAGAGTTTTGCCTCTCTGTGTATTCGAATCAGGTTCTCTTATTGTAAAGGAAGTGTTGGGGTTTTTAAAAACATTTTTTTTTTCTGTATTAAACACTGAGAAGGAGTAAAAAGTCATCATGACATCCACCAGTTTGTCTTCAGGGCCAGGAAGAGACTGGGCAGGGCAGGGAGGAATCAACAGTTTAACACCACTTCTTCTGTATCTGCCGTAACAGCCCACTTACAGAAAAATGTTAACAGCATTTCCAGAAAGTTCAGGGAAAGGTAAACAGAAAAAAAAGTGAGAGCTGGGAGATGAAAGCAAAGTGTTTTCCTTACAAGAGATACCTGCAGGTGTTCTCAGCCATTACTGCCTGTGTACTGTTTTTTTCTTTTCCCTTCTCCACAAGTACCTTGGCGAAAAGAACAGGCTTTGAGACTTGTAACAATAAAACCCATCTTCCCAAAGGGGAAAAAACAACTGACAACAAAACAAATGGATACTCTGGAGAAATATGTTGTCAAAATCCATAGCACAGGTTTAAGACACAAATCTGAAGGTGCATCCCTTTGTGATCAGGACTTCCTATAAGAAGTTTTATATCATTCCTTGGTACTGTAAAGAAGCTGCATTTTTAAATCTCCAGAATGGCAGGAAAATAAAGCTAAGCAGAGAAATAGGGCCATTAGATGCACGTTCCAGAGGTGCCAAGCAAGAGCGTGGCTTTCATTCTCAAACCTGAGTTGTCCAAGGAGGACAGAGGCACAGAGTGCAATGCACAGGGGATGTATGGGCTGTGCTCACTGTTTACAGCACAGAGAATAATTCTCCATCAGATTCCATCCCCTCTGACACTGTGCTGCATCCTTAGGCTGCCTCTCCTCCTTTACAAACTGCTCGAGGTGTCTTTCCCTATTTCCTTAATTAAGGATGCAGTGTTTGTACAAGCCTGATGTTGGCTTGCAAATATCAACATGTGGAGTTTCATCACGGCTATGTTGTGACTGAAGTGATCAGCACCTGCATTTAGGAAATTTGTCACAGATGGTTGATGAAGAGAGGAGATGCACTTTGAGAAGGGCAAGGGAGGTCAGGAGCAGTCAGCTCTGGTCAGAACTTTAATGGTGTTCAGTGGGCACTTCTTCACAGGATCAGGTTTTTCTGGCTCCTCTTCAAAGAAATGGTCAAACCCCAATAGTTTTCCCCTTTTAACAGACTCTCCAGACAAACACTGAACCTGGAATGAGAACTGCCACGTGTGCAACACCAAACTGCAATGCTCTACTGCCAGCAGTGTTTGCAAAGTGTGCCCAGGCAGCTCCAGGAGAGAAAATGTTTGGGATTTTCTGTCTTTGCAGACAGAGTTCCCTTCTTTGAACTCAAGTTTTCTGAGGCAGAGTAACAGCTGTAACGCCTGATAGTAACACCAAAAATTAACTGCTCTGCAAAAATACTCTGTGGTATTGTGTTATCGTTTAAAAAAATCAGTTTTACTGAAATTCTCTAGAAATAGAAATTAAACCAAGAAATAGACTCATTCTTCTCAGACTAGGGTGAACAAAATTTCTAGAGTGAACATCCTTCACTGATACTTTCATACAAAGTGATTTGACCAGATGCTGTTCCCCACAGTCTGACAATCTCTCTTTCATGGCTTAGTTATTTCTGCACGTTGTAGGAGTCTCTGGCCATGAACATCATCTAGTGAGCAAATATCTGAAATGTAGGATGGGAAACAAAGTCTGGCTTGTAGCCAGGAATCAGCAAAGGATCACACAGGGCTCCAAACTACAGTGTAGGTTCATTATGAATTTAGTGTGAAGTTGATAAAAGGCTTTTAAGCACTTCTGAATGATAATTATTTAATTCTAATTTTTAATTTTTTGAAACCGATATTTTTACCTTTTTTTCCTTCAACTCAGAAAAAAAAATATAATATAATGAGAACTAACAAGAAACATGAGTACTTTGCACTTAGTGTAGTAGACAGACATTTTGAAAAATACACCCAAAATTGATATTGGTTAAGGTGGTTGAACAGGGTGTACAAAACTAAAGTTAGATGAGTTCTTCTACAGAAAAGACACTTAATGAGATGGACTAAGCACTTTTTTGTCTTAGTCGTAGACTTGATATATGTTTTACTCCCAGCCTACTTCCTTTTTTATGTTCATTAATGATACACAGCTTTGCACAGGGAATCTGGCACCAATGAAGGTCGTTATGTGTCCACACTGAGACAGGATTTAGATTTGCTCGTTATGGACTACCAGAGATACATGTTTGCAATAATACGAAGGTATTCAACTAAAAACAGAAAAAAAATCTGCCAGGCTTTTTACAAAGTGATTTTATCTTTGAATTTCACAACCATTAACACATTCAGCTTTATTTCCACCCACAGAAAGGCGTGTGACAGGAAGGAAAATCCCCTCTGGGAGGAGAACATGTGTTGTAGTTGGGTTAGCTGATGTCTCTCTATCAATTTGTGGCCTGAGTTTGGCTGAAGAATCCCTTGTAATATCTATTTAAAATAGCATTCCAGGTGAAAATTTCCTTCAAAATTATTTCTTGCTATATGAAAACTAGGAAAAGTGCTTAAACCCTAACTGGATGTTTCCGTTCATCTTCTACAGATACAAAAGCAGTGGTCTTCAGTTAGTAAAAAGAATTGAAAAAGGAAGGGTTGAAAGTCAATAAGATTAATCAAAAAATATTCTTGTTTCTGATTTGCTTTTAATTTTCAGTGAACAGTGGTGGCAGAGTCACTTTATCTGCGCCAACTTGTAGAAGAGAACACCTGTATCACCACCCTTCCTTCCCTTTCACATTAAAATAATTCCTTCTTGTGTCCCAGCTTTGCAAGCAATTTCACAGGTCTTCAGCTTCACATGGGTGACCAGACCCTTTTTACCCTCAAAAGCATGAGTTACGCTCAGGCACCAGGGTTCACAGGACAGGGACTCCTCAGAGGAACTTTGGCCTCTCCAGCACTGGTTTCCAAGAACAGCTTTCTGAAATAACATCCATCCAGGAAAACTGAAACTGTTGAGACACATTTTTGCTTTTCTTATTGATGTCTCCTCCCTTTTGTCCCTCCTTTCAGTGCCTGTATTTAATGACCGGATATTTTTTAAGCTAGCTTGTAGAAATAGGGAGTTTATATTCTCAAAACATGGCAATTACCAAGCGTTCTGTAAATACAAGGCACAGAGTTCTTCCAAGACGTGGAATTAAAGCCTGTCTTTTGAAAAGACATTTAATCTTGTGCTGAAGAGTAAACACACAACACTTGAGGACCTCCTTGCCTCCCGAGGGAAGTTGTTTCCATGTTTAATTTCCCTCAGCTCTAGGAGACCAAATCTTATTTCTGGCTGAACCCACTCCATCTGCCCCTGCACATCCACATTTCATCTCCTTTTGCAAGAGCAAGAAGCTTTGCAAAGGCTTTCAGATTTCTTTACTGTGTGTTAGCACTTTAGCCATAACCTTGACTTTTCCACTAGGAAAGCAGTTTAGAATAGAATTTGTATTCCTGAATACTCTGATTTACCATGCTGTGCTTAAGAAGGGTCAAGAGGAGTATCTGGAGGTTTACATTTCCCCATGCTTTCAAATATGATCAGCCTGATGGGGAGGTTACATTGACACCATGTGAATACTGTGTTCCTTACACTTGTAAAATCAGGGATGATATTTGAGGTCAAGCCACTTTTCTGGTGGGGAAAAATTTCACCTTCTTTACCCACGTTCAAGTACTAGTTTCCAAAGAGGGTCTGAGGGACTCTCAGGGTAGGTGTGGCTGTAGGAATGAAGCCATAGGGACAGAAAAGATCTTCATGAAAGAACCATCCCTTATTATCTTGTTATCAATACAAAATTGTCCTAATGTATGTCAGAGACCATTAAAAAATAGTTATCATGCAAATATCTAGACATACATTATAACACATATGTGCACATGTGAGTGTATAAACATATATATGTGTGTATATATATATTTTTACATGCCTTTTGGTCAAGCCTGTTTTTTGACTTCCACTCCTGAAAAGACACAGTTCATTTTCTCTTCTGATTCTTCTCACTGCCATCTATTTGCTTCTCTAATAATGTTTTTTCATAAAATATAGCACGTTAGGATTAGATGACAGACTTGTACTCCAGTTTTGGAGCTTGTAGTCATCACAACCTGGAGAATCTTTGTACTGCCTTTTCTTCTTTAGGCCAGCTACAGGGAAGAGTCATTACCTGGTGCAGAGTCAATGGAAAATAAGTGAATTTCAGCATGTGAGTGATTTCTGTGTGAGCAAAGGGGCCCAGCTCTGTCAGTCAGCAGCTCCACAGTATCAGCATTTGCTATCGCTGTTTACTACTAACACCACACTCAAACGAGAGCAAATAGACTTGTCTGGCTGAAACAGCACTGAGGTTGTATCTGCTTGGCTGCTTTAAGGAAGGAAATACACCCAGAATCTTTCTGTGCATTCAAATTGATTATAACTTACATTGGTTTGTTTTCATTTTCAGAGGTAGTGCTCAAGTCAGCGAGTACATTTTTGCCACAGGCATCCCATTTGTTAGGCCTTTGGTGACCTTTATGTTTCCAAATTAACTCTCCTTGTAGCTCTTTTCAAATTTACAATGGCATTCAGCTTAAATAAAGCAAAACAGTTTGCAAAAATATCAGTTTCCATCTCACAAGGCCCTGTGCTCTCCATCGTGACAAGTCAACTGATCTGGCAGCTTCAGTTCTCATGAAAGTGGAGATTTATATGGGTGATCGGGGGTACTTATGGCTTTAGGTTACTAATGGCCAATAGAAAGGGACATTTTCTTCAGCTGTAACCAAATGCATGCTGGGTTTTGGATCCCAGAGGTAATGACAAAAACAAGTTATTTCATTTATAAAGGCTGTAGGAACTAAGTCTGTTAATAAGGACAGATTCAAAGCTTTTATGATTATCTGTACCATTCTTTCACAAGGTATGTAGACATCAGCTGTGACATGGACTTTGTTTTTTTCACTCATACGCTGCAGTTTCTTAACACGCGAAGTAGTTGCTATTAAAAGAACAATAAAAACACACATAGTAAAGATTTTTTCCTCCTTCATCTTTATGTGGAAACTCATCAAACCAGATTTGGGAGATATCCCACAATACTACACTCTCGTTAGGACACAATAGCAAAGGAAAATAGCTTGAATTTCTTCTTACAATTCTCTTGATGCACTTCATGCACGGAGAGGATGTTTTTTCAAAAGAGAAAGAGATGTGAGCTTAAAAGATTTATTAATTGGTTTGGTTTTGTGCTCCAAGTGTGGACTAAAGGTTTCTTTCATTAAAGTGTCAGATGAGCAAAGTGTCTCTCTGCTCTCAGGGTGACACTCAGATCAGATCCTGCTTGGATCATCTCCCTAAATAGACACAATTCCCTGATGTTTTTTTACTGCCAGCATGACTGGGTGTCAGAGAAAGGGGTACCAAGGTGAAATTCTATGTGATGAGATATTGCCACATCTCCTCCCTTCGACAAGGACACTTTTCCAGGGATGAGGACGAATTGACAGGCAGAAAGGAGGAGCAAGAACTGAAAGCCAGACTGTTCCACATCCCGCAATTCCTGTATCTCTACGTGCAGTCTGAAGGTTTTATTTTCTCTGCAGTTGGGGGAGGTCTCTGTTGCGGATTCCTCAGCAGAGCAGAGCAGCTTCGTGTGAGCTCTTGGCTTCTGTCCTTCGGCTGCTTTTCCATATCTGGAATAGCTCATTGAAAACTGCAGATATTTCTTCATTATATACAAACTCTCCCATAAGACTTGTAGATTTATATTCTTATATCAGAGAGTTAAACTACTATAAGATGGATATAATTTGCTACCCTGTTTATAATCTGATTAGTCCTTGAAAATCAGCCTAACTCCAAAAAGCCAGACTCAGTTCTCCCTGAGAACCAAGAACATGAACCTCAAAGCTCTTGTAGTAAAACCCAGGATTCAATTTCCCCTGGTAGGACCATGCTCAGCCTCGCTCTAAAAGCTTCCAGAAGATGTAGGAAAAGCACAGGAGAACACGATGGTGCTGCTGTGTTTCCCTGTGGGTCCTGTGGCTGTCTACAGCCATTCAACCTTCACGTCTCCATTCATGCTTCACACCTCTATTTTCGAACAGAAACCATAAATACAAATTAAACTACGCTACGCTCTTCAGTCATACATGGGTGGATGCCCTTCCCCTCGGGTAACATATAAATTGCCTGCTCTGAAGAAAGGTGTTTAAGGTGAACTGGTTTTATTGCTTCTAACCACCTGCCATTATTACACACCTCTTTTCATTCGAAAGCTATAAAACCATCCCGTTTTTCATGCATTCCAGACAAAACCTCTGGCTGGCCGAGCTGGCTGAAAGGAGCCATCTTTCAGTATGACAGTGTAATAGTGTCTTTTCATCTCAAACAAACAGCTTCTGCCATGGAACAGTTGTGAATTCATAATAACTTCTCTGTGCAGGACTAGAGTCCTTTCAATTCTGCACATCACTGGGGCTTGAACAGTGGATTCTTCAGTGTCAGGATTCACAAAGTAGCTCATAGATACAGTTGTCCAATAGATGTGGTGCATTCATTCCTCCTGTACATTATTCCCCCAAGATTTTAACAATAATTTATCGTTGTTTTAAAGCAGGCAGGCTGGCTGAGTGGGCAGAAACACACGTGCCAATTTTTATATTTGTTCACAAATAAGCACTGTCAGATATGGAGATTTCTGATCGTGAATGTGCACGTTGGTGACAAGACACGACATGTCAAATGTCTAGTGTAACAAAATAGCACTTGAAACAAGGCTGTCCTCTAAAATTAATTTACAAATCCAGTGCCTATCAAATACGGTGAGTCCAGTTCTTTTGATTGCAGAAAATGCTTTCTGTTAAAACACGAATTAGGAGATCATACCCTTGTCATCACTTGCAGAAACAGGTGAGATATTAAAGACCTGTGTATCTTTAAGAGTGTAAAAGACACTCTAATAAGTGTATTTTATTACAGTCTTCTATTAATATGGAAGAGGTGGTTTCCTAGTGGTTAATGCAGACCTGGAAATAGAAATTAATGGAAATCCCTAAGACATCACCCAGCATAGCAGATTTTGTCTGAGGCCAAGATTTAGTGTTTGTTAAATTAGTAAGAATACACATTGTAACATATTCACTCTTTTATTCTCATTACAAATCACAAAGATTGCAGAATGGTTGATGTTGGGAGGGACCTCTGGAGGTCATCTGGTCCAGTTCCCTACTCAGGCAAGGTCACATAGAACCAGTTGCTCCAGACTGTGTCCAGACAACTTTTGAGTATTTCCAGGGATGGAGACTCCACAGTCTCCTCTAAGGTATAAAGAAATTAGTTTAGCCTGATGTCCAAGATCTTTCAGCAGCAAAAAAAAAAAAAATCTGTACATGCTGTTTTAAAGACTGCCATCTCCTGTCTGCACAGGGGTAGAAAGAGGATCTCTATGCAGCTGAGAAAGAAAAGTTTCTGAGCTTTCTAATGGCACCCAGCACTCTCCACTGACTCTACCAAGTCTTAATCCAAAGGCATTTTTTTTTTCTGCAGAAATTACCTGGAGGATTCTAATTTCTTGAGATTTTATTGTCCTCATTCTGTTGATTCTGTGCACTTAAATATTGATTGCATAGAATTTAGGGATGAGTCTTGTATTTTGCAAAGTCCGTTATTCCTTCCTAACATATAGATCATTAGTTATTTCAGTGACTCAGTAAATTTCTAGTTGTTTTCTTCCATCTGTTGGGTCAGCAAACTTAAAACTCAAACATGGATGTGAAAGATGCATTTTGGGTTGGGTTAGAATGGGTCTCTGTTGTGAAGAAACAGTCTCAGACTCTTATTTTGCCTGGGGGAATGATCTTTATTTAACTACGCTGTTCAGCTTGGCAAGATTTTACTGCTAAAGAGGAGATGGAGAAGATTCAGAAATAATCAAAAAAAGCGCAAGAATTTCAAGCAGCCTTTAATTAAAAAGAGAGTGATAAGGGTGACATACTTTAAACAATTACAAAAACTATTTCCCTAAGAGTTTGATATGACCCAAGCATTATTTTCACTGATTCGCTGCTCTGAACTCTCCCCTACAACACACATCCCAAAGTCCAGCTCATTCCTCCGTGCTCTGCTCCATTGACTCAACTTCCTCGTTTCCATGATGGGGATGTGCTTTAAAAATAGTTCTGTTTAGCCTTTAGCTAAGACAGCTTCTGATCACCACAACAGATGCTTTCCTGAGCCAATGAGGTGAATTCCCATCCCATTTTTCAGCGGATGGCATTGTATTTCAGCTTCATTAAATGAAGTTTAAGTAGGGCGAGAAAAGCCATTCCTGGGCTATTTCATGCTCCATATAATCTTCAGTGGGCTGTTTTTCACCAGCTTTGAGGGAGAAGGTGAGGGAGAAAGGAGGCTTCTGTCACCACAGGTAGCAGGGAATGGGAGTGCAGCCTACCAAAATTACATGGAGTCGTGCTAATAAACCTGCAGGAAAAGCCAGGGAAAGCCAAGCCCAAATAAATAAATTAATCATGTGGAGCAGTGACTCAAAACAGCAAAAGTGTCTCCGTGTGGCAGAGAGGTTACAGTACAGAGGGAGCTAATTTAAACAGGCACAGTGAATGCAAAGAATATTTAGAGAAAAAGAAGATTTGTGACTGGGTGCTTAGAAAGAAACAAAACAAGAAAGCTGCAAGAGCCCCTCTAACACTGTTGCTGCTGATGCTGCTTTAATTATCCTTCTGCTACATGGGATGTTGAACTTTATAGACATTCCAAGCAATTTTAATACCCACTGATTCTGAGACAAAACTACCAGCCAGCCACATACTAACAAATATCAAACAAGACTGTTTCAAAACAGAGAATACCAACAAAGAGCAGATAAAAGTGAACAAAACACCTCTGTTCCTCTCTGGGAACTCTGTTTCCTTCAGGATTCTAAGTGGTGCCTTTCTGAGTTGAAGGTTTTTGGCAGCATCCAGTGACTGCCCAGTGTTGCATCTTGTACTTGCTTAGACACCATGCTCTTCTCAAAGAGCTTTCATACTTTTGCCTAAAGACTGCCTAGCACGGAGCATCTCTAAGCATGTGGGGTGCTAAGAGCAGCTAAAACTGAGTAAAAAAAAAAAACAAAACCAAGATTTTACTCTCCATAGCGTGCTCTTATTTTAAAAAAATATGCTAGTACTCCAAATCAAACAAGATACATGGAATGGAATTTTTTGCATTTTTTTCATTAGGAAAAATGGTAGCCTCAAAATCTAGATTTCATTCGCAGGGTAGAGCGATTTCTCTTCATGTTGTTTTATTTATATGATTTAATAACATGGTGTGGCTATGAGTAAAGTTTAGTATACGCTGTTATCTCATAATATTTTACTGTCTTTGTAAAATTGTTAACAAAGATTTGCTACTCAATAACAGGTGGAACACTGCTTGTGATTAAAAAATGTATCTGAAATTTCAGTGAACTACAGTATGTATTCAGCAAACTATGTCAATAACAAGAGCGCCAGTCTGGCAGCATTTAGAAGCCTAAATTGAGGAGAGGAAAGCCTAAATTAACTATTTTGGGTGAACCATGTAGGGTGCACAGTACTGAAGACAGATCCCCAGACAGTTAAATCTGTGGTAGTGAGCTTGTCCAGAAATATTAGAGGACTAAGCTGAAAGATTCTTAGAACATGACCAAAAACTTCTGAGCAGCAGTTATTTTAGAAGTTTAAAAAATTATATTAATACATAAATAAATTGATTTTTTTGCTCATTCCTTCCTTAGTTTCACCTCTTACTGTGAGGAGAGTTTTTTGCTTGGATTCTGTTCTAAATCTGCATGGAAGAATATGAGAGACGAGGCAGTAGCAGTGAATGTATTGAGCTTATGCAATATCAAGTAACTGGAAACAGAGTAGTCAACTTCATTTTAGGTATAATCCTGGTATAATACCAGTTTGAAAGAAGAATCAAGAGTCTGCAGGTTTTTTTCCTGTTTGATTTTGGTGGGGTTTTTTGGTTTTTTTGTTGTTGTTTATATGGAGTAGTCTTGATTACGAGACTTTTAGGGGATAGATGCCAACTTAATCTTTTGTGTTCTCACAGAATAATCCCTTTTGAAAACCAGTGATGGTCGGGCATTGGCTGAAATCCTAGGAATACATCAGATTTTCTGCACCCTCTCCTCTGCTCTCCCAAACAGGACAGCAGCAGCAACATCCCCCTAACCGTGTCCTGCCACCACAGGGTAGCCAAACATGAAGCTTCAACTTCCAGCGCCAGTGACGAGCTCTCCTCATTTTTAATAAGAGCCTTCAGGAACTTGGTTACCTTGACACACACAGACATCCAGTCCAAGCAAGGGATCACAGATTCCTATGCCTGAATCCATGGAGAAAAACAGGTACTTGCACAGGGTAGTTTATCAAAGACAGTTGTCTACATTAAACTGGAGGAGTGCTATCTTCCCCTCCTGACATAGCAGAATTTGGGGAATCGGGTAGAGTAGAAACTTAACTTTTATTTGTCTGATATTCAGCAAAAATGCACCTCAGCAGCAACAACCTCAGTTCACTCTCTCCTTGCTGTGTCTATAACTTCTTTGTCCATTGCCCTGGAGACCTTCTCTGCCTCCACATTCTGAAGGCTCAGGGGGCCTCTCCTCTCCTCTCCTCTCC
>VZTD01002920.1:18620-177522 GCA_013397725.1 Rhagologus leucostigma
CCTCTCCTCTCCTCTCCCGCACATTTTTGCTTACTTAAGGCTTAAAATACCTTCATATTTTTAACTTGAAGGTTCATAGCCTTCAAGTTAAAAGTTAGAATACATCCACCTCCTGCATCCTCAGTGAGCACATTTGTTCTACTTCGACTAACCCTGGAGCACAAGCAAAACATCAACTCCTTCTTACATAAAGTCACTCATAAAAGAAAAAAAATTGCAAACCCGTTCACCAGCACAATAAAAGTGAGAGATCACCCATTCATTACCAATATTAAGTCACCATTGTGGAATGTTTTCTCAGCCCCAAATGAGGAATTGTTATTCAAACTGGAAAGAAAGTGCATTATGAAGAGCTGTGAAAAACAAATCCAGGGATTCTACCGCCTTGTCAGTGTTCTGCCCACCATGAGTGCAAAGAAAGGAATTTTGTCGTCTTTAAACTTGTTGACCTGGATAAACAGAAGGCTTTCTCCAATCGTGTTTCCCATGGCCATGCTTTCATATTATTTATCCCCAAGAAGTGATCTGGCATTTAAACTTTGAAACACCTTAGGACCTTAGGAACACTGAATTTTGAAATCACAGTTAAGTAGCTGATATTTTATTTTTATATCTTCATAGCAGAAACAATAGAGGAGTTCTCTAGTGCTGATGTAAGAAATAATTTTCTGCGACTATTTAGCCTGATATTCCTGTCTAACAGAGAAGAAAGATTTTCCCAAAATCATCTATGACAACTTTTTGGTTTACTATCAAAAAATATTTCCAATCTTCACTTTATGACTTATATCATCAGCTGATGAGCTTTCCCTGGGCTTTAGTTAAACTTGATGTTTGGGAATAGCTCAGCTTGATTAAATTCAATTTTTTTTCTTTATAAATCAAGGGCACTACAACCCTCAAATTTTAGGAAAGTTCAGCAAAAATTCCATTAATATTTAAGTCAATGTTGCTTTCAACTGTTTTAACACCATCAAAAGTCAGGAAAACCTCTGGAAATCTAGAATAGGACATTCTAGTATATCTGGTGTCCCATTAAAAAAGTAAAGAAATAAACCAAAATTTTTTCGGATGTAAACTCTACTCCAGGAGAAGTTTGAATTTGTGTAATAGAAATAAGTAAACCTAACCAGCACTTCTCCTTAAAGACCTCTTCTATTGTCTTGTAAATCTTGCTGAGTTGATGGAAAGCAAGAACACTTCTCCAATTAGGGCATAAGTGATTAATTACATATTTACAAGCATATTTATTTGGAACAATTAACATTAAGAAAGGAATATGATAAAGTCCTTTTAAGATCAAGAGTAGATTGTAGAAGATGAACAGGAGGTGACCCTTCAGTTTCTTGCAGTATAAGAACCAGTGTTAAGTGGTTCTTCTGGCTACAAGTCCAAAGTGCAATAGAGGAAATGTAATTCAGCTTGGAATCACTGGACTAAAGTGCTCTGGAGGTCAAAGGATTCAAAAAACGGGTTACATGTGTTCATGAAGGATAATTCATTATGGTTATCAGACTGATGAACAAAGGAAAAGAGAAATTATGTATAAGCTCCTTTTCCTCTGACTATTTCCACGAAAAGTCATACATGCAAAGTGCTAGAATTTCATTGCAAGGTTAAATTAGGCAAAGTGGGAACAGGCAAAGAAAGAAAAGTGGGTTCTGCTACGGAAAGAGCAATGTGAATTCAAAGGGAAGTAAAATGAGGAATCTAAGAGAAAAAACCTTGGGGACAAGACTGAAAGGGTTGCCATGAAATTGTGACAGGACTCTGAATTTTAACCACTGTTCAACACACACTCGACGACGTTTTTCTGGCTCTTTGTGTGCTTTGACCTAACTGAAGAGTGAGCAAGCTGTGTCAATCTCTTGTCCCTGAAAGAATCTGCCTTGGGCAATTTTCTGAATATCTGTTAAATTGGAACTTGATTTACATAGAGGCTTCACATACAATTCAGAAAACAATAGTCTAAATTTAACCCAAAGTTTCTCCTGGAGCTTGTATCATCCCTGCATATCACAAATCCCCCTAATGTAAAAACCTTTATTCAGGACTCTGTTACCGGAGAGAACTCTCATCTCTTTTCCTAAATCACTGTCAACAATCGGGAACGTTCTATGGTGGGGTTTTTTGGGGTTTTTTTTGGTTTTTTTCTTTTTTTTTTTTTTGAGAAAGAATAATAAATATTAACTTAAAAACCAAATTGAAATACATAGCTTTGGATACCCGCTTTTCCAAAGGGAAGTGATAACATCCATTACCTTGTGACTTGCTTTAGGAAAACAAAAACTGTTATCTGCTTCTGTGATTTCGAACACCAGGACATAATATACAGCTGGGAAAACCCAAGGGACAGGTTTCTGAATGCTGAAGAATAGAACAGAGAAGCTTGAGCATGTGGAGCACCTTGTCCAGTTCTGGACTCCCTAGTACAAAAATATATGGGCATTATTATTAAGTTACACTAACAGAAAATTCGTCTATTTTACAGGATTCTGCACTAGAAAATAAATTGATCCACTGGCCTGTACATAATAAATACCAGTATTTTATCATCAGACTTTAATTAGTAGTCCTTCAAGCCTTCTCCTAGATCCTTTACAGTATGAACAAAGACATCAGGCCAGGTAGCAAGAATTATGAACACTGAGCCAAGAAATATTCAGGGAGAATTCTCTGCCTGTTGAATGAGTTAATGGGATCCACAGTGTCTTCCCTGCCCTGGATCACCTTTTGTTTTGGTACAGAGACTTAGAGGTGCACAAATTTCTGTCTTGCCCGTGTTTGTATCACCATCCATGAGCTACAAAAAGGGCATCACATATCCCTCTAAATGTTACTATAAGATTTCTGTTTAGGAGTTAGTTCATATCTGGCTAGGACAGACTGGAATGTTGTAGCTACACTTGTAAGTTTCTGTCCATTAAGACATACCTTAAACTTTGTTTACCAAGCTCTGCAGCTTAGATTTCCCTTTCCATTTTGTTTTAAATTACACAAATTATGTTTTTACCTCCTTATCACTCCATTCATCCTTCCTTCTTTGCTGTCTACTCTGTAATTATCTCTCTCATCAGAACCATATCCAAAGCATGAAGGCTCATACAAATCACCACAATCCAAATAAAAGGAATGTTGACAGATGAACAATACATAAAACACATCCTGGACCATTCCTAGAATGCTCATGAACTATAATGATATAAATTAACAGTAAATAAATACGACCAGCCTGCTAGAACCCTTCAACACCAAAAGTCTGATATACATCTGTCCATAGATTTTCCACCCAACGGGAAACAAACCAGAAGCAACATTCCCCACACCTTCCCTTTTCCAACTACGATGAGTGTGGATCCAAAATGATTTCTCTGCTGCCTTGGGCACTCAGATATTATTAATCAGATCTCCTTCCTCCAAGCAAACATAAACATCTCCACAGCTTGTGTGTGCTATGAGGACAAAACTTCCCACTCCTTCTGCAGGAATACCAGACTTCTTAAATGAAAAAATGGTACAAGAATCTCTTTCAGGCTCTCTCCCTGCAGCCAGAGATTCCTCCTCTCCTGCTGTGTACAATTTAGATACCACCCTCCCGTTTCTGTGTACATCGCAGAAGTTAAATGGACAAGCACACAGCACAAAGCAGTTAAGCCTCCTATAATCTCAGCAAAGATTTGGCAAATAGATCACATGCAGAGAGGCTTACTGGTACATTCTGAACAGGCTTAGGTGACAGAATCCCATGTATAGAGTGTTTGTGAATGAAAACACAAAAAGGCAACAGCACCTTCACTCCCCACGGCAATGACTCGTCCTACAAAGTGAAATAAATCCCTTTGAATAGACTGCACAGAACTCAGAGCAACTGAGAAAAAAAAAGTTCCTCAACTCAAATAAATAAAGAGCATCCCCACATTTCCCAGAGACTGCAACAGACGTTTTCAAGAGTAGCTAATTGTCTTTGGCCAGGACTTAATTCAATAATGTTGGAAGCCTGAGGGGAATTCCTGGTGCTAGCAAATTAAGATCTTAGTAATTAGCAATGACTGGGCAAACCACCCTCTGTGATCACTGAAAATGCCTCCTACAAGAGCCCAGTCCTCCCCAGTGAGCAGCGTGAGGAGGAAATATGGTTAAACAGCATCTTGTCATTGAAGTGCTTTGTTACATAAAGTCTAAGGCCTTGAGCAGTCCCCAAACATATGGTGTGGAGAACCTTGCTTGGAGTCTCATTTCCCCCTTATATCCCGTGCCTTGATAACTGCAGCTGTCAGGCTGGCTTGGCTCCAGCATGTCCAGGGCAGACTTTCCCTGGGATGAGATGATTGCAAGGCTCAGAGTGAAGTCCCAGCTCTGGATGGGGTCTCCAGCTCATGTCTCCCTTTGGTTCTGAAACTTTCTTAGGCGTCTCTTGCAGCTATGGAAGTAGCAGTGCCAGCACAGATGGAAACAACTGGACTTCTCAAACTTTTCTGCCTGTAGTCAAGCCTGGTAATGAAGCAGCTCATAAAAACCTGCCAGACGAATCTGGCTCGGTGATAACGTTGTCAATACACCACTGAAGTAAATAAGACTGAAGCTTGTGCTTTGCTGTGCAGAATGCAGGGATAATGGCACAAGACTTAAAGGACCCATCTGTTTTGTGGAGAGAAAATTTCGAAGTGTTTCCTGTTCACCCCCCCCAGTAAAATTCATAATAATTAATGGGGTAGACTCTGAACAGTGTAAAAATCTTTATCAGACATATGGAACTTCAAAGCTGCAAAACATTAGTAAATGAAGTTGATTTAATTCAAAATCTGTCTCCAAAATACAATTCCTCTTGATAATAACGCATCGCATTTCAACCCGTCACATCAAAGTGGCTGCAGAAAGGTGATTTACAGTCAGAAACCTTTTCGTTTCTGTATTACCTCCTCCTTAGACGAAAGAAATATTTTATATGCAAATATATTTTTATCTATTATTTCTAAATATATTTCTGTATATAGAGATACATAAAATTTATTTTTATGTTGTCTATGTCCAGGTGCCTGCTGATGTGCTTATCTACTGATAAAAGCATCCAGTTTCACTTAAATTATTATCTCCAGGATCCCTATTTTTCATCCTCTTTCCAGTGAAATAGTCAAAACTTTATATCCAGGGAAACTGTGCAACATCCCAGTTTCACACATTCTTTCTCAGGAATTACGCGGTCCCCCTTTCACCGGCTACGGTGTGGTTTTGGTTGTGGTCTAGAACTTGAGTTTGGGAAGTCTACATGCAGTTCTTGGCACTGTAACTTTCAACCACCCTCTGTAAATCACTCAGGGTTTCTATTTCAGGGGAAATTCTCAAGTGGTTTTTAATAAACACAAGGGTCTCTGCATTCAGAAGGTTACAGACCATTCTGTGGTATCACTGTAAAACATGAAATAAAATGCTGAGTTTATTTTGTAGCCAAACCACAAACATTTTTTTTATGGTAAAGATCAGGGACAGGTTCTCCGGAGGATACTAAAGGGAGAATGTTTTATTCTCTTCTTGATGCCTCATGAGGTGTTTTACCCAAGGTCTCATAAGAGGTGTGCAGTGGTTCAGCCCTCCCATTCCCATTACAGTTATGATCCAGGGGGTTGTCTGTTCCCAGTGCCCCTGTGTGTAGTCTGTCTTTCAGTCTTAATCTGTAAGGCAGCACATTTGTATTATGAACAACAAACAGCTTTCAGTAGCACCATCTTTTTAGTCATTTTTAATCTCCTTAGGCACACCTGGTTTTGAGCCTCCTGTTGAATGGCCTGATTTGCTTGTATGTATCAAAAGTAAAAAGATTTTTAAGAAGTCTTATGTAAAGTTCAGGAGCAGAGCTGGAAACAGCCTGTTAAAATGAATGGCTTGTGATAAACAGAAGAATGGGACAAACGAACCATTTTATCAGCTCCCAGTGTAGTCAAGTCTACTCCAATCTTCAAAGGCATTCAGAATAATTGCTCACTGTTGTGTGAAATCTCTCCAATGGAACAACTTTATTATTGTCTGCCCTCTGTTACTGATACAGGGTGTTATCCCACAGACAGGCCATCAAAATGTGTGAATCCTGGAAATGAGCAAGAAGAGGTCCCTGTGGGCTCGTAAGTCAAAATGAGAGTTGCCCTTGCATCACTGTGGAGCAGAAGAGCAGACAAAACCAGACACAGGTCTTATGTGGCTTTGTTAGCAGAAGCAAAAGGTGGTGATGCAGACATTCAGCATTTCATTAATGGCTTTCTCCATCAGTCCAGTGACTGCTCTGAACTAAAGATCTTCTCAAAGATTGCAAATCCAATGAGGCAATTAATACCTTGCACTGAACAGCAGTCTGGAATCTGATTCCTTCGGAATTCTTTCTGTCTGGACCTGCAGTAACATTTGAACTTTAGGAATAAAAAAAGTGAATTCTGGGTCTGCTGAGGAGAATGGCAGCAACACCACTGACCTCAGCCAGTAAATACACAGAGAAGTTCTGATTTCCCTGTTTGGCTGATGCACAGTCCAAGTTCCAGTAAAGTACCAAGCAGTGGGGAGTTAAGGCACAACAACAGACATGAAATCCATAAACCTGCTTGCATTTATAACACTGTGAATGTTGCTGTTATGTCTTTGTATTGGGTCTGGCTGGGACAGAGTTAATTTTCTTCCTAACAGCCCAGATGGTGCCGTGCTTTGGATTTGTGACTAAAACAGTGCTGATATCACACCCGTGGTTTAGCTATTGCCAAACGGTGCTCACGCAGCTTCCAGATCTTCTCTGTTTCTCAGTCTGTCCCCTCAGCAAGTGGGCTGGCGGTGGGCAGGAGGCTGGGAGGGGACACAGAGGACACAGCTGACCCACACTGATCAAGGGGTGTTCCATGCCATGAAACGTCATGCTCAGCAATAGCACTGGGGAAATCTTTCCAAAACAGCCACTGTTCAGAGACCTGCTGGGCATCAGTCTGCTGGTGAGAAGTGGTGAGCATCTGCCTTTGCATCACATCTTCTTTTTGTCTTTATTTCAACCCGCAAGTTAGTTTTTTTCTCTTCTGGTTCTCTCCCTCACCTGCTGCAGAGGGCAATGAGCAAGGTGCTGGTGGGTGCTTGGTTGTGTGACAGAACCCACCACAGTTCTGTAATCCCTTATAGCCCCAAACTCAGCTCTTTTAATAACATTTCAAGTATAATAAAAACAGAAAAATCCATCCCAGGCAATTCTATACCAAACTGACCACTGACAGAACCAAGAAACAAAGCTTAAGTGATTACAGAAAGCTCATTTTAGGTCAGAACTACAGCTCTGCATAAGGTTAGTGACCCAGTTTTCAACATGGCATCAACAAGGTGCAGAAAACTGGATGGAAGAAATCCATACATGGGTGGGACAGTCCCCAGAAATGTCCTGTCTTTAAAATGTCTCAGCTGAAAGAACAGAAAGTCAATACAAGGAACAATGCATTTTTGTTCCCTTCCTGACAGAAGCTAAAACGCAATCTTCAAAGTAGAGAAATGCCAACACAATCTTTATGCTTGTTCACAATTAGTTTGGTGAGCGATTTTTAGAAGTGTGTAGTGGATGTAGGTGTGCAGTTCCTGAGAGATTTTGCCCCGCAGTGCTCCAAATTGCAGCACTCAGAAGATGCACTCAGTAAACATTATCACCAAATACCTGTTACTGTGCCTTGCAGAAGTGTGATCTCTCATGACCTGGCTGTTCATTGTGGCAGCTGGAGGAGACAGGGGGGAAATAATTTTGTATTTCAAAGCTTTTCTTGCTTCATGTCAGAAATACCCACGCAGAACAATATCTCCTCTGGGTATTACAGAAGCTAAGCAGAACTTGAAATGTTGGTAATGTAGAAGTTGGTTCTCTTTCCTGGGCCAGAGGATGAGAAGATTCAAACCATTGCTGTGCCCCAGAAACCACAGCACCCTTGGCTGGGGCTCTCTGTGAGCAGCATCTCCTTCCCTGAGCTGGTGCAAGTGCTGGAGTGCCCAGTCCATGTACCCAGCCCGTGGAGACCTCACTGCTGTCACAGCATCAGCAGCAGCTCCTCAGCAGGGCTCTGATTACAGCCAGAACTGGGAGTTTGCCTCACACTGACAAACAGCACCTTTTAAAGGACCTCTCTGAAGACAGGGGTCACTCAGGGCCGGGTGAGCAGCAGCACTGGGACCTGTAAGGAGAGTGGCACCAAAGTCACCTCTGGCACAGGCACCTGTCCTGCCACCCATGGGCTCTTCACACAAAAGTGATGCCAAAGATCATTCTTCTTTCCATAATATAAATATCAGGCAGCTGGAAAGCCAAGAGGAAAATGTGATTGCTTTTGGTCAGCAGTACAAACCTAAGAGACCATAAAACTGAGTTGGCTAAGCCGGTACCTTACAGCTTTCATCACTATCATAAAATCATTTTCTTTTTTAACTCTCTTTAGCAGCAAATACTGAGTCCCTGAACTGTGGTTGGTTCTGCAACTCTCTTCTCCATCTCTCATCCTGAGTTCTTGCTTTAGCAACTTTCCCGGCGTTTAGCTATACAGTGAAATCAGATGCCATATGAAAAAATAGTTCATTTTGCCAGTTTTGAACGTGCTATTTTTCAGTTTCATTCAATATCATCTGTCTCATGTTGTGAATCACAGAGGACCTAAATTCTAAATTTCTTTCCTGGATTATTCATTATTTTATATGCTGTTATCAGGCCCTTTCTTATTCAATCTTAATAACAAACAAATCCCATCTGTTCTGTTTCTCTCCACATTCATCATTTCAGAGTTTGTGCTGTTAAACTTTATAGGAAGAAAAGTCTTTATTTCTATCTTCTATCTGGAAGAGTGGGAAGCACCACACACCCAGGACATTCATCTCTGGACAATGATCAAAGAAATAACTTTTTAGGATTGTCTTTACCTGTTAGAATGAATGCCATTAACCCCTTGTGATATGGCAGACTAGGAGATGCACACTGAATCTGTCAGAATTCTCACAGAGGTCTTCTGTTTGTAAAAAAATAGATCTTCTGGGTGGGGATGGGTTGTTTGCTTCTATTGGGTTTGGGGGTTTTTTTTGTTGTGTTTTTGTGGTTTTTTACTCTTTCTCAACTCTCCCAAACTCTCTTCCTTGAGTGTTTTATTTGCCTTCTATAAAAATGAATCAGCTGATGAGCACAAGGCAATGTGAAATATCTTATTCTGCATCATCTGTGGATTGTGTCATTCCCTGAGCCCAAATTCAGAATAATATTTAGAAGATAGTGGCTCTTGAATCCAGATCAGACCAAATTTTGGTGGCACTGCTGAAGTTCTGGGATAAAAATGATTCAAATTAAGGTTTCAAAGTACTTTTTCACTATCTGACCAAGACTGTTAATTCATTTTTAAGTCAAAACACTTAGACAGAAAGCAGCTTTGAAACCAAGGCCTGTTTCTTCCTTCATATACTGATCTTGGCAAGCTAAGGAACACACTCACTGGACTCTGGAATTTGGCAGTCTCCACCAAAATTCAGATGCCCTGCCCAGCTGTTGCTCCATGAATGTTACAGATTCTGAATTTCTGAAGCAGGACTCTGGCTCTGGATGCCTAAATCCAGTTAAATGAGAACCTTGAATCTCAATATCTCTTCATCCCTTATATCTGACACAATTTAGTCTGGGATTGAAGTATCGTTCTTTCAGCACCTCTCCAAAGGCACCATCTGAAGAGTCATGAGACAACCCAGCAGCATGAACAGCAGTGAGCTGAGGAGACAAGAATCTCTGGGAGCTGCTTCAGTTTGGGGATGGCTGTGGCTTCCCAAAAGTCCCTCAGGACCCTTTGGAGCGGGGATAGGGCCAGGCATGGAATGAGATTCCTCAGGTATTTCAGTCACAGAGCTGACAAGATCAGCTCTGACAGCTTACCTGCTTTAGAATCCTGGATTGTGCTTAAACAGTGGCTCAGCTCTCACAGGCTGACTGCTCCATTCTGCAAGAGTGAAGGACTAATTACACTGATATCTGGAAACTGAGGGGTAATTCCGAGTGAAGAACTGTAGGAAACCGAGGGGTTAAAACTTCCACAGGCAGTGACGGATTTGACCTTAACCCTTAGAGAGCTCGGACTGATGTGATGACAGGACAGGGATTCTAAGCAAAAGAATTACAAACCTATGTTTTTGTAGCTATAAATAAGAAAGTGTGTTGAATGAATTGGTGGAGGGTTTTAAAGTATAGTGGTGTGCTTTTGTAGTTTAAGCTAAGAATTTAGATGTTACAATAGAAGTATATGGGTGTACGTGACTTAGCAGGTAATTGGTAGAAAATTGACGCAGTGCAGTAAAAGTGACCAGAGGTGATAGGTTATCAAGTCAAAACAAAGTTTCGTGTTAATTGCTTATTGGACCAGAAAGTTATAAATTGCTGTGTAACCCTGAAACTCGTGACTATCTGCCATTATGGCGATTTGTTACTAAGCTCCACGAACTCTGAGACTGATGCCTTGTTTGTTATTTTAAGTAATAAATCGTGTATAATCGTGATAGTCCCATCTCTTTAGTGGAAAGTCCGACCGAAAAGAAGCAGAAACAGAGAAAACGAGGCAGTAGTGCCCCAACAAAGAACACTAGAGGAGCTGATACAAAGTCTGTGTGAATTGAAACCTGGACATTCACCTGACAAATTCTCTGAACAGAGCTGGAATATCCCATGCAACTGTTATAAAGATAAAACCTTCTTCTTCCTAAGTGTGCTTGTTCCCCACCGGAGTGGCATGCCTTGTATGAATTATTCCAGCTGAAAGCCCAAAACACGACTTTCATTTTCACAGAGATGCTTTTGTAAACTCTGTTTAGATCAAAGAAGATTTTCATGCTGGGTTTTTCCTTTAATTGAGCAGACAAAGCGTATACTAATTAGCTGATCTAACATAGTAAAAATGATCCTAATCTTCTGGTATTTTCACAGCTGAATGTCTTTGAGCAAACCCAGCAGGCAAGTAGAGAAGAATGATATAGAGGAGGCTAGAACGGGATAAATTCTTGATACGTACAAATATATGAGACAAAATAAAACTTGCTTGTAACTTCATGTATCTCTGCCTTTGGAGTTTCAAATGGGAGAGAATATGGTTTTCCCTGAACAATACAGAGAAGGAAAAAATCTTCTATTCCTTTAGGATCTTTACCACATATTCAGAAGATTTGTCCACTCCAAGAAGCAGTGTAAAAATAGCATTTACTATTTAATGTGTCTATTTATTCGCTATGTTTGCACATGCAGAATTTTAACTAATAAATTTGATATATCTGTGAGTGTTAAGTGCAACTACTTCAAATTAGTTTGATCAAAGATCAGACATTAGGCTGATAAAAATTCTATGGCTTCTGGAAGAGGCTGGGGAAGCAAAGATAATAATGTCCTCAGAGACCAGCACATTGCAGGCTTTTTGAGGGCCATTTACATGTAAATAAGGTATTTATAAGCTCACATAGATGTTAGCAGAATCTGAATTTGGAATATTGTTCTCAAATAAATAGTAGGATTTGTGTTTCTGCCTCAGCTTTTTCAAACTGTTTATTTAATATTGTTTGTGTTGCACCTCCTGCTGAGATCAATATCTTGTTGTGCTTAGACCCTGTACAACTGCTCAGACCAAGGAGGCTGATTACACAGTGTCTATAATCTAAATTGCGAATGTCCACAACCTCATTGGGTAGCATGGAAAAGGCAAAAACTCGTTTTGCTCCCTGGTGCTACACTGCAAGAATCAGGTTTATCCCTCCACCGGGTATTAAAAGGAAAGGAGTGCTAATGAATGATTTGCGTTCCTGGATTGGTTCTGCTCAAACCTTGCTAGCACGGGTAGGTGCTTACTTTGCTTAACTGTAAAGTTGTTACTACATGAAAATAGAAAATATATGAAAGGAAATAGAGGAAAGAGCCTGGTTCAAATGGATTCAGCTGGCAAGTGGTAGAGTCAGTCAGCCTCTGCCCGTGTTGCATCTTGCCAGCATTCTTATCTTCACAACTCCCTCCAGAAGGGTCCTTGATCTGACAGACATCCCCCCTCCACTGCACCCCCAGCATCTCTCACCTGTGCTGGGATAATTTCTGGTATAAAACACCCTTGTGAGAGGACTCCTCACTCCCGGGGAGAAGAGTTAGAGCCACAATTGCAATGATGCACTTGGCTTTCACCCTGCATTTAATTTTATTTTTGCTTTCTGAACAATGACTTTACCATCATTTCAATTGTATCAAGCTCCAAAAAGCTGAGGCGGATTCTTGTCTCTGATACACCTTTGGACAAGTTAGTGGAACATAGATTTTTAGAACACCCTGAAAGACATTTATTTTCCTAAATCCAGCTGGAGTGAGAAGAAATAAGGACCTAAATAGGTTTTAAGGTTCTAAGTCCAAACAACACCCACAATGCAAGGGGTTTGGAGGGTTCTCAGGAGCTGTTTCTAAGTTTCCTTTGAAAGAAGAAGTTATTAGTCTTTCTTACTTACATGTGAATCTTTTTCAGGTTACTCAGGATGAAATAAAGCCTTTTGAAACTTCAGCCCTGAATTATTTACAGCACAAATAATTTTTTCAGATCAGAAATCAAATTTGCCAGTATCAGTGTTAACCACACTCTTCAAAAATTTGAGAAGCACTGCTTTTTTGGCAAAGATGCTAAGACTAAAATTTTTTATTCACAGGAGGATCAAGAAGAGGAAGAGGGAGAAAGGGAGGCATTTCACAACCCTGATTGTGTTTCTGCCTCATATGAGCACCTGGAGTGAAAGGCTGTTTCTCAGCACGTTAATGGGTACCTGAGGAGCAGCACCAAATTTTTTATTATGTTCCTTGTCTTCTTAATCCTGCTTCATTTCGTCTACAACAAGGATATCCTTGAGAAAGCTGGAGTTTTTGGGAGGCAGAGGGGAAAAGTTAGAAGGTTTTGGGCCGGGTTTTTTTGGGGGGGGGTTGCTTTGGGGTTTTGTGGTATTTGTTTTGGTTTTTTTGTTTTGTTTTGTTTTTTCAAAGGCACGTACTGGAGCGTGACTGAACAGCATCGCAAATTTCAAATGGGGTGTGGGAATTGGCTGCAAACCTCAGTGCTTGCCAGTGCTGGGGAATATGGATGGGCACAGAGAATGATCAATACTCCAGCTCTATGCCCACACAAAGTGGCTTCTCAGCTCTATCCAGAAAGGGACCAAGTTCCCAATCCTTTTTGCTCCATTTTTTTAAACAACTAAACTCGGAATGTTTAAATAGCAATGAGCAAGGAAACTTCAGTCGAGCAAATAATTTGAGCCACTGACTTTCAATTGGCGTTTCATCTGAGTTTTGGCAACTTCTCCTTTGGTGGAGCTTGCAAATTCAGCACACAGCCAGGCACAGACACCCCTGGGACTAAGTCTAAGCATCAGTTTAGCATTGCTTTTTTTGTTGTTCGAGCTATTTTCCTACTTTATACTTTGCCTTTAACCTGTTTATTTCCCAAGCTGTGTTTGGAAGCAAATTAACACGATATAAATCCCTTCCCATAAACACAAAGGAATACCCAGACAGAATCACCCAAGAAAGTGCTTCAAACCATGCAGTAATTGTGAAACACTTCATAATTCCATCTGCATTGTTCTTTCCAAAACAGTGTCTGCACACATTTCTTTTTATCACACATTTATCAAGCACTATGAATAAAATGATCAGAACATTTCCACAGGTGAGGAAAGGTGAGGCAGCCAGACTGAAATCCCAAAAGGGCACGTTTCACTCAGTTCACTCAGCACAATTACCTTTCCGACAGGAAAGTGTTCCCAGCCACCTCGCACCCTGCTTTTAGAGCTGTCAATAGTCCCATTTGCACCTTTCCAAAGGGAAAGCCAGGATGCTGCACAGCCAATCTGATACACAGCCTGCTAATGGGTGTGATGAAAAGACTTAGTCCTCACTCTAAAAAATCTTCAGTAACAGTTCTGAAAAATGAATTAATTGACTTGCAATTGTATATCAAGGTAGATTATGGTAGCTATATAATTTAAGTAATTAATGTGTGAGAAATCTAACAAGAGAATTACTCTTATCAATACTTTAACATGCCTTCTGATTAAATTTCTTTTCTGTGGCGTTTCCCCAGTATATGACAGTGACTGCTCAGCTGAAAGGCCCATCTATGCCAGCAACTTGTCTCTGATAGGTTTTTTGCCATTGGTCACTGGGAAAAAAAATATATATATGTATATATATACATGCCAAGTATAGATTATATTTCCCCCATCACTACTACTGTCTCAGCCCACCAGTACTTGTAGCTCAGAGCCAGGGTTGTATCTTGTACATGTAATACTTTTCAATGTTTTTCGCTTTAGCTAGTTTGTCTACTTTCACCTTGAACATTTTACTTTTTAAACCTGGTTATCCACATTTTCTGATAAGGAGTTCTCCAGCTTATCCTGACAGTGTAGCTTAATAATTTCTTCCCTGCCTAAATCTCATTTTTAGATAGCTTTCCATCAGCTTCACCCCCCAGATTAAGTTGGAGGTAGGTGCCACGTTCTCCAGGGGAACATAAACCATTGCCTACTCACAAAGGAGGAAGATATTTCTGCTTGAAAGGTTTTGATTTATGCAAATGAATAGCTCCTTTACAAGGGAGAAATAGCAAATTTTCAGAAATTATCCGAGCCTTTACAGACCCAATAATGCAGGAATTTAACTTCAACCTGCCTTCATGTCTCACTTACCACTGTCAGGAGATTCTCCTTATCCTTCTCTCCAGTCTCCATGTGCAGAGGTCCCACACCCTCCTCAGCGTATCCCAGGGCTTCTCTCTCCTCGTAGGTACAAAAATTCCTCTACCTTTGGCTGCTGTTGGAATTCAGCAATGGGTGAAAGTCAGCAGGTTCAAGCCTTTGTGCTTGAGGACAGCAACTGATGAGGAGCTTGGATAAATTCATCAAGTGCAATGGCCACTATGGGCTACCCCCATCACCCGTTCAAAATGAAGAAATGAAGATGGGAGTGGAGCTATAAGAGGGAGGTTGCCCAGTTTGCCACGTGAAATGGGCAAAGTGTGAAGAGACTCTTTATAAAATACTATTTGCAAGCTCACAGTGCAACCTGCTGGTGTTTCCCCCTGGTGTCCCAAGTGGCTGAACTGGGTGAAGTCAGGGGGACTTGGGGTATGGGAGCAGCCACCTGATGGACCTCACTGTGTATTTTTGCCTCCAAAAAAATGAAATCCATCCTGCTCCAGCAACAAATGAGAGGCATATAAATTCAGAATTATGTCAGGATTATCATACAGCACAAGCAAGTCCAAAAGACCATTAAAGAACAAAACATTTCACTGGGGATCCATCCCTGTGGAAACAGACACATTTTCTCTTACCTCTGGAATATCCTTCTGAAAACGTGTGCTCCAAGTCCAAACCACAATGATGATGGTGGTGACTGTGACTGCAAAAATCTACCATCACCTATATCAGCGCCTGGGGGTTTGATTTTGGGATGGATCACATGGTTTTGGAATTGAGATTCTATTCATCATCTAGTATAAGGAGAGCCTCAAGAAGAGTGACAGACTTAACCAGAACCACCAGAAAACAATTGCTGGCACTTCAGGAGGTCTGCTGGACCTGTCAGAGGGAACTGGGGGGAGAAGCAAATAAAGAGAACACACGCTTGTCATGACAACACAATAATGGGTGAAAATATGGAAATTCTCTATTTTCAAATAAAAGCTAAAGTCACAGAATAGATCGAGTCACACAGGGAAAACAAAGACTGACATCTCAGGCGGCAAGAAGGGAATCAAGCCCAGAGGGTACACATTGCAACAGAAAGACTGGAGGACTAATAAATAGAAGGGAGCTGCTGAGGAGTCTCATTTGCTTTAATTTAAAACTTTCCCTTAAATAATTTCAATATCCTAGGCATGCTGGAAATTTGGGAGCAGAAAGGCATTCCAACTCCAGGCTACAAAGTTCAGAAAGGAGCAGCAGACTTTGCCAGGGTTGGGGTAAGGGAATAAAGCCATATGCTAAAGCAACCTTGGATTTGAATCAACATTACCTGCACAAGCAGCATCCAGCCAGGATGACAACACGTAATGAAATATGTTGTGCGAGAAATCACACAGAAAATGACAGCTGGAAATGCAGCTGGAACTTTATTTAACCCATCTTCAGGTGAGGAAGAAACGTATCAGAACATAACCGAAGCAATCCATGATTAACACAAAGGGATGGCTAGGGCACCCAAAAGAGGAGAGATAACCCCTTAGTTTTACAGGATTTAGCCAAGAGTATTCAGTTGAAGAAACTGTACCACAGTTTGGTCTCAGTAAAGTCTTGTGTTACAGCAACACACTCCCAGGGGAGTACACAAAGCACAGCAAATCCACAGGACTTACATTCATCTTCAAACACAGGAGCTGCAGAAAGAAGCAGAAAACCCTTAAAAAACAGTTTGGGCTCTATAAGAGAAGAAAAACCTTAGAGGTGACGCTCGACAGAGTTGGCATGTAGGTCTGAACACAAGGTCTGGCCTAGAAGCAAAGCAAAAAATATTACTATACGTGAGAGGGTATCTGTAAAAAGCAAAAGTATCCAAAGAAGAAACAAAGAGCAAATTCTAGCAAATTAAATGTGAAAATACGATAATGGAAGGCCCCCAAAACGAGCTGGAATAACAAGTGATAGGAGTTTTAAAAAAAAATAAAAAAATATTTTAAAAATAACATATTTCCTCAAGTACATCAGAAACAGCACTACCTCCACTAAGTCCACAGCATCAAATGATGAGAGGACTTTTCATCGTATAACCCCAGCTGGCAACTAAGAACCACACAGCTGCTCATTCACCCTGCCTCCCAGCAGGATGGGGGAAGGAACAGTGAGAAAACTCATGGGCTGAGGTAAAAGTTGAATAATTGAAATAAAATTAATGAAAATGCACAGTAATTAACAGGAACATAACAAAAAGAGAGAAAAAATAAATGAAAGAACTAAAACATCTCAGCATTGCCAGCAGTGTTTCCAGCACAAATCAAAAACACAGCCCCTATGACAAAAAAAATGAATTCTATTCCAGCCATAACCATCACAGAACTATAAATGTAAAATTCAGGAAAGGACACGGAAATAAAACTATTTTTTTTATTAGTATTCACTGCAGAACACGGTGCAAAGATTTCAGTATTCTCACTCTTATCTTTCTGAAACTTTTCAAGTGCCTTCAAAAGGTGTAATGGATAGATTGGCAAAGTGAATGGTAACAATTCTCTAGAATTGCTAGAGGTAACCACCATGCAACGCACAAAAAATTCTAGCTATTCACCAAGAAATCCTCAAAAACCCTCAAGTATGAACAAGGTGTTTTGCTACAATTACCAAAGTGCAGTTTCTTGCTTTTTACTAGAGGACTAAAAAAAAATAGCAAAAACAACACCAAAGGAAAACAAATCTGAAAAAGTTTCTAAGTGACACTTAAGGAACAGACCAAATTACTGGAAACTGTAGGAAGGAATAGGTCAAGTGGAGCTTTGTTTAAATGTGATGCACTTTGAAACAGCCACTGTGGCATTTGCAAATTGAAGTTCTGCCATACAAACCTTTTGGAGTTTCTTAAATGGGATCAACAAATTTGCAGATAACAAAAGGTCTTTTTGGATTTTGAAAAGCCTTTTGAGAAAGTCACTCATCAAGTGCCTTTAATGAAACACAGCAACCAGAACTGAGGCAAAAGGTCCCAGTAGGGAGAAATTACTGAATGAAAGAGAAACGCAGTAGGCAGGAGTAAGTGGTGGTCTCAAGTGGAGTTCTGCAGGGTCACATTTAAACTGGTGCTATTTTGCTTATTTGTAAAGAAGAGAAAGGGATAAAGTAGTGACATGATGAAATTTCCAACCAGAGTTATTTAAAATAATAAGGATGGGAACAGTGACAGAATTCCAGCAAAACTTTGTAAGACAAAGAAATTCAATAATAGAATGGCAGGTGAAATCCAATTCAGATAAATGCAAAGTGATGTTCATGAAGGAAAACCAGACTTTGTTTTACGAAAATAACCATATTTCCTTGCAAGTGTCAGCTGAGTGTTTAGCAGAATTTAAGAAATCGAGTTTAATGAAATAGTGGGAGTGGACTTGAGGGGAAGGAGAGAGTCTGTTTCATGGACAGCCTAGAAATTTTATAATGTTCCGGTTCTCTCAGCTTGGGAAGGATATAACAGAACTCTACACAGCTCACAGAAGAATAAGATGCTCGTAAGTCTGAAGCAGTTTTCTTCTGAGGAATTAAGATTTGTAAAGAATAGACCAGGACTCCTCAGTGACACAACAATGAAGTGAAAAATAAAACAAAAATATTCAAGTTTGGAAGAATTATCTGACTTCACATCTTGCCTTTCTGTACCAATCCCCCAAGGACCACTGCCAGGATTGCTGGATCAGGTGAGCCTTCTGTCTGACCTCTACAGTCCTTCTTACACAATGCACCAACTCCCAAATTAAACCCTCTACTTCACACTGTCACCAGTGACTGACATCAGCAGATTACCAGTATCTCATGGTTTGATATTTGCTACCAAAACAAGAAAAGATTGAGATAAGATTGTTGAAAAGGATATTGCAGGTTAAAAATAAGCAGCAAACCTTACAATATGTGCTCCTGTTCTGAGGACAGAGTTAGCAGGCAGCAGCATTGGTAGGCTCAGCTGCAAGCAGGGCATTGTCAAAGCAGGGCTGCCTGGTACAGTAACAAGTTTTGTGTTTGCTAGCCCTCAGCCAGCCTTTACAACTGCTTTGTGAGACCTGCCTGAGGTGTTGGAACACACTGTTTGCCAAAATAAAAAATGAATGAAGAAAAGAATGTTCTTTCTACAAGAGCAGCAGCACGTAGCAATAACTCTAAAATTAAACTCAGAGCTGTATTACAGCTCATTTTACTAATTTCAGACTGATACTGTGGCCCTTTGTTTTAAACAGTAGAAATGGGTTTGGTTGTCATTAACAGAAATGTACAAGTCAGGCTTTCCACATTCCCAGATGTCTTCTCCTTGAGAAATGGAAAGGGGCCAAGTAACATCATGTGATTTTTACAATTAATCCTTTAAAAAGCCAGGCTGCATGTTGTACCTGCAGAGCAACGACACCTCCCACCTTGAGTAATCTGCAAATTACTTTCAAGAATGTCAGGCACTGGCGTTTCCTCCTCAGTGGTAGAAATATTGGGGCCTAGGATAAAGCAGGGAATAAGAATAATAGTAATAATAATAATAATAGTAATAATAGTAGTAGTAATAGTAATAATAATAGTAGTAGTAGTAGTACTAGCAGAATCACTTTGTATGCCTTTGTGACCTTTCACAGAAATTTCAGCCACGTTTTTGCTCCCTATCAAGGATCAGTTCAGCCCATCACAGTAAGAACGTGTGTCAGAGAACAGGGGGTCCGGACCTGTTTGTAATTTCCTCTTTGCTATCCATCTCCACAGTCTGTGGGTTTTCATGTGATTTTAAGCTACCACAGGTTTGCTTCAGGCTTTGCAGATCTCGCACACCTTGCAGTGCAGAACAGCAGCAGTGTCCTGGAGGAGGAGCTCTGTCTGCACTCGAGGTACCTGCAATAAAAACTATTTCCATTTCAACTAAAGTGCTGTGAAACTTCTTCTTCTTTTCAAAATCCTTCTCTCTTCCTCTTTTAAAGCCCTCCAGTGGATGTGTTAGCAAAGCAAAGCAGTACCAGGGAGCCTTTGAACAAGTTACAAAACCCATTTAGCCTTGAAACATTCTTTGCTGATGACACTGCTGTTTTTATTAATACATCAGAGTGCTGGCTGTACTGATGTTCCATTAATGACTAGTCATAAAAGTGCTGTCCAGCGAGTGGAAAGAACATAGCTAGAAGAAGCTGCAGTCAAATCAACAAAGTCAGCCTGACCCGTTACAAAAAGGAGACTGTCTCACAGAATAAACACCGGGCATGCAGAACAGATTGCTCTTCAAGGTGAACATCACACACGCAAACAGTGGCAAATACAGTTCTTTTACTCGCCTTCAAAAGTCATTCAGTGCCTAAGAAAAAATGCACTATGCCAACTAGACTGTCACATGAGCAAACTGCGCACGCTGGTGAAGGAAGGAAGGAAAAGTTAGAGTTCCTTCCTCGGACAGGTGTGCATCTGCAAGAACAAGGCACCTCTGTGTGATCCAGGTTCAGCTCAAGATAGCTCGAGAGATCCCGGGGGAAAAAATGTACAGACAGATCAGATAATTAATAACTATTCTCTGGCAGCAGACAGGTCACAAGGAATTAATTTCAATTCCATCCTTTCCGTGACTAGGCACTAATAGCCTGTCTCACACACTCCTTGGCAGCTTTTATTTAGTGTTGCCTTGCATAAGTAAGCCTCCATCTCCTCACCTTTAGCCAGGCTGAGTAGAATCCAACTCTGTAAATCATCTTGTGAACAACTCATGGAATAAAGAGGTCACAAATCATTCTGCTGAGGTTCTTTTGTGAGCATCTTTGTGTCTTTGTCCATGAAAAATGAGAAACAGCAGAGCCACACATGGGCTTCTTGGATGAAAATGCCTTAAATGAGCAGAGATCATTGTGTCTAAATCCTCTCAGTGCTGCTACTCTGACATTGGATGGAGCAGGGACGAAGACAGGCTTTAATAAGTGTGAAAGAAATCAGAATCACAGAATGGTTTAGGTTGGAAGAAACCTTAGAGACCATCTTGTTCCACCCCCTGCCATGGGCAGGGACACCTTCCACTAGCCCAGGTTTCTCCAAGCCCCCTCCAACCTGGCCTTGGACACTTCCAGGGATCCAGGGGCAGCTGCAGCTTCACTGGACAACCTGTGCCAGGGCCTCACCACCACAAAATGTTGGTAACAGCATCTTTAGTGCCTTAGGAAGAGAAACATAAAATTCATGGAGTGTGGGGTTTCCCAGGACATGAGTCTTCTAAAGAAGCTCACAGTACCTCAGTGTAGCACTTTCAGAAACCACAAAGGTTTCCTGGAATTTAAACATTGGACCTTTATCCAAGTCTCAAAGAAAAGTTAATATCAGGGAGAACAACAAAGAAAAAAACATAAATACTGGAATTCCTATGTTACAAAACCTATTTCTAGGACTGGAGCTACTGAAAGTTCTGTTGTGGAAATCCCGCTCCTTCTAAAGGCTTCATTCATGCTACCACATTAATGGACATACATAAACAACGTCTTAAAAGAGTTTCAGGTGTTAATTAACAGCATTTATTTTGTGTTTGCATAAACAAACTGCTATTTCCATTTCCAGATCAAAAGAAGGAAATGCCAAAAAAAAAAATCCTCTAAATAATACATCTTCTTTGGCTCAGGAACAGAGCTGTCTCCAAATAACCAAGGAATGAAGGCATTGCTTTAATATGGAAGTTACATGGTGAATGAGGCTGAAAAGACTTTTAGAGAAAGAAAAAATGGATAAAAAGGAAAGTTAATCAGGAAATTCTAAATTTGTCCATGACATTCTTCAGCTACAACTGTAAATAATATACACCTGGAGCAGGAAGTCTCAAAGCTCTTACAAATGGCTTAACACGCCTGTCACTGAAATCATTGAAATCAGTAAGGAAAATAGGAGAAATCTTATTCTTAGTTCATCTCAAATATAGGATTTATCCTTCAATTTCTCCCTGTCAAAAATAGAGACTAATACTAGTATGGCTAATGCTTTGCCCTTGTGCTTTTAAGGCTCAGTGAATGGCTTAGGAGTAGTAAAAAGACTAAAATTAGCATTTTACATCTGGTTGATATTCATTGCTGTAGTAACACTCTAGCTCAGATCTTCTCTGTGGTTAGAATGAAAGTGGTAAGGAACTCTGAGCAGCAGACATTATCCTTCAGCACTTATGTTTGTACTTATTGATGTACACAAAGTCCTCAGGTGTTCCATTCAAATATGCTATTTAAACATTTCTACCTTAATGACTGGTTCTCTTGTCTTTATCTACTTGGGTGGAGTTCCAGATATTTCGTCTCATTTTCCTTTTTAGATGGTAATAATGTGCTTACATTTCAAGCTAATGAATAGTGATTTACAGTAGTTGTTTGTGAGACTCTGAAGAGCCTAACTGGGGTTTTTTTGCCTTAATCTTTTAGTTTGTTTGTTTGTTTTCTATTTTCTGGGAATCAACTCTTTTCAGTCACTGGCACCACCAGGCAGTCCCAGACGCTTCTGTGTTAAGGTTAAGGAGTAACACAGATCCCAGTCTTTTATTACTTTCTTATATTAACTTTACAGCCTGTATTTGCATCAGACTTGAGTCACTGGACTAAATTAGATGAGGAACTAACCTTTGAAAAATTACCACCTCAAAGCATCATACAAAGTCAGGAAGTAATGACATGGAAATAGACTTTGTTTTTGGAGAAATAAATGTGACAAAACACCCTCATTCTATATGACCTACAGGAGAAATTCAGACTGGCAAAATTGCTTCTAGTTGCTTGTTTCCTAAACAGAGCATTTTTTCAGAAATAAAGACAAGGATTTCTATTTTTTCTTCCTTAATAATTTAAATGATGGTTTTCTCCCCAGAAGCTTCATCACTGAAATGGGAAAGAATGAGAAAAAAATCAAAGGCGATGGGTCATCTTGGAGGTTATCATCAATAATTCATTAGGCTCTGTGGTGGTATTCTGGCCTCTTATGAATACCATTTATTTAATCTTGTAATTATATTAAACCCAGCTGGGAAGTTCTCAGTGTACTTCAGGACCTTTATCTTGGGTGAATATTAGTATTGCATGCACAATGTATATTATTTGCAGTATAATTATGCGGGTGAACCATTAACAGCCAATAAGGTCTTTGTTGGAATTTTATTATCCATTTCCCTTTCTGCCCATTTTTTTTTAACATTGCAAATGATATGAGAAGGAAGCTGGCAGCATCTACCCTGCTGGCAGTCGTGCCTGGGTCCTAGAAGCATGGACTTGGCAAAGCTCGAAGAGCAGGGCTCTTCTATGCCTCGTTGTGCTTAAATTATGGCCACCTATACTTTTATTATTGAAAATCTTACAGGCTTGACTTCAGCTGTAATTCCCCAAAACAGATTTAGAACACTGAAGACCTTTGTGCGAGAAGAAACACCAGTCACACTGGTATTACTGTAACTGGCTGTGAAAATAGAAACCTAAAGATTCTTAGTCTGAAGGCACAGAAATCTCCCCGTGTTAATTAAATACGTAAACCTTGCTGCAACCATGACTGAAGAGCATCAACTCACCAGTGACACAATACTGGAAATGCACGGAATCAAATACTGGCCAATTTCACCCCTTTCAACTACAACTGATGCTCTATAGCATTAACAGCGTGGTAGAAGAGAGTGTACAGAGGATCACGGGCTTCAAACTTCTGAAAAAGCCATAACAATACATCTCTGCACGCACAGCTTATCTCCAAACTGAATCCTGCCTTGATTCCCAGTTAAAAACAAAGCAACAAAAAATCATAAATGCAGCCCGTGGCAACTTTGCTTTTACTGATAACTTTCCGTGACAATCGTGTGTCAGAGACACTGTGTAAATTAAGATAACAGTTGAATTTAGGAAACACAATCAAAGTATCCTTAGAAGTGACTTATTTTCTAAAAAGGGGGTTTGTTTATATAATAGTTTCAATTTCTACTGCAAAAAGCTATCAGAAAGGCCACTCTCTTTTAAGGTCTGTAATAATCATGAGATCTTCACAAGATGTCTAAAAGAACTGTGTTCTTTTGTTTTGACCTGATACTTTCTTCGGGGTTTAGTGTCAGATACTGGCAACCAAGAAGCTTTTGTTGCAAGGTGTTCGCTCAGTGAAAATTTAAGATCAGCCAGACCTATTTCACTGAAACCAGCCCCAAGGATTTCCCTTTGCAGTCAGAGCTAATCAGGGGAAAAAAAGTTTGGCCTCAAAGAGAACACAATCAACAAAACACTGCAGGCAGTTTTAATGAAAGCCTAAGAGTCACTAATGAGCACCAGTCACACTAAGAAACAATGAACAAACTCATCTTCTCTTAGGTCAACACAATCTTCCCCAAATGAAAAATTTCTTCGTACTTGTCAAACATTTATCTAATAAATACAAATGTCAAAATCCATGGCAGAGGAGTGTTATAAAACACTTACATGCGAGAAACACCAGTATACCTTTATAGATGTATGTATAGAGCCCTGTAATCAGAATTGAAAGCAAAACCTGAAAGTCAGTGATTTTGAATTCCTATACATTGTTTTCTCTATCACTGAGATTATAATTTAAAATAATTTAATGGTCTTGACTTCCAAAGGATGAAATGCATAGTGTGTCAGATTTTCAAAGGATGGAAATGTATAGTGTGTCAGATTTTCAGGACATGAAAGTCATAACTTTTATTCCTATTTTGTTTAATGTCTGCATTTTAAACTTATCCGGTCAAATACACTTCAGAAAAGCTGCTTATATATGATATGCAGTATCATATATAAAATATCACACACACAATATCATTACAACCAAAAACTTTTTTTTTACCCTTACTTATGAATTTTTCTATGGATTTCTTTTGGGCTTGTTAAGTACCTGACTAACTGTCATTGAGAGATTTTACCCTGCACTAGTCACTCCCAATTGCACAGACTGAACACTCTCCTCCAATGCCAGTACTTCTGTATCATTTCAGAACCTAATTAAAAGGTGTTTCTGACACAAAATTCCCAGGTCAGCAAGAGCACATCGGAGAAAAACTCTCTTGACCAGCCTTTGCAAAATGAAAACAATTGATCTGATTCACTTACTTCAAGTACCATTTCCCTTATGTCTTTTCTTCCTCTAGCATCACAAGTGAAATCAATAGTGCTCCAGGTTTCCTGATTATTTTGCAGAGGTAAAAAGTTTCCCAGTTTTGTTAGAAAAGTTTTATTTTGCGAACAACCATTCTTTATAGAATGTTCTTTTAAAAGAACAAGGAGGCAACTATAGAAATTAAACTCTCATCTTTATCACGTTAATTGCAGGCTTACTATCTACTTTCTTTGGTTATTAAAACAGATAAATAAACAAAAATTATAAAAAATCCCAAAACAATCAACAAAAGAAACCCAAAACCCCAACTAAACAAAAAAAAATTTAGATAGTAATTCTGCTATCTAAACACAAGGTAATTTTTTTCCAATTTTGGGCCACTCTTAATTGGGAAAAATTCCCACTGACCTGGCAGGTACTAAAATTTCACCACAGCAGGAAACAAACTCTGACTCAAAAGCCAGGGGTGAAGTTTCTGGTCTCCAAAACTCGACTGACAACTCTGATTCCTTCCTTTTACTCTCCACATAGCCATAAATTTCAAAAAGAGAGACACTCCAAGGAAAAAGGCATGGTGAGCTTAAGAGGGGGTTAGAATGACCAGAGAAGGGATAATAAAGAGCTCAGAAAACCAAAAAAATTAATGGGCATACAGCCACTGGGTAGGCTGGGGGTGCACAAAGAGTTGGGAGGGGACACAGCTGGGACAGCTGACTCCAGAGGGACAATGGGATATTCCAAACTGTGTGGTTTCCTCGGCATATAAACAAGAGGAGAGGTTAGTGGGAGTGGGCACTGACCAAGGACTTGTTGGCCATCAGTTGGTGGTGAACATTTTGTTTTATTCGCTGCACTTGTCTTTCCTGGGTTTTATTTCTCTCTGTAATTTTTTCTTTTATTATTATTGTTAAATTATTTTTGTCTCAACCCATGAGTTTTTCTCATTTTTACCCTTCCAAATCCCACTCTCGTCCCACTGTGGGGGAGTGAATGAGCAGCTGTGTGGGGTTGAGTTTCTGGGTGGGGTTGAACCATAACAGAGCCATGTTGAAAAATAATGCAATATGTAACTAGTCAATTGTTGGATTCTCTTTTCCTGGGGCTAATCCTATTCAAAAATTTGATTAATTTTGTGTTAATTTTCAGCTTGGTTAATTACAAATCCCACTCAGGCATATTCCACTCAAATATGTGTAGATACAGAGAAATATTTGGGCACCTTCTCCCATTTTCAGGAGGTATGGAATTAAATCTAGAGAACAGAGATATTCTTGAGGCAGTTACTGGTAAACAAGCATCTAGCTCTGCCTGCTACTTGTATCAATTATTCTAAACTTTTGAGATGGAGAGATAAAAGTGACTGCTACGGAATCTGTACCCTAAATTCCTTGCATGGAAGTGTTCAAAAGGTGTGTGAATGTGTCGCTTGGGGATAAGGTTTAGTGGTGAACATGGAGATGTTGGATTAATGTTTGAACTCAATGGTCTTGGAGGTCTTTTCTAACTTTGATGATCCTATGATTCTATGAGGTCTAAACCAGGATATTGGGGCAGCAGTATCCTGGAGAGAAAAACTAGGCTCAGGTGAATGTTTGAGTCACCTTTTCATATTACCCTTTCATTAAAGCCTTGGGTGAAACTCAGAAATAATGGGGTTCACAGACCTTCAGAGTCTTTGGCCTTTGCACAGTGAATGGCAGTAATATTTCCTTCTGGTACCATGTTTTTACTCCAGAGCACTTTGAGTTTAGTCTTACAGTGGTTTCAAGAGCTATAACAAAAGAAATTTGTAAAATAAAACCACTATTTTTTTCTTCATCCATTATATGTCGTTACTGTATTTTAGACCCATGAGCTAACTAATAAACCCCTTTATGTAAAAACTGATTATTTTAGGTCAGACCTCATTGTTGAAGCTCTTTGCATTGTTCTGTCAGTGAATCAGATGCATTCAATGCCTGAACAGGTTTTTTTTATTTTTGTATTATTATTCCAACATTTTTCTCAGTTAGAGAATGAATTTGACTCGGTGTGATTAGATGAGAATTAAGTTGTTCACATGCTCTGTACAGCACCAAAGATTTGAGGGAATTGCTTGAACATCTCTAATTCCTGCCAACACAGAAATACAGCCCTGCATACAGACATCTGTTGCTGCTGGAGGTTTGTGCAACAGAAAAGCAAACACACCTGGAGGCAGGGGAAAGCTAAACCGCTCCAAATGCTCTGCAAATTCTCCAATGTGACATCTTTATTTCACGCCTTAAAATGTAATTCTCCTTAGCACCACAAAATTGGCGCCCAACTCTTTCTAAGTCTTAGCTCTGAGGTTGTTGGCAGGATTTTGTAATGTCTGTGTGTGTGCAGGTGGAGAGAGACTCGACACTTGGAGTGTGTAAACTTGGACTAAAACGAAAAAAAAGCCTGAGGGAGCCTGGGTCATTTCTGGAGTCTTGATGGATCTTTGGAAAACTTGACTGTACCTTTCCTTCCGCACTCAGTGGAGGTAATTCTCTCACTGAAGGTGATTCTTTTACTTTTGGGTTCCCACACAGATCAGTTCCGAGTTTAGCAATTATTACCCAGCCTCGTTCCTAAGGCACGTTGTCATCCATTTCCTTCATTTTTCACATACTGCCAACATTCTAATGGCCATCAACTTCGTTCCTCAACATAACTTAGAAAAACTGCAGATAAGCTTAACTTTGCTGAAAGATATTTTTGAGGCAGCTTGTTAATTTTGTGGAACCATTTCAATGGAATGTTATTATGACATTAAGCTGTATTTCATTGTCTCAGTACAGCACATCAATTTGGAAAGGCTGTCTCAGGTATGGAAATAACACAGTGGTGTTATTGCCCTATGAAGGAGCAAAGCAAGAACTATTTTGCCCCAAGATGCAAGAATATGACTATATTCTTTCATCCACAGAGCAAACTTGTTTGCTAAATTCATATTTTTATCACCAAATTTTGCATTTTCAGAGCTCATGAACTTTCTCGGTGCTGTCTCAACACATGCTCTATCCTTTGAACCAGCTCATTTTCTTATCAGAACTAGCAACTACTCCAATGTCAATAAAAATGCTGTTAACTTCTCCAGTACAACTTTTGTCTTTCTCTGCATTACATCATTTTAGACAGTGTTTCAATTTGCTTATATTTATTTTGTGTGTCTAGACTTTTTCAACATTTTCCTTCAGAAAAAACAAAGGGTTTTACAAGTCACTGAAATCCCCCACAACAATGTTGGAGTTGGTAAAGCTAACAAAAGGTATTTAAGTGATTTGCCCAAGATGAGTCAGGAAGTACAGCTATAGACAAACCCTGGAGATTTAATGCTTTTTCTTTTCTCCAACCACAGGATGAAAACACTGCTGTCTCACTAGCCTGTTCTTACTGCTTCAAGTGAAATTTATTCCACCCCTACATGGCCTCTGAAGTCCCATTTCCGTGATAACACATAGATTTTTCATTACCTCTTGACAAAATGCTTAGTACTAGTGTTTATTTTATCCCACTCCAGGCAAAATAACTGGAAAGGAATAACAACCAGATCTTAACAGCTATGAATCGTTGACAGACTTTTCTTCTAGAACAATATGAGATAAACAATATTTAGGCCGAGAGTTTTTTTGAAAGGCTTCTAAAACTTCCAGAAATTAAGACATCACCTAAGCCAAACCCCTAAATTTTGGAGGTTCATTTTCTCTGGAATAGATGATTTTTAGAATTTTCTTCTATAATTATCTTCCTTCCTGATCCCCAGTCTTACAAAAATGTCTTCAGAATTATTTTAAATACTAAAATATGTCCAACCCTTTCCTTCTATGTGCAGAGCAATGTTTTGGGGTTTTTTTTAGCAGTACAGCTGGATAAGTTTGTGTTTCCCTACACGTGTAAGACATTCCACCCTTCACAAATCACTTCTTCATCATACTCACATGCTGCACCTTGTTCAGATTCTTGCCTTGAAAGAAGGATCTATCTGTGCAGTCGTGTGTTTCCAATATTAAAATATCAAAATTCTTTTGACTCAGAGATAAGAGAATTAGAATCCTCATTAAAATGAGGATTTCTGCATAAGTTTTTAACACACATCAATTTATCTTTTAATCTCAAATCTTTGAAATGGTCAGTTCCACTTTTTTTCTGCCAGATAAAGAACAAAGTCTGACTACCAGCAGCATGGAAATGAAACCATTGTTTTAATGTAAAGGTTTTAATTGGTTCTCTGCTGTGCTGAGCTAATATGACATATTATATTATAGCTGAAATATTATAATGAGTTGTCTGAGGTTCACATTAGTTTGAAAGCATTCTTTACCAAGCTTGTGCTACCATCATTTGCAAGTCAATACAAAAAGGAACGTAGCAGGAAAGCTAATCTGGTGTGCATTGTCTTAGTCCCTTTCTCATTAGTGTCAGAAATTAATTGCAGCGTGCGCAAATAACTCAGGACAGTTCTGCTTCTCTCCTATAGTTAGTGAGTAAGGGAATATTCAACAGAAAGCCTCTAAGGGTCTCTGCCTTGCACAAAGCTCTCAGCCACAGACAAGATAAATTTCTAAGTAAAAGTTAGGGGAAAATATTAAAAATATATAATTCAGATCACAGACCCTACCTGTAACCTCTGCAGGAAGTTGATGATGACTTTTTTTTTTAAATTCCTAACACTGACTTGGATTTGTTTGCAGTTGCCTAACAACTACAGAAGCTGCTAAGTGGTTGGGGTGGGCAGTTCTACAGCCAGGTGGGCGTAAGAGACTCACCTGAGTTTAATTCCCTGAGGCGAGCAAATGGTTAAATGCTTTTGTTTAGCTGCTCTCTTAGTCCTCTGTGGAAGCGTGACATGGATTCTCCTGTACCAGCTGAGAAAGATCAATGGACCACTGTCCCCATGAGAGAACCCAAGCACAGCTTGCTTTTCCTCATGGTCAGTGATTTCACAGCACTTCAGTTCCGTTTGAAAAACAAAGCATTTTGAATGCTCTCAAACCGGGAAGATGCTTTTCCACCTTGCTTCAAGTTTCCTTTTAACTGGGAACACCACTTTCCACTTTGCACCTGAGGCCACAGACCTGAAGAACCAGTCCTGCACATCTTTTTAATCTCATTCACTAGAACACCACCAAACTTGAAACCCATGTACCTGACCCACAATAACTGCATTCGTTTTGGAAGGAGAATAGTGGGACCTGTATGCCAATGCTTAGAGCCTCTGGTTAGTAAATTTGAACTTGCAAGAGGAAAGGTGTTGGAACAATCCATAAGAAAAGTGCAAATAAATCAAACGGGCAGTGGAAGTCTTCTGTAAAAGAGCTCTGGGTGTTCAACAGGTCTCTCTGAAGTAAAAGAACTTATAAACTACACCTTATATCACGTAAAGGTCTCTCCCAGCTACATTCTTCAGTCACTGCTTCCAAGGGTCTCAGAAGTGTCTCCTCCACTTTATTTTAAACAGCTGCTTATCTAATTTCGTTTGAAGGCTAAAACTGTTCAGCAAGTGGGAAACAAACACATAGGCCTGAAGAGATACATATATGAAAGAAATACTAGAAAAATAAAATTATCATCAGGCCAGTTTCCACAGCTTAGATGTGCCTTTTCCTAATTCTAGGAAGTTTCATTAATTGCAAATTTCATAGATACAGGTTTGACTGGGGGCAGAGGGAACAGCTAGGAGGAGGAAGGGAGCATTTTCATGTTCCCTTGCTGTGATTGCAACATATTCCAGTTTCATATTTTCATATTCCTCTACTGATCCTCCAGCTTATGCTGTTTCTAGTCTCTCATTCTTTTTTTTAAGCCACAAATTTGCTTTTATGCCTCAGTAGCAACGTTAGTAGATCAATCAATTTAAGAAGCAATGTGCACTGTACCTGGACACTGATAAAATAATAAGCACAGAGCCATCTAATTTTACCCTGAAGAATAAATCTAATGGTCTTGATCAATAACCCTAACTAATCACAACGTGGGGTGATGGATTTGAGGATAAAAGTTTGAGCAAATATAGCTGATTTTTGTTATAATGCCTCATATGAATATATATAAGGGTCAAAAACCCCCAAAATTAAGACACAGTAGATAAGGGGTATTACTAATCACTCAGAAAAACAGTTCTTTTATGTGGATTAAAAGACAATTCTTAATAGAAAATTTAATATTTTTGCTAAAAGTTCCGTGGACTTTCCTGAACAACAAATATGGTAAATTGTCTAATCCACAAGTGATAACCTGAGGTTCTGACACAGGCTGGCCATAGGCACAGGGAGAAAGCAATTTATTTGTGCCACAACTGAAGCGTCTCTCAGTGGAGATGGTAGTCTCTGCTAATTTCTTCAGTGCTTCCCATTTCATATTTCTATTAACTTCAGGAAAAATATTCATTGACCCATCTGTACTGGATTTATGATGCCTGGGCACCAATTTTCCTATTAGCTGATGTTTTTTGGCAATAAACTGTAGTGGGTGAGTTATGGATCCACCCTCCTTGCTGATGGTTTTGCCTTGAAGACAGTGATGTGTGGCAGAGGGATTTGTCAGATCTAAGAACAGAATTATCTATAATCACTCAATATGAATTGGTTGTTGAATCCAGACATCCAAGCTTCATAGAATTATCCAATCACAGAATATCCTGAGTTGGAAGGGACCCACAAGAATGATCGAGTCCGACTCCTGGCCCTGCACAGAACAACCCCAAGAATCCCACCATGGTTCTGAGAGCATTGTCCAAACACTCCTTGGGTTCTGTCAGGCTGGTGCTGTGACCGCTGCCCTGGGGAGCCTGTTCCAGTGCCCAGCCACCCTCTGAGGGAAGTTTGGCTGGGACATTCTGTGGCAGAAGTTTTTAGAACAGTTTCTAGTGATTTTTGTCCAAGATTTCTGTGCCACACACTAAATAAATATAAATGTAAATGTAAATGTAAATGTAAATATAAATATAAATATAAATATAAATATAAATATAAATATAAATATAAATAAATATAAACAATATAAATATAAACAATATAAATATAAATATACATACACATATATAATATATTTGAGTATGGCCCTAGGAACTCTCCAGAGCTCTGACAAGTAATTGGGAACAGAGTGACGCTATGAACCAGCCCTGACACTTGGATGTCCTCCCTTGGTCTGATTACTCAACATGGAGGGAAAGCTCTCAATTTTCATAATATGTGTACTTCCTTACTATAGGGGGGAAAAAAAGTAGTAGATAATAATGATAATGTGAAAGAAATAAATATAATAGATATGATGGATACATATAAATACAATGATAATATAAATTAAAACCTTTGCCTCTTTAACACTTAGAATTTTCTGTCTTCACAATAATATCATTAGATATGAACAGCTTCAATCCACTCCTTCCCTTTCAATTCCTCAGCACCTCAAAAAGTTTTCATTATGTTCTATTAATCTGAGCGATTTCAAGTGCTTGTTTTCTTTATTGTGTTAAAGACTTTCTGCCAGGACGCCTCTGGCATTGGACATCTTGGCAGTGGCCATTGCTGGTGGAGTGACCTCTTTAATCATTGAAGTTTAGCATCTCACAGTGATCAGCATTATCCTCCTGTCAACCCCATGACACCGGGCAAGATCGATGCCCCTTTCCTGCTGGCTTCTGATCCTGGACTGCTCTTGATTTATTGTGTCTGGAGCTTGGCAAGGGGGTGCAGATGGCTTTTCATCAATCAGAGGGTGGGGATGGAGTGTCCCCACTGTACAGTGTGCTGCTGGTCTATAAAACCATGTATGTCAAGTAGCAGAGGAATTTCAGCTGCCCAAGGCAGAAAAAATGAAAGCTTCCAGGGTCAAAAAACAACAAAACATGTTATTCACAGTTAAACTGCAGAGCCCCACAGAATGGAGGCAGTTGATGGGGCAGTGTTTGGTCTTTGATTTTGCAGCTCCTAAAATGCCAAGGCACAGCAGAAGTGTGGATTACAACCCCGATGTGGTTTATGTCACAGGTTTTATAAAGTGACCCCGTATCCAAAGTTTTCCAAGCCCACAGTATGGCAGCAACTTCAGAAAGAGGCATATAAAGGTGGCATAAGAATGAGGTTGGCAGCCCTGGACCAGCCTGGATGTTTCTATCTATGCATCTGTCCATTGCTAGATGCAGCAATCCTCCGGGGAACTTTTAAGATGCCTTCTGCAAGTGACAATGATGAACAAAAAAAATCAGGAAATCTAATGTAAGCATTTAAATCAAATGAAAAGAGGCTTAATGTGATGAGATAAACTAGGAGGCACAGAGGTGGAGTCAGTGGACAATGTGCTGTTCCCAAAATGTCCACTGTTGGATTTGGTCACATAGGCAAAGAGAAAGCTCTGCTTGATCTTTTTGTTGTGTTCCTTCAGGAGAAGTTTTAGGAGGTTTTTTACAGATTACAATGTAGAACAATAGATCATAGAATAGAATAGAATCATGGAATGGTTTGAGTTGGAAGGGACCTTAAAGACCATCTAGTTCCACCTCCCTGCCATGGTTGCTCAGAGCCCTGCCAAACCTGGCCTTGGACACTTCCAGGGATCCAGGGGCAGCCACAGCTTCTCTGGGCAGCCTGTGCCAGGGCCTCCCACCCTCACAGCAAAGAGCTTCCTGCTAATATCTAATTCCCTAATAAAAGGAACTGAGGTAGTTCATATTTAATACTTCTTAAGTTTAGTGAAATGAAATCATTTTGGATACCATGAAAACTCTGTTGCTACGGACTCTGTAAAAACAGACCATCAAAATGTTTTTGTGGGCTTAAATAAGGAAAATCTTTGAAGGAAGTGATAATGTAACAGATTCACAGTGTGAGAAGAACACAGTAACTCTGTGCCACCTCTGAAATAACCTTGTTTCACTACTGAGAGAAGATTTGGCAAAAACTAGTAAGAGAGGAGTAAGTTTCATTGGCACTAATCTAGGAAAGATACTTAGAGAGTCAGATGCCTTCTGAACTACATTCTTGAAGGTGCTGAAATTATTCCTCAGTGTAAAGTTTTGGCTATGTACCACGTAGTATCTCTACCTGTCACAGAGGTAAAAATTAATATTAAATACAGCTATGCTTGTCAGACACAGTTAGTTTTACACAGCAACTGTATTCACAGTATTAATCTGCTGCCCAGAGTACTGATCAAGGGCATTTCTTGATCAGTACTTCTGATGGGTAGAAGGCTGCTCGCTCTGAAAGAACTGCTCATCACCAGCCAAAAGCAGTTTTGCCTAATGAGTGACATAAAAGATAAATAAATGGAACCTGCAAACCTTATTTCTTCCAATCAACACCTATTTTTTAGGAGGAATAAAGAATTACACTCAGCAGTAAGAACCTCTAGAATAGCACCACTGAGGTGAGGGCTGTGGGTAAATATTCTGCTATGAAAAGTGCACCAGTGCAACACTTCTGACAGCAATTTCACTGAAGTCCAGGATCTTCATCTTTGATCTGTTACAGTGCTCTTCTGGCCTGGTTGTAATTTGGGAGCAATGTATCAGAACCACTACATTACTAGAAATTCTAAAAAAAAACCCCATCCATATTAAATATATTTAGTTACATGTGCTGCTCACAACTAACAATATATTCACATCACTGCTCTGTAAAATGCCAAGGGATTTCTAATCAGTCAACTGCGTTTAAACAGAGGATTCCCTTGTTCTACCTCTTCACATATTTCTGAACGAGAACTAACACCGCATAAGCCATGTTCTGAAAGAAATAAACTCTTTTCAACCAGCTTATTTTTGCAGCTATTGCCACAGTCTCCTATTTAAAAGTGCTTAATGGTGGTGTAAGCTACCAGGAATGCATTATCACTTGTACTGGTCACACAACCATTGAAATAAAAATTGATCTTTCTCTTAATATCCCGGTTATTTTTATAAAACAGGGAAGAGGAAAGCACTCAATTCTAAATATTATTTAAGTGAAAGATTTAGTTCTTTCTTGATGCCACTTCCATTCCTAGGGAATATAACTTCTCCATTTAATTTTGCTTGTTCCATTGGCATAAGTTGTTCCTCAAGGCTTCATTCTTTTTTCAGAGACTTTTTTCTTCTGTCGGATGCTCTGACTTAATTCATCTTTCCCCAGGAACTGTGCTGTTTTCCCTTCAGAGGCCATTGATCCAGCGTGCATGAGCAATGGCTGGTTCCTTCCATAAGCAGGGTAGTAGATTCATAGGCTTTAAGGACAAAAGAAGTCATTTTGCTAAACAAATCTGTTTTATCGCGCAGTGCACATCTTTTTTTACCTGTCCTGGTCTTTAACTGTGCTGCTCTCTGTATTCTTCAGCCTTCTAAATCCATTCTTCTACTTTGCCTGTTTTTCCCATTTATTGTGTGGGAACCAGAGCTCCTTATATTTGGTTGGAGGATGAAAACAAATAGTCTGACAACTTTATAGTGAAACCACCAGCACCTACCAGTTTCAAAGGTGAATGTTTTACTAATTTTGAACTCTATGGTCATTTCTTTCACATGAATTGCCAAGTATTCTGCTTTCAAAAAGCTGCTTTGTCCAGCCAGTAAATTTTCACCACCATTCTTTTGGTACATCTACTGACCAGGGCAAGCGCGTCTACTTTCCAAATGTTTATTTCTACATCCCAGCATATTTAGTACATCTGTAAAAGTACAGAATGGGAAAATGTCTTTGAAAACCCTCAGGATTTCCTGCCACTCATGCTCTTTGCTATTGACAACAATCACATTTTTTTAATATTTACTCCAAAAGAAATGTGTGTGTTGTGTTTTGTTTTGTGTTGTGGTTATGTGTGGTTTGTGGGTTTTGTTGTTTTGTTGCTTATTTATAAAGGAGATGTGGGAATTCTTGATTCAACTATGTAGAGAATAAAACATCAAACAATAAGTTTAAAAACTTGTGGGCAAAAAAGAATCAAAGTAGAGGAAAACAGTATGTGTAGATAATGGATAAATAAAGCGTGAAGGAAAGTAGGAACAATAATTTAAAACATTAATAATAAATCTGGAAAAAATGTATCATATAAGAAATATAAATTAGGTAAGAAATTGAGAATGTATGTAAGGAATAAGGAACTGCAATCAGATCTCAAAAACACCGGACCGGTTATAAAAGCGAAGAAAAATACAATTACTGTTCTTGCCCCCTTTTTTCATGTTCAGAGCACTCTCACCTCTAATCATAATGGCCAAAAATATGGCAGGGTTCATGAAGTGATTAATGAAAACAATGAAAGTTGGGTAAATTCAGTATTACAGTGATCCTGATGTAACCTCTGGCCAGGAAGATCCTAAATCAGCAAGTAACAATAAGTGAGAAGGTATCAAGAACAAACCACATACCCTATTTCTAATATTAATTCCATGGACATCTAAAGCTGTATCTGTAACTAGATCTGAAAATTGTTTCCAACACCTTTGGTCATAAATACAGTATGTTAAAAAACTCAATGGATTACTCAACACAGACATCCCAGGGCATTTCCTGAACCAGTCACTCCAAACACTGGGGTTTAAAGTGCCAGAATTATATAAACAGACATGTTAATTTAATGAGCATAGCCTGAGAATAAAGTGGGACCAAAATCTGTCAGAGGCATATTTTGTGGATTCAGTTATGACTGATGCAAATTTTATTTCCGTGTGGCTTCCTGGAGAAGCATCCCGCCAACCTTTCAAGGAATTAATTAAATCAGAACTCAGTATCAAACTAACATCTTAATCACTGGACATTTCTTCCTTTATAGATAGAGCTTTAGGGAAAGTAGAATAAATAGCCTCCTGGAGAGACCAGACTTCTCTCCAGCACAAAAGTGATGTACAGCTGCAAACCAATTAGGCTGAAAAGTTCCCATATGTCTAGCCCAAAAGAACTCACTCCGGTAGCTAAACAAATCCATTGGCTTAAAAACTCCCAGGATCTTAACTTGAAAGCATCCACACCTAGGGATCTCTTAAAACATATTAAATCAGCAATCTTTAAACACTGTACATCACTTCCAAATGTCACCATTTTTCAGCAAGCTGTAAATACTTCAGCTGAAGTTCAGCTGCCCAAATGCACCACCACTGCCCCCAGTCAGACAAATGCAAATGAGGCTCAAATCTCACTTGACTCCACAGTTATTCTGCGTAGATATCACCAAAGAAGTTGAAGACAACCCAATACATTTATTCCAGATATTCCAAGTAACTGAATGCCTCGGTGTCACGACCCACAAACAAGGGACACAATGTTCATTATAAATTGTCCTAACACTGAAAAAGACTCCAGCCCAGTGCCAGAGAACTCTTATGCTTTTATTATAAAGTTTTCTTAACCCCAGCAACCAGCCCACTATTTAGTGTCAAGGACGTTGGCCAACAACACCTTAATTTTATGAGAACTTCAACAAGCTCCCCGCTCCTCCTACAAGCTTCTCAGAAATTCTGGCTAACAAGCCCTTAATCTTTTACAACACACTTCCACAGGGTACCCAAAGATACTTCTAACCACAATTTTTGCTGGTGCAACAGTCAGAATGTCTGAGACAAAACATTCTTATCCCTGGTCCTCCACACTCAGCACGTTTTCGTTGCATTTCGTCAGCAGCAGAGGCAAAACCAAAGGGGTTCAGTTTACAAACTCACTTTTCTTGATCTGACCGTGAGGGCTGGCATTCAGTTCTTGAGGTCTCTCAGAGAATTATTCCTTTCAAAAAGGAAAATCCACACTTCAGCTGCCTTTAGAAAGTGCTGGTGGAGAAAATAATTGCTTTTATGGAGCGAAACCCACAATCATGCAGACTGGGATTCTAGAAAAACATTTCTTGTTTTGATTCCACAGCTCCTTGGGCCAAGGGACAGTGAAGTTAAGTCATGCTGGTGCTTTATGTGTGCAAATAATAGAGCGTCTTTTCCTTTAATCACCCAAAACATCTGTGGAAAAAAAAGTGATCTTGTTTAAAACCTAACTTCCAAATGAAAATATATACGAAGACATTACTTTGAGCAATTTACATGGCTTAGATTTCAAATAACCTTTCAAAATCAAAATTTTTGTCTGAATTAAGCTAATTTTTTATTTAATTCCTTACATGCTAAACCAGTTCTGATGTAAAATAGGAAGACAGAAAAGTGTAGAGTATGTGGGATTTGCCTCTTTCACTTCAGTCTTTGGTTTCTGCATTTTTTTCCTGGAGGGTGGGCAGGGAAGAGTCAGAACAGTCTGTGGCTTCTAAACAGAATAAAATGGAAAACTAAGAAAATGTGAAAGATTCAGGAGGATGGATGTCAACAGGGAAGAAATAATATAGTAAAAATTCATGATATTATAGGTCCAAGGGCCGTAAAGAGAAAAGTACGTGGTTGCTCAGAGCATACAGTAGCCGTAAAAATAGAGGCATCTTGTTGCTTCCTTTGGCTAAAGGTGCTGTTCCAGTGACTCTGATTTAATTTGGTAAAGAGTTCCCACCCCTGTTGGATTCATTCAAGGACCACAGGTCCTTCCTCTGCAGGCATGGGTGACACACAGCTCCCGTGGCTTTCAGCAACTCAGTTTCTCTGGATGAAACACAACTAGCACAGCACAAGAGCCCTGGAAGCCTCTGCAAGAGCCATTCATAAAGGTTTATTCTCATTTACAGTGCACTCAGCTTTAGCAAACAGGAATGGTGGAGGAAGGAACCAGCCCACCAACACACCCAGGCAGAAAACAATAATGACTCTCCTTCCTCTCTCATTATTGCTCACGCAGGAAAACATTCCTTTCATTCTTACTTGCCCTTGGAGTGATGGGGAATGTGCTGAAACAGGCCTACAGTAGCTTAATTACTTATCACAAATCTTTTAAATGAGTTTATACTCATTAATGTGGCATCTGGGAAATGGGCATTAAACCATCAATGACCTTTTTGCTAATCGAAGGCCTCAAAGCTTGTTATTTGGAGGGTACTTCTCATACAGAGCTTTGTCAGGCTAATCAGACTGGTCTTTCTTGCTGAGTTTGAAACTGCTAGAAATGAGCATGCAGAGGCTTTATTTAGAAGATGGTCAGGCACACAGGCAGTGCTGCTGGTGTGTTTTGCCATAGGTGACCGCTCTCTACAAAATTTGGGTGCATCTATGCCGCTATTCAGGAAGTAACTGCAACAGGCAGGTGACAGGAAAAGTGATACTGTAGAGGAATTGGGCAGATAATTCAGTTCAGTGCAGCTGCTGGGGTGTGCAGGTAGGCTTGTGAGTAGTGCCGAATCCTTGAGTTATCAGTCAAGCTCTGTCCCAGATAACTCAGGTATGCCTGAACCCACCACTGCATCCTCGACCTCAGCTGTGCTGGCCTGGTTTGGGTCACAGTCTATTTAAACAATCCCAACCCATCAGGTTCTACTTTATCCGTTTTTAGTTTGTCATGGCATTTACTTCAAGAATCTCTCCTGTGACAAAATGAACGTATTTTATTTAGTTTTCTAATAATTTCTAATAAGTAAGAAGGAGACCTGGGCACCCTGCAGTAGCCTCTGGAGGGCACTGCTTAAAATAGAAGGAAAAGAATTCCTGGACAGCCAAGCCACTGTTACATCCAGGTTTTCCCGTGATTCTGGTACAGCCTCCTTTCAGACCATTCAGCAAATTAAGTAAGGAAACCAGTCTCTTTTTGTAACCATTTCCTTGCTGTCAGGACAAGGGTTCACAGACAGGTAGGATCTGTGTTGAGACATTCAGCTTCTTCCCTTACATTCGCACAAAGTTGCAAAATTTACACAAATTCAGTGCAAATTCAGTGACACTGTCAAGCAAATAAAATGGGTTTTTTCTCTGTGAATGTGAAAATGGGAATGGGAAACTGTGCTGGGAAACAGTCTCATTTCTAAGCATTCATCACCAGCTTAAACTTGCTTCGTGCACTGAAAGAAATTACTTAAAAATTTGAACAAGGATACTAATGGCAGTGGTCTAGGATTTATGTCCTGGTGTCTTTCTCCTGAGATGGACCAGGCACAGGTGAGCCCTCACCAACTCAGCCTTCAGCTGTAAGCACAATTCTACTGATTTATTTCAGGATATTGAGACACCGTATCTATCATTTGTGTGAGCCTTAAGCCCAATTTTGTGCTTCGTGGCACTGACGGTGTCAGGTTGAAGAGTATGTTGGTGACTTGAAATCCAGATATCAGGAATGGGATTAATCTGAGCAAAAGCAGACATTCCCGGTGTAGATAACTGCACTGTATCTTGTCCTGCACTCCCTTAATGGTCAACAGAGAGGAGGAGACACTAAGTGCAATTCACCCTGTGCTAAAACAGGCATCTAAACCTGGCCAGATAAATCACACGCTAAAATGCTTCTTTTTCACGCTGGAGGCTAAGGGAGCTCAGATGGACAAGTGAAAATACCTAGACAGGTGGTAAGGGTCTCAGCCCTGGAGTACACTTGGTGTTTCTTACAGAACAGCATTTTTTCCACACAGTTGTCCATTACTTCAAACATCCTGTCTTCCTTCATGTGTAGACAGGGTTGTGGAACAGGCAATAAAACTGTTTAGGGACAGCTGTAACAGAGCAGGCCGAGTGTGACCATGTTATTCCAGGTATTCTTCAAAGCCACTTCTGGATAAATCAAGTTTATGATGAACACAAGGTATCTCATTGCCACAGCACTTCTTCCCGTCATATAGAAGAAAAGTTTGGTGAAAAACTGTAGGTAAAATTATTAATTGTAAGGCAAAGCTGCCTTCAAGCAATGCATTCCTGTCTATCTGTACAGTGATTTCATCTTTCCCATTACCTGTGATTGACAAGCTACAGTGAAGAAATGAGTAGATGTCCTAAAATGTCTAGAAAATTCCTCTCCAAAGCTCCATTTCTGATGACAGTGAAGTTCAGAGGGGAGAGAAAATGAAAATTAGAATTGAAGTGTGTGTTCCTGTTGTGACAGCCATTAAAGGAACACTTATCAAACGCATCTACTGTCATCAAAAATCAGACTTCCAATTTAAACTTGTAGTTCCTTCTGCTAAAGGAGGCTTTGTCTAGGAATCCCAGTAGGCTCAGACTGACTAAGAGAAGGAGGCTGTATAGCAGACACATTTAGATGGCTAAACTGATAAAAAATGTTGTGAAACAGGAGTTTAAAAAAAAATAATATTGACAGGTTTTTTTTATTTCCTGGCAGAATCTGCTACTTTAATAGCAGGCCTTGGACAATCCTGATAGTCTTGGAAATAAAGTATCAACGTGCAGAAGGAGGAAAGCACTATTAATGAATACCAAAATATTGAAATGCATGTTTGCTATTCCTGGTGCGAGTAACAACAAGTATTTCAGTGCAAGGAAAATGCCAGCCAAGTAGGAAGCAGTCTTAATGAAGTGTTGACAGTGTCCTAACTAACCCCCAAAACATTCATCCTTTGCCACAAATACACAAAACTCCAGAGACGTTTTGAAGGAAATGGCTTCCCCTAGCTCGGATTTGCAGCTTACCCAGAATGAGGCACGGGTCCATTGAAATGCAAGTGGTGGAAAAGAGTCTGAGTCACTGATGGGAAAAGCAGTAACCTAAGGCATTGCTGGATTGCGATTCTTACCCCGAGGGTTCTCCAAGGGCTTTTTTCTCCTGTGTGAGGTCTGCATCTCAATCTAAACCCACCCAATCAGTGAACAGACTAAACACAGTGATTACATCAACACATGGCATCAGTAATGGCTGTATTTTGACAATATTTAATTAGGTATCAAGCTAGAAGTAAACATCAAACCCAGGGAATGAACAAACAGATTAATGTGAGCAATAACTGGAGATGGGATTTATTTATAACAACAGAGTGTAACAAATCCAAAACTGCCACGTTGTTGCACACCTGTTATTTTGCTGCAGGTCATAATATTTGGGAATTTCCTGGGCCTAAGCTAAAAGAGAGTTACTGTTTATTGTTCGTAGCCTAAAGCCCTTGAAGCATATCTAAACCATTTCAATAGTTCCTGCAGGGAACAAGGAGATTCCCCAGGTTATTTCTTTCACTGACCCTCTGTATCTGCAGAGGCTTTATGAGAGATATTTACTGCGAGCCTTGAGCTTGCCAGTTTAGGATGGCTCGGCTTCATTCTGTCTGAAGGCTGGAACAAGATGTTTGCTGCTCTTGGTATTTCCTCACCACTGCTTCATTTTGGAGCTGGAGTAAGAAATACTGTAATGCCAGCATTCAACCCTGGACGAAAGAAGCAAAGAACTGGGCGTTACAGATGCATGTGTTACAGGGAAAAGATATAACAAAACATGAGAGAAAATACAGCAGTTGTGCTGAGACTTGGAGCCAGGTATGGGATGTGGGTGCTTGGGGGGACAGGACCAAATCATTTTGTCCTCCACTGCTCTCTTGAGGGGGTGATGCCCAGGGAACTGCAGCTGGTTCACACACATCCCACAGATGGATAAGCTGGAATTGTTGAGGTTAAATCCATTTATCTATCTTACCTGTGTACAAGGTGTTGATATTGGAGGGGAGGTGGCAGTCTGGGACGGCTGGAAAGGTGGTGGGACAGTTTCCAGACTGAAATTAATGCAGATCAGCACTGACTTCAGTGTGCACTGCTGGCAGGAAGTTTGACTATTTTTAAGGATTTTCCCCCACTCATCCTCCTTATTCCTGCAGGTGAATCAAAAAAAGGAGAGGAATAATACTTAAGATGAATGACTGGAAAATTGTCAGGTCATGAGCCTGTGCTGAGCAAAAACACAGATAAACAAATGCTGTGTCTCACCCACAGAGGAGCACCAACAACACATCTTGCTGGCTACAGCACCGCTGAGAGACCATTTCTTTCTCTTCTTTGCCATTAGACATTTGATTTCTCAAAACACAGTGGGCACAGTGCCTGTGGGTGACACATTATTCCTCTACACCAACAAGCAGAAACCTTTCTGATCCTATAACCTACCCCAGCCCTCAGACATCCATGGGGTTACTGCATACAGAACACAGTTTCACAGTGGGAGCTCAGTGGGACTGCATGACTCTGTCTGTGTTCAGAATGCATAATTCTTGTCTATTTTTTTAGAGCTGGATATCAGGTTCATTGATTTCAATAATGTGTGTCTCACATCTCTCCTAGGCCCATATACCTGTGTTCTTTCTCTTCAGCTTAAGGGTTTATTTTTGACTGGGTACTTTAATATGGGTGCCCTGAATAAACTGAATTTTCTTATTTGATTTGATTGCCTTACACAGCAATCTCTCCAACTTCAGATTTTTAATAATTTTTCTTGTGCCTTTCCCTCTGTCTGTTGTATTTTGTTGATTGTGTTCTGTAGTGACTGTGGAACTGCCCCATTCTCTAACAGATCTTCCTGAGCCATAGATTGATTCTGGGAGGCTGGAAGTAACCATTCCAAAAATGAGAAGAAATGAAAGAAATTCGCACTGCATATCGATTTGGATATAGAAATGTAGCTAGATCAGCAGCAAATGCATATGAGTATATATTTGTATTATTTTGTACCACTAAATAGGTTTTAAAGAGTTGCTGCACCCACTCTGGTTACCTGCAATTCCAGGGTGAGTTAGTGTCCCCGTATGCAGTTTATGCATTTGTTTTATATTCCACATCAATAAAAGCACATCAAATTCAAAACCATTCTCATTTATGGATGGAAACTTCGAGGCAAAACAGTGCAGCAGCTGCCTCATCATGAGTTATAGGGCAGTCATTTGTTCAAGTCAAAGAAAATACTGCTGCTCTTCCAGCTAAGCAAGTACAGAACGTGACCCCACACTGCACCAAACTCCTGGCTTAAAGGTAGCTGGAAAATTGATGAAATTGTCCATTCTTTGGGGGGAAATCTGAAAAGACAGCAGCCCATTACATTTGGTGTGGCTCTTCAGCCCTGCTACAAAGGGAGAACTGTTAATGGGAGCTAGAAATCCAAAGCACAGTCACACTGTATTGACTGGCCAGGACAGATGTGGGGCTGTCAGAGGTAGAAACAAATCCTCAAACTTCCTGCAGTGCAACATCTTTCACAGCTGGGGAGAAAGGAGGATATTGTCTCTCCTCTCCTTTGTTCTCCTCAAATCATAAAGTTGACATTCTCCTGACAGAACGAGGGATTTTAGCCTTTTGAATTCAGCACACTGGAATTCTGTACACGGATGTGCAGCCTGCCTTGATGGTGGCTAACATTTAGGGAAGGGCATCCACAAGACAGCAGCTGCCCTTTGAAGCACAGTGTGGACAGTCAGAAAAGGAAAATGTTTTGCATAACTCTTTCCCCATCTCTGAGCTTGGAATCATGGAATAGAGGCACCCATGGGACCTCTCACTGAGAGCCTTGTTGCTACAGGGTGATAAAAGGCTGCAGTTGAGCTTCCCCTGGACATAGACATGGTGACCCAGCAGAATATTTGTCGCATAGAATGTCAGCAGGGTGAGTAGATGGAGAAAGAATGGAGCTCCTGCGGATATCTCTGCATGCTCTTCTCTCTGCTCCACTCCTCAGAGCCCCTTTGAGCCAAAGCGTGGCAGGGAGCAACAAAAACAAAACAACAAAAAAGAAAAAAAGAAAAACAAACAAAAAATATAGAGCTGAAGCACCTCTCCTATGAAAACGCACTAAGAGAGCTGGGGTTGTTCAGCCTGGAGAAGAGGCGTGAAAAACGTGGCATTGCAAAATGAAATAAAATTAAAGTTAAAGTTAAAATTAAAATTAAAATTAAATTGCTTTAAGATGAGGGAGAATAGATTTAGATTAGATATCAGGAAGAAATTCTTTCCTGTGGGGGTGGTGAGGCCCTGGCACAGGTTGCCCACAGAAGCTGTGGCTGCCCCATCCCTGGAAGTGTCCAAGGCCGGGTTGGATGGAGCTTGGAGCAACCTGAGATAGTGGAAGGTGTCCCTGCCCATGGCAGGGGGTGGAACTGGGTGATCTTTAAGACCCCTTCCATCCCAAACCATTCCCTCACTCTGTGATTTAAATGAATAACCAATTTTTTCTAAAAAGCAATAAGAATAGCAATAGTGAATAAAAGAAAATGTTGCCCTTCAAGGCTCCAAATACTTTGCAAGTGTTACCTCATTAACATTAGGTAAGGTAAATGCACAGTGTTCTTAGGCTTGTTTAATGCATTTGGAACGGGAGTTCTTTTTCCTCCAGTGTCTAGTAATTAGCGTAATTTTACAAATGCACTTTAATTACACATAAAAATAGAATAAATATTTCTGCAGCATTTTGATTTAAACAAGCACTTAATTAAGCCCTATTAAGACCTGCCATATGCTTTGCATACCATAGGCTATTCTAAGTGCACCTCTTCTGGAAGTTTTCGGCTTTGGAGGAAATGACATTATTTGACATGGGCAAGCTGGTATGTAATTGACTCAAAATTACAGATGCAATAAATAATTATGATTAAAAACACATTAACACTGTAATAAGTGGGTGGTTGTTTTGATGGCTCCTAATAAGCCACTGTAGCTGAAAGGGCATCGAACAGTACTTGTGAAGCACTGAGGATCTGGCAGGACTGCAAGTTCAGTGGTAGGTAAAAAGTGTATTATTCAAGTTACTGCCAAGTTTTGAGGCTAGGGTTCCTTGCCACTACTCAGCTTGCTCTGTGCTACTGTCACGAGGCAATCTTCTGAATTTGTTTGTTTCAATCCTAAACCTTTCTAAGTTATAGGGCCCGAAAGACCAGTAGCTCAGAAAGCTGATTTTCCTTCCGTTTAATTTCACCCAGTTCCTCTGAGTTTTAACCTAGTACTTCATGCTCGACTTTGTGCTTGAATAAAGCATAGATTGTTTTTGACAGAGCAGATAAAAGGAAATCCAGAGGTTTTTTCTAAAGGGATCTGGGGGTAATGCTCTTCCTGAGAGGGAATGAATTAAGTCCAAATATAATTGGCATTATTTAAATCATCAATTAATATTACTTTTCCTTTCATCTATAATTTTTTTATTTTCTTTTTCTGAATGCTCTTTTAGCTTATTTTTATATCTTTTTGACTTCTATCCATTGAAGGAAAAAAATCAATAAACAGTTGCTTTCATTTGTACTGAAAAGTTAACCCAATTTAAAAGACTTGTATACACGCATTTTTGCCAACATTATGATTTTCTTGAATCAGTACAGGTCATATCTTCTTTCTTGTCAACGTTTTTATAACATTTACTGTGTCCAAACTTTAGCAGAGGTAATGCTAGAGCTCTACTTCCTTTTCCATGGAGACACAGGCAGCACACAGAATTTCAAGTCCAGCAATGAAACTGGAAAGGAAAATTCCCTCTACCCATTACTGAGTCTTAAACTCTTTCTGGGATGATTCAGTTCACCACTCTGTTTGTATCAGTGCATCTCCATATTTATTAAACAAATGCAGTAGGATTAGGTTAAACAGTTCAAATCTTTTAGACTGGTTATTATGAAAAATTTCTTCACCAAAAGGGTTTTCAAGACCTAGCAGTGGTGGAGTCCCCATCCCTGGAGGGATTTAAAAGCTGTGTGGATGTGGCACTTGGGGACATGGGTCAGTGGTGGCCTTGGCAGTGCTGGGGGAACGGTTGGACCTGATCATCTTAGGGGTCTTTTCCAACTGAAATGATTCTGTGAATTCTCTGTCAAAGAGGTTGATTAATCCGTGCGATTAGAGCTCCATGACCAGAGCTGTCTGTCAGCAGATGTGTGAAGCCAAGCACATGAGAAACCTTCCCTTCTGGCTCCTCTGGGCTGTGCTGGGCCACAGGCTGAATTCTTTACTTCCCTTAATTGACCTTGAGTGCCCACCTTGGGTTTTAAATGGCATCAAGCTCACTTAGCAATTGCAGCTGCTTCATGCACTGGTCTCTGTGCCTCAGGTTTTCTTCCTCCAACTTTTCTCTGTAACACGACCTGGTAAACCTCATCTGGTAATTACTGAGTGTGGGTTTGCGAGAGCACCGATTAAACCTACCCAGGAACATTATGGAGAAGGGCAGCTTAGATTGAATTTCTGCACTCATGGAAAGGGAATCGTATCAGTCAATGATACATCTGTTGAAGATATCCATCTCACCAAGAAAAATGAGTGGAAACAGATGAATTGTTACCTAAACAGATGAATTGTCACCTAAACAGGTGAATTCTCACCTAGATACTTTCTTTCTTTCTGTAGAACGAAGTCTTGTACATGCATTTTCTAGGAACTCACCCTCTGGAAAATCCTTGGCTTGTCAGAGGCTGCAGGTCCTCTCAATACCTTTCAAGCCCTCAAGCTCGAAATGGAACCTGATAAATTACCCTCTGGGTCACAGGCTTTGGACTGACATCTCACTGATGAAAATCTGTTCACCCATCCAGGAAAAATGCTACAAAAGTGCACATGGACAGACACATGGGAGAAGATTGATGTTAAGGACAGATAATAGAACATTTTCAAGGTCTTTTAAAGGTAAAATCATTGGCCTGCTTGCCTTTAGATTAATTTATTTGAAGGATTTTTAGTCCCATGTTCCTTTCCCAGTGAATATTTTATTTTGCATTTATATATTAGCCTACAAATTGCAGCTGCTTGGAGTCATATCAGTAGTGGGCAAAGAGAAAAACATTTTCTTTAAAGCGATCAAGCAGCAGACGGAGTTTGTTGAACAAGGCTTATATCACGTAGAGCAGCTCAGCCTTATTAAAAGCATCTCAATTCCCACAAGCACCAAGAAATGTCTTGCTTTTGGGGACAGCCAACCTGTGGTGTGACTTTTGAAAGAGAATCAGTTCAGTGGAGAGGGTCTCTGGGATTTGACAGAATGATTCACTTCAGCTAACTAGTGTGCAATTGTTCTGAGCTTGACTAGAAAAAAATATACAGATGATCACAAGCTTCAAGTGCTAAACTGGCATAATGTGGTGTGTCTCAGAACTGAGAGCATCACAAAAATTAGTAACTCATCACTGCTTTCTTAAAAAAAAAATAGAGTAGCTTTTCGCTAGAGGCAATTTCATTAAATGCAATGAAATTCTTTTTCTCTATAAATGTAGCTGACGTTCTATAACTTCACAAATGCCACTGAGTGCAGCATGGAGTGGAACATGAATGAAATTCTACTGTCACTGCACCAGCATAAATCAAGGAAGACTTTATTTAAGTAAGTGAAGTTTCAGCTGTTTATGTGACAACTAAGCTGTAGATAAAATTCTCTAAACAGTCCATTGCCCCGTAATGCTTGGCTGGTATAAATCAGTGTAGCTTTCTTAGCTCCGGCAGGAGATCTCCCCGTTTGTACCAGAAGATATATAGAGAGTGGAAGAGGTTAACAGCAGTCAGCTGCATGGCTTTGAACCTGGTTCTGAATCCTGACCATATTTTCAACATTTTAACTCCTGCTGGTTGTGCTGTATGGCTGCTGGAAGTGTCTGAGTGTTTCAAGAGACAGGTGTTCACAGCAGCTACTGAGAGAAATTGAGATCAGAACAGAAATCAGAAGAAACAGGCTTAAGATAACAAATGACTTTGGTATAAGTCTTGAACAGTGATAAAATTCCTATATAAAAGGGGTGTAGGTATTTTGTTCTAAATCCTGCTGTCTGTGCTGAGAGCAGATGCACTTCTGTGTAACAGCAGAAAAGTTCACTCAGTCGAAACTTTTGTTTGTTCAAAATTCAGTTGAGCAGATGTTAAAGACTGTAAGTATAACACCAAACCCCACATCTTTCAAATGGAAATGCTTTGCCAGGGCCCTCTTGGAACTACATGAAGTTGATTTGCAGTCCTTGTCTTCAATATCTTTATTTGCTCATGAAACTGCAAAGTTCTTTCAAATGAAGGATCATGTCTAGAGGAAGATGCACAGCTCAGGCACTTCCTACCTGGACCCCATGGGTGTTCTGCTAACAGGAAACTCACACCAACACTGACTATTTCTGCCCCACACTGTGAAATACTTGAGGTGTTTGTTCCATAGGAATCATCAATATGACTTACAAACAAATTATTTGACCTATGCTAACTTAAAAGTTGTGTATATTCTGTCTTTACAGTGTTGTACCACTCTAAATCTTTAATAAGAATCATAAGTACATCAATGTGAGAGGATACATTTTGTCTTACATGTGCTTTCATGTACTGAATTCTCATTTCCCATAAATAATGTTTTTTCTAGAGCTTTAATATACACGAACAAGGGCAGAAAGGACAATGTCACAGGTTTAAAAACCATAATGTTAGTTGTGTGTTATTCTGAAAAACTGAGTATTTTTTTAAGACTGCACACAGTATATGTTTTCCCAGAAAATTATCAGGAAGACATTCTCCATAATTTTATTTTAAAAGTGTCATGAATTTTTTTTTTCTTAGTGGAGAGAAAAATTGAAAGAAAGTATTGTGCTTTTGTAGTGCTGAAAGGAAAGGCTCTGTGAATGAGAAAACCTGGACTTGCTGCAGGCTAATTGCCTCACAGCCAAGTCACACAAAAGAGTCATTTTTGGAGAACATTATCATGGGTTTCTGATATCAGGTCTGCAGAAGTGCCACCAGATTATTCAACATTCATTCAACAGATAAAATTGATTTTTGCAGAAAACCTTTACATCTAAAGGAAAGAAAAGAAAAAAAGACTCTCTGAGCTTGATGATGTACAAGAAAAGCAGGTAGAAAACAAATTCAGATTTTAACAGTTCGCGGTGTGGAACCATCTGATTAGCAAGAGTGGGGATTCGTGTTGCATATATGGCCATTGTAAGATAAAGTGATTATAGCCCTAATACATTGCAGGAGTTAATGCTTCAAGCTCACACTTCTTTTTTTTTTAATTTTTTTTTTTATTTGAATAAAATTTTTCGAAATTGGTCATGGACTGACGCATCCTCTAATCTCCTGTGATACCCGAAAGGTCAGTAATGTACCTGGCTGTGTGGAGTGTGTGCTCGTAATTGAGATGCATCCAAGCACTTGAGTGCTTCCTCCAGGGGACATTTAGTGGAATCATTTATTTGTGTACCTCTCAGCAGCACCAAACAGTGCTTTGAATTTTTTATTTTTTAAAATTTTTTTAAGTATTGCTTGTCAACAGCAAAGTTACTATGGTAACTGTTTCAGTTTAAATCCTGCCAGATTTGAGTTAGATTCTGTTTTTATTAATTTGTCATTAGGCTTGATACCTTTGCTTATGAAAGCAAGGGCCTGGCTCCCCAGTAATGTATTTTTTTTTTAAATAGACCAGTCCTGATCATGTCTCCTTGCAGTTCCAAGGGAGTCAGTGTTGCTACTTCGAATTGGCCCATCTGATTCTAAGGCTCATGTGCACAGACTATCAATAGTTAACTTGGATGCACACTGGAAAGCATCTAGTGGCATTTGAAATTTTCTAGGATGTCTTTTTGGTCCTTCAACTGTGCTGCCACAATTTGTGTTGCACCTTCCTCTCACTCTTCCTGTGCTGTGGTGTGGGTCCTCACATCCACAGGGGCTGCAGCCCCTTCAGGGATATCTGCCCCACCCTGATGCACCTCCTGCTGCTCTGACCTCAGTGTTCCCTCTGTTGTTTCTCTGTGATTCCCTCCCTCTGTCACAGTATTTTCTGCTCTTATTAAAATATATTTGCAGAGAGGCACCACGAAATTCCCTGATGGGCTCAGCTTTGTCCCACAGTGGGTCCATGGGCTGTAGTGTCTGACACAGAGGTCAGCCTTGACCTCTTCTCGCAGAGGCTTCTCCCACAGCCTCCCATTACCAAGACCACCTACTCCCAACACTGTAGGATCTGAAATTTGCCTGTAAATAATTTCTATCCTCTACACTGTAGACTTTGCCCTTCTTGGGATATGATGCAGGATGTGTTAGAACTCTCTGAAAATGGTCTTGTTTCTGGTATCATCTTCTGACTTGCAGCATGCCCAAAAATAAAGTAGGATAACAATTCTAAATTCCTGTAAAGGTGACCTTGCATAGCTCACCTGCCTTCAGTCCACTGATGATTAAGACATGAGGGTGAGATTCAGTTTGAAATTAAACCTGCTCAGATTTCCCCATGTGAGATATGGGGGTTAATTTGTCTGCCCTGTGTCTCCACAGGAGATGAATATTATGTCTTTTATGGGGATCTGGGCAACTACCTCAAGTTCAGAGGAGATGTTATTTAAATAGATGTCCTGTGGAGAGTAGAAGTGAGAGATTTTCAGAGGGAACTCCAACATGCCCAAAAATGGATGCCTGAGACAGCTGGAATGAGTCATCTACTGTAAGTGAATCCCTTCTCAATGACTGTGGAGATGAGCAGCTTTAAAACAACTTCCAAATTTCTTCTGGCTCAAGTTCAGATGGACCTGAGCCCTTGAGCTGACATGGAGAGGTGCTCACTACATGACAAATTCCTGGCATTCTGAGGCAAGTGAACTGGCAGAAGACATGACAGTGTGGCTAAATCAAGAGACAGAAGCTCCCTAATTAAAGTAGACTGGCAGTACACAGCTCCCTGTTCAGGAACAAAGAAATAATAGAGAATTGAGTGCAATGTTTGTGCCTTCATTGCAGGGTAGTTCTCATCCATAATGCTTCCAGCAGTTCCTGAGTTAGGACACACAGTTTGGTTGGGTCCTGACATAATGTCAGGGTGATTCAATAGATACCATCCCCTTTTCACCTAGTGCCTTGCAAGAAAACCTAAGTGCATAGAGAAGGTGCACTTCAGGAAACCTTGACACAAGCCAGAGCAGAGAGGGCGTTAGGAGCACACCAGACCCTACAGTCAGTGCATGTCAGGTCTATTCCTGCAGTGAGGTTAGTATGGCTCAATAACGTGTGCTCATGGTCACGCTGGACTGCAGAATTAAGTATTTGTTCAAAGAGAGGACTCACTGACTGACATTCCCTTTGGGAGCCAAAACCCAGAAATGGGTTCATGGCATTGTGTAAAGACCTTTCTTTATTTCATGGCTTGAAAGCCAAAGTCAAGGGAAGATATTTTCTTGACAGCAGTGGGTGGAACAGAACCAAATCTGCCTCCTTTGCATCATTTCATGTCAGGAGTTAATGGGAGGAGGTGCCTCGTTCCTTGGCAGCGTGGTCTCTTTTGCTCTACATCTCTGATACATGAAATAGGATTGCTGGGGTGATTTTGATGCACTGAACTAGAAACAGGTGAAACTCAGAGCCATGGGGACACTGGAAACCACCGATGTCAGCTGAAGTCCTCCTGCCTCTGGTAAATCATAGAATTGTTGAAATGCTTAGATTGGAAAGGACCTTAAAGATCATCCAGCTCCAACCCCCTGCTGTGGGCAGAGATGCCACCCACTAGATCAGGTTGTTCAGAACACCATGCAATTTGGCCTGGAACAAGTCCACAGACAGAGCAGCCACAACTTCTCTGGGCAGCCTGTGCCAGGGCCTCACCCCTGAGGAAAGAACTCCTTCCTAACATCTAATCTACATGTCTCCTCTTTAGTTCAAAGCCATTCCCCCTTGTCCTGTCACTATCTGCCTGTGTAAATCTACTAAAGGCATTGTAAGTGCAGACACTTGGGAAATACACACAGAGATTTGCAATTCACACCAAGCTCTTTCTGCTCCAGAAAGCGCTTTCCAAGCCATAGGGAGTTTTACAACAATGGTCTGTGACCGACTGTAGATACAGCAGATGAGCAATAGCCAACCATCAGTACCGCCTAATAACGTCCCTGAGTTAAGAGAGAGTCAGAAGAAAATTATGACACTGAACTGAACAAAAAAGGTGAGGATATTGCTTGTATAAAATTAATATTCTGTGTAAAAACCTACTTTATTGTTATTAATTGAAAAGCTCCATTAACTAAAAAGGCAAAAACAATGGGCGGTAAATTATTTTTTTCCAGGGTTAATCTTCCATTGAATGGAAAGGGCACATTATTTGCCTTCCATTAAAGTGATATTAAAGTTATATTTCTAAATGTTTGCACAAAAGTGATGTGGCATGAAAAATGAGGTAGGACTTGATACCCTTTAATTGGGAATTTATTTGGCACAGCTTGATGTGATGTGGATCACCAGGGTTCTCTCCCCAGCATGGGGAATATTTTGAGGTAATTCGAAACTGACACCCTATGAATGAAAACATCGTGTGCTGCAACTTCATTTCTCTTTAGAGTATTAATGCAGCCATTCTTGCTACAGAATCCTGGTATTTCACGGATTTTCCCCCATAGCAGGTTTAGCAATAAATAACCAGAACCACAGGTCAGTTTGTAATTTACCCAAGGTCACTCAAGAAATGTCTGTTCAGTAATCGAACTCAAGCTTCTAAACTCCCTATCTGAGGTATTGACTATTTAATTCCTTACCTAGTAGCAGTTTTAGATAAAGAGCAAAAGCAAACTGGATCATGTTTTCAGAGGATTTGCACAGAATGAGATTACAACAGTTTCACAAGCTGCCATGTGCCATGTGCCAATGGAGCTGTGCCAATTATTTTCTTGAATCCTTCTTACCTGTGCCAAATCTGATACTGGATTTAGTTTGGCCTGTTACAAAAGGGGATTACACTAAATTATTGCCATCAGGTAAGAGTGCGTATGTAGGAACCATCACTCTCCCTCACCTAATATGTGCTGATGTCTTTGCAAATCTCCTGGAAACCTGTGGTCCCTGTTGCTGGAACAAAATTTCATAAGGATTATTGTAAATGTGACAGTTACGAGCAGACAGGCTTCAAATCCCAGTTGTACAAATAATGCAACAAGGGATTCTCCATGCCTGAATTGCTTCACAATGGGCAAACCACACTGAGGACAGAGCTATCATGCAAATTAAGTTGCCAGGGGCAGGAATTTCAAATCATGAATGTGGTACAGGGCATTGATATCGGGAATAAAAATGTATCTCTTTAATTTCAGTATTTATGTATTATTTGTGTTTGTCTTAGTTTACAATGTAAGATGTAACCAAAAGTATGTATTCTATCACCATCTTCATAAGCTGTTAAACACAGCTGGGGCGGTGTTCTTTATCTCTGCCATGACTCATCCCTGATAACGCCTTCCGGGGGATATGCTCTGTTAATGAGTCATCAAATCTCACTGCATGACTCATAAAATTACGTCATCCCATTTGAGATGCTCCGCCCAGGGGGAGGAACCAAGTATTCCTACCTGGATATAATCTGAGGTTTGGAACGCCACAGTCAGCCTTGCCTACTGAATTCCCAGAGGACAAGAGCTACATAACCACCACTGGACCTCCAGAGGAAGACCAGACCCTTCTACAGGATCACTGCTTCAACAGAACCACATCTATCACTTCAACAGGATTGTAGCCACCATTTAATTGGACTGCTGCCACCTCCCTGACCAACAGTGTGTCAGGTTGTATCCTCACTCTGTCACTGTTTCTGTATTATTGCCTTTATCTTAATTTTCCTATTAAATTGTAATTCTGGCTTGGGATCTCCCACTGGTTTGCTTTCAGACTAGTACAGTGTTTATTTAACATGTACTTTGAAGTGCAGAGAGAATGTGAGAAGCAGAAGAGAATGTGAAGAGAAGGACAGAGATCGTGTTTGGTGAGGAAGAGTGTGGAGAAGAACAGAGATGGGAAGAGAACAGAGGGCACTGAGAGTGAGAATAGCATAGGACAAAGTGAGAAGCAGACCAGAAAGCTTTCACAAGAGTCAAAAGGTGCTTGATGAAACTGGTGATCAGTACTAAGGTCACTCTAACCACTGCTTGGCCCATCTCAGATATTCCTTTTTTAAAGGTGTCTTTGTTGGCAAAGGTGGAACAGGAAGTAGTAATAAATGAATAATTACTCTAGACTTTAAAATTTTGAGACCTTGTCATCACTGGGATCTGAAGATCTGAGATCCATCACTGCGATGGGTGAAGACAAGCACAAGATCTGAACACAAAAGACCGTCTGATGAAACATTCCTTCGTGCACTGACTCCAGTGGGAAACCAGAGCAATTAAGTTTCTAAGACAGATGTATGGAATGAATGCCTTAAAGTATTTATGCAATTGCTGACTTCAGTTTTCTCTTCTCTGATCATATCAGATGAGGGTATTTTTAAAAGTTAACTTTATTTTTCCCCTCAGGAATTGTTCTTCCAAGTGGTATGGGTGAGAATCATTGTGTCAGCTGTTAAAGTTTATATTGCCACCTGCTGAGTTTGATGTACCCTAAGGAGAAAGAATGAAAATCTGCTTTTAGGAATTTCCTTTTAAACTGTCACTAAAAATAGAAAAGAAAGAGATGCCAGGTTACCCAAGCTTTTGTTCCATACAAACCTCTGGAGTCAAATTTGACAGCAACTCTTTTCTCTACAAAAAGGAGAAGTGGAAGTCTGCATTTACTAGCTAAAATCAAAGGGATTTTTTTCCCTTTCTTTTTAAGATGTTGAACAAACACCTCAAAATGTGAATTCGTGTCTTTTTTTATCTGAAGCACACAAGGCAGAACAAGATAGTGGGGACTCTGAAAGCAAGGTGAGAGTATTTACTTGTCCTGTAATAGCTACTCTGTCTCAGGGGTGAAGGATGCCAACTTCATGTCCTTCCTGGGAGACTACAACATGTGCAGTGCAGAAGTTGGTGAAGTAGATTATATCTGATGCCTTTTTCATTCATCAAAGTTAAGTGGAAGGTCAACATCGCTAATGTTCTCTTTCCACTAGAACAAAACTTGGAGAGCAAAGCAGAGAAACTCAGCAGAAAAAAAAGAAAAACAATCTTTGTTGAAAGGACTTGGGTCCAAGTTCTGGAGATGAGAAGAAATTGAAGTCACTGAAAGAAGAAATTTTTTTTGTGCTGAAATGCATAAATGAGGGGGCAGAAATTTCGTTCACAATCCAAATGCCAGACCTTTCTCCTGGCAACAAGTAACTAATTTTATTTACCTACTTTATAAAATATACATAAGTTTCAAGAATGAAATCACTCCAGTGATGAACAGAAATAAACAATAGGAAAGCATTAGACATAGAAATGATACCTCAAATGGAACATAATAATGTCAGTACCATTTTTTCTTGATCTGTTGCCAGGGAATAGGGACAAGACTTGTCTTATATTATCTAAAGCATCTCATCTATTTCATTCTGGTTTATTGGCTACACAAATCAAAGGTGTTTCAGTAATTAACAACAGGCCATGTTCCTTTCCCCTGCCTCCACACGCTCCTTTCATATTTTAAATCAATGTGTTTTATAAAGAGTTGGGTTTCTTTTCTGTCTGCTTTAAATTTTTTATGGAACATCATAATAATATAATTTTTTCTCATTAAAAGCTTCATATTTCTTTTTCAGAGAGCAGGAAAAAAATCAGCATTTTTTCAATTATCTTGACATGGTGCAGTTTTGTAGTGGAAAGACTATGAAAAAAAGATTCTGTTATCAGTTCGGTTCGCTCCTTACTTCATACACTCAGTTTAAAACCTGCCATGTGCTGACTTATTCTGTCAGCATTCACTCTCAGCTTTGCCATCTCCGTCACTCAGGGCTGATCAAAAGGCAGTGATTTGCCATTTGGCTTCCACTGGACTAACAAGAGCTGTGGAGCTGCCTGTTTCTTCCAGCTCTCACTACAAGCTGCAAATGTGGAGATTTTGGGAAGGACAAGTCACTTATTCATTGAAAGTGCAGTGCTGGGACAGCCTAAACCATTTATGATTTAGGGTTGAACCATCCATGTGGTTTTGAATGAAATAAAACTGACAGAGTATTTCAGAAGTGTCAAAGCAGCTCGCTCACCAAATCAAAAGTGTCGTGCAGCTCAGATCTGTAACCCCTCAAGTGTTTGGTGTTCTCAGTCAGCAAATTCAAACTCTGCAGTGGTTCATTGAGATCACTGCACAACTGGATTTGTCACCATGCAGATGTGACAAAATGGAGCACAGCCTTTTATTCTTTCCCCCCCTCTCTTGATACTACCAAGTCATAGGAAAAAAAAAGGAAAAGTCAAATTATTGGAGTGAGATTTTTCAAAAGCACTCAGCATTTTTCTGAGTCATCACCCATAGAACTTGATGATCAAACTCTTCCTGATTTCTGTGGCAGCAGTTATGCTAATTCCTACTACTCCTGGACATGCCATGCTTAAATGCATCTGTGACATGTGCTTTCTTTTCAGCTGGGGTTATTTAGCACCCATTGATTCCTTTTTGCTTTCCCTTTCCTTCTCTGCATTCTGGTTTTCAAGCTAGTAAGTCAGCTGGATGCCTCAGTATAACAATTCCTGATCAGAATGCTCTAGGAAATAACAGCAATTCCCCCATTCATTAAAAGTATTCCAAATTGGGAAGTAGTACACTGTAGAAAAATGTTATATAGCTTGCTAACAGCATGCTGATTCTTAAACAAGTTTCATACAAATAATAGCTGCTACCTTGCCATTCATTACATTGTAAAACTCTTTAGTTTTATTTTTAAGCTGGCTTGTTTGTTGTTTCTTGAGCTGCAAAAAATCTGAATAGTTTTATTTTACTTACGAAAATGCACTTTGGGGGTTGTTTGTTTTTTTAATGCAACCTATTTATAAGCTGGGTAGGGATAAAAATGTACCCAAAGGATCATTTTTACTAATTTATCATTCTTTCTAAGTTCTCTGGGTCTATTGGAGAAATGGTGTAATAATATTTTTTTAAAGACAGAAATTTGTTTTACGTTTTGGGGATGTGGGAATGGCTAATTGTAATGCATTACATTTTAGAGCTTTGAATCATGGCAGAATTAAATGCATGAAAAAAAATATTTTTGGGTATGTAGCACATGAAATTTAGGGCAAATGGATGCTTATGAGTCTGCAGAGATTGACTACAAGAATCCCAAGGTATTTTGTGGTTTCCCAAGTGCACTATAACAGTCAGAGTTTTCCATCAAACCCTAATGCTAAAGCATTTTGCATTAAACATGGTAATATGGGGCCGTAAGGGGTTGGGATTCCCTTGCCACACCAGTGTTCCTGGAGCACCAAATGAGCCCCTGACCTTCTTTTCTACATCTCACCAGAGGTAACACGCAGAGCCAGGATGACTCTGCCTCAACAGAGTTATTATGGCAGAGAAAAGAGCTGGGGACAAAAAGACCCAGGAGGGTGAATTTACTTGTTTACAGTCGTAGAGAAAGGCAGTGACAGAGACCAGGCTCCAAACTACAGGAAATGGGACCAAGACTGAAGTCAGTTCTCACACCTCAGGCACTCAGACCCCACAACCAAGACTAGCCACATTTCACTGACCAGCTAAGGATTGCCTAAAATTCAGTGTTTCCTCAGCATCCTTGAAAGTTCCCAAGTGCTCTGAGGAGTATAATTGTGCCCAGGAAATCTCCTTTCTGAGGAGTTTGTAGCCTGGAGTGAAACACATGGGAGTTCTTAGGTGTCCATCACAAAATGTGAACAGTCTGTGCCCACCCAAGCTCAGGAGGTGCCTCAGCCTCCCCTGGCCCAGGGGCCGCCTGCACTGTCTGGTGGTGTCCTGGCCTTCTCCTTCCATGTACTCTCAGAGATGTTTCCTGAGAACCTGCGAGGATCTGGAAAGGACCAACAGCTCAGGAATTTTCCCACTTACACTGCCCGGAAAACTCAGCTTAGATACTGCACATCAACAGCTGTGAGTTCATCAAAGGCTACAGCCCCTCCACTTTGTTCCCTGTGACTGGAGGAGAAAGGAGTAGGACCCATCTTGGAAACCCAGAACAGCAAGCAAGGGACCAAATTCACTGGTGTCCTTATCCCTGGGTGGCACCAGTCCATGTGTCCCACCTCTGAACACCAGATCCGGCCACCAAGAGACCTCTTTCCACACCTCCAGGTCGAAATGCTTATGGAGTTCATACACCAGGAACCAGAATTCAGCTTCACTCCCGCTGCAAAGAAGACCAACATCTATATATCTTTAAAAACTTGGATCTAAATCACCTCACAGGAGGTCTGTCTTCCTCTTAGGTCTACCTTCCACAGATCAGATAAATTTCCAAACCCATTTGAAATTTTTGTGGCCTTATTTTTCTCTTTTGTCAAGCCTGCTGAGGCAAGGGGGCCATATTTCTGTCTGCATTGTATTTCACAGGAACAGTGCAATAAAATATGTACGTATGAATTGTCATATCTCTGGAATATATGAATTCTCATAAACTCACCAGATGTTTTGAAGCAAGCACTAGGTTTTAACTGGGACATTTAAACTCAAAAAGGCCAATCTGCAAAGGCACTCTGCTCCTTATTTATTTCAGCCTATTCATATTTTATAAAGGAAGGAATAGAAAGTTTTTTGTTTTGTTTTAGAGAGAAAAAAAGGAACATAGTCATTCCATTAATACTTTTTAATAGAACGATGAAAGAAATAGAAAAATGAAACTGAAAAATTTCAAGGAACTTTAGCCATACAAAGGAAAAATTCCCAAGAGAAATCCTCTGTAAGCTTAACCACAAAATATTTATGGCCACAAAGTAAGGATATAATTTATTTTCTGAATAAAGGATACCCTCTTGAGAACAAAATATTTGTAGATCAAAAACATTAAGATAAAGGTTTCTCCTGACTGGGCTGGATTGATTATAACTATATCAGCACAGCAGAATTAAAACAGTTAAAACTGCATTTTCAAAATTGCAATAGCAAAGTGACACCTGTACATCTACTGGACTTCAAAACAAGTCACTGAGCACTTCAGGATATCTAAAACAGCACTAGGCACTTATTTTCAATCATGAGAATTCATCTCCAGGGCTCTGGTGGTCATAATGAGAGTTGAGGCAAATAGTTTATCTGCAAACATCTGTAAGTGTCTTAATTTTGACCTAATTCCTTGCAAAGAATCGCATCGATTCTGTAAAACCATGGCCCATAGCACCAAGCAACATGTAAATTCAATGTAAATTCAATGTAAATTCAATGTAAATTCAATGTAAATTCAATGTGAATGCTGGTCACTGAACCTGAAAATTGCAAGGAATTGGATTGGAAGAGCTCTTGGAAGATGAATAACCCTGTCCTTTTTCCCTGTGACGTGGGGTCAATCCTACCTGCGATGTTTTTCACCAACAATACCAATAATGAGGTTTAGCCAACCTCACATTAAAAAAGGACCAAATGTGAAAATAAGTTCCTAAAATCTTCTTTCACACAGAGTTCTCTTGTGACCTGAAGACACTGATCACCAACTTAAGATGCCTGTTTTTAACCCAGACCTGTCAGAAGTTCAGGTTCACAGCACCACTGCAGAAGCAGATTGAGCACCAATTGCAGGAGCAAGACATGAAAACTGAAATTCTTCTGCATCACTTGGCCCAGTGAGTGGTACAAAGTCCATTCAAACAGGAGCCACAGAGGATCTGCATCCATCTGATTTGACTCCACCCACACTGCTGCCTTTCCAGTACGGTTGTCTTGGCAAAAGGAATCGGGAAAATCCTGCAGAGACGTTGACCATCTCTGGATATACAATCTGGGCTTGGCAGAAGGACAAAATATTTCATTAAGATCAAACTGACACTATATTGTTGCACAGATAAAGGTAAATACGCTAGAAACTGGCTGGGAGCAGAGGACACTTCATGTCCTTCATGGATGGGTGGCTAGACTGATGGATGGACAGATAGATACTCTACAACATATTCCCACAACTTGATTTAAGAAAACCCATAATAGTAAAAAGCAACTTCCAAGTAACAAGAAATACCAGAATTAAAGCAAGTCCAATTTTCTGTGCACTAAATTGGGGAATACCATTCCTAAACCATGGCAATGATCCTCCTGGATCTCAGTATAGTGTCAGAACTAGGCTGGAAAATTACTTTCCATGTCCTGCTTAACTCAAAATCAATCTAGGACTAAAATTTCAGGTTATTATTTCCTAGTCAACAGCAACTGTCAGCAGGAATATGCTCTATGTGGATATTTTGGTAGTGGGTTTTTTGCAAGTCTGTCCCAAACTGTGACTTTAAAAAAGGCACAATAACCACTTTTATGTGGATGATGACAAAATACTGATAAATAGAAAAGACCTTGCTAGAAACTTTGAGTAACTCTTCTGCAAGATGAATGTGTTTCTGCTTAGGAGTTAAAAAAAAAATTGTCGCTATTTTCACTAAGAATAAAGCACAGTATTTTTTCCTTGCCTTATACTTGAAAAACATTAAACTTTCTTTGACATAATTTCCTCACAGAATTAATTCTGAGGCAGACACCTGGCATGAGATACTACAGTCCAAACAGTTCACATTTGTCAAAGGTATGAGTGTCTGAAAACAGGTCCTTGTAATGGAAAGTGTCAGGCAACCTTAAATACACAGACCTCTTGGCCTGCCAGCAATGCAGCTTTTAAATGAAACAATCATTTCATCACACAGATTAAAAAACTCAGCCTGTGTTCACTGTAGAACGTCCTCCCAGTCTTTCACACAGGCAACTTTTGTGCTTTAGCCATAGGTCATACCTGTTATAAACACAGTTCTTTTTCTTCAGCTTAATGTCTCATTATTACTGAATTGTGAGGTTCTAGTGGGCAGAAATACACAGATATGGAGTGTTCATTGGTAATAGCTTTGTCCAAAGCAGGAGAAATTGTGAAGATGTCTCTTCTACTGGCTAAAATTATACCCTGAGATTATTTAAATCAGCTTTTTCTCAAATTCTGCCTGCTTGCTTGCTTTCCTCTCCTGCTCTTAAAGATGACCTACTCCATAAGAAATGAAAGTGAATTCTCATGCTGCTTAAATGCTGGGTAATGCCTGTATTTAATGCTTGCTCCCTGTATTTGGAGTTAAATAATAAGAGTTTTCAAAGGCTCTTGCTCTGACTGGGACACTTTTCATCTTCTGGAAATTAAATAATTTTAGCATCTAGAAATGTGTTCTAAATTAAAGCCAAGAATATCAAAGCATGCTGTATCAGGCCTCAAATTCTAACATTATTTCAGAAGTGAAACCTTCTGTATTGACTTAATCTTGCTCCAGGTGAGCTGTCCTTTCCCTACAAGAGGATTTGAAAGACAAAAACTTCTTCTTTTACCTACAGACATTGCTTTAACGATTCATCTCCACCTTGCCCAGTAAATATGACAGAGGCATAACCTACAGCGGTTTGTGCAGGTCAGCATTTATAGGTTCTGCTCTCTAGATCAGGTTTATGGAGCTGAACTTTCTGTAAGCACATAAACCTGTGCCCTGACTTAAGTCTGTAAAGCAGCAGCTGAGTCCTAGTGCTAGAAGGGGGAGGAAAATCAAAGCATAAAAAGAAAAAACTAATAGATACAATGGTTTTCACATTGGGGGAATCTTTAAAGTAGAAATGATGCACAGTTGTTGGAGAAGATCAGTCAATGTTATCATGAGTTTGGAAAAAAAGTTCTCTCTGTTAATTTACGCAGAACTTAAGTCTGCTGTGTAAACTATGTGGGAACTTATTTGAAATATTGATGTTTAAAGCAGAACTCTCAGTCCTTCATTTTCTTCCTTTTTTTTTTTTTGAAGAACATTTACTGAAATTTATGTTGACAAGCTGCAGACAGAATGATGGAGTGGCCCTTCTCTGATCTGCAGTTAGAAGTCGTTTGCATCCCTCCACCTCACTCTCTTTTTTCCACAAAAGGAAGTTTCTTTAACTCAGATATCAATCAACAAAAGCTCTGAAGGGCTATTTCATACAGCAATTTGTTAAAGTGACGCCAGTGGTATCAAACACACAGCTCTTCAGTAATAGCCTGAAAAGATCCATGTCACTAGGTTATTAATTGTGGAAGGAAAGGATTTTAAAGCCATTAGCACTGACTGCCTTTGATTCCAATGTGAATATTTTTTTCTCTGAAATTATTATTCCTTCTTCTATTTTCATCACTGTTCCAAAAGCTGGAAAGTTTAGTCATCTATATTATCAAAACTCATTTTTGCAAGTGATGCCTATCAATACAAATTTTTAAAACAAAACATCAAACAGCAATAAACAAGCTAAAGAAACAAATAAATTAACAAATTGTGTGCTCACTGACCAGGGAGTATGGTTTTGTATTTATTATATGACAAATATAAGCAGTAGAATACAACTTGTATAAGTCAGAGGTACAGAAGAATTTAGGACTGCATTTCTTAGGCATTGGGAAAACGTATAAAGGGCTGGTTTGTTTTTAAGTTTCCATTAAGTACTGATTGAGGCAGACCAGGTGTGCTTTTTGTGAGATTTTCTCCCAGAAACAGGTTAGTTGTTCGTTTGCCATGTTAGTGATGGAGACAGAGGTTTTGAGCTGGCAGAGTGGTCCATGGCCCAACCCCTTCCCCATCCCAGTAAATCCAGGTGTGCTTTACCCATGTTGTACTCACAGAATCAAAGAATCAGAGGCTGGTTTGGGTTGGAAGAGATCTTAAAAACCATGTCATTCCATGGGCAGGGACACCTTCCACTATCCCAGGTTACTCCAAGCCCTGTCCAGCCTGGCCTTGGACACTTCCAGGGATGGGGCAGCCACAGCTTCTCTGGGCAACCTTTGCCAGGGCCTCACCACCCTCACAGAGAACATTTTTTTTTCTAATATCCAATCTAAACCTGCCCTCTTTCAGTTTGAAGTCATTCCCCCTCATCCTGTCACTCCAGGCTCTTGTAAATACTCTTGCCCCATCTCTCTTGTGGGTTCCCTTCAGGCACTGAGAGGCCGCAGTGAGGTCACCCCAAAGCCTTTTCTTCTCCAGGCTGAACAATCCCAACTCTCCCAGCCTTTCCTCATAGCAGAGGTGCTCCATCCCTCTGATCATCCTGATGCCTTCTATGGACTCACTCCAGCAGCTCCAGGTCCTTCCTGTGCTGGGCCCCAGAGCTGGACACAACTCTGCAGATGGGGTCTCACCTGAGCAGGGCAGAGGGGCAGAGTCCCCCTGCCTTGACCTGCCCACACTGCCTTGGATGCACATTTCTTTTTGCCCCTGATGGTACCACCTGTACACCCAGAAACCTGGACTATATTTAAAAACTTGTAATTGTATCCCCCTGGTTTAGCAGTGCTGATAAAGCTCAGTGAGTGCTTTGAAACATGACAAAATAACCAGACCCTCTTTAGCCAGTGTGCTCTGATTCTCCAAGGGCTCATAACTGGGATTATTTCTTCAAACATCACTTTTATCCCAATGCCTTGAGAGGGGTCATTCCCCCATACTGAGTTATTCACCAATATGTTTGCAGAACTGGGACAAAGGTGGTATATTTTCACCCTGTGGATGAGTTAGTCTTGGCATTTTCCCATTATTCCAGTGATAAATTTTCCTAAGGGTCCCTTTCTTTCTGTCTGAACTCCGTAGTGTACACCCTTATTAAAGGGAATTTCTTTAAAGTTCCTTTGACTACAAAAAATGGATATGCCTTTGTTGTGGGAGTGAAGGCACATTCTTTGAAAGTGTGTTGCATCACAGTGGGACAAAAGTGCAAACTTTTCCAAACTTTAAAGTGATGTTTGGGTGCAGCTGCTTTTATAGCTAAAAAATCATAAACGTAAAGGTGAGAACTGCAGATTAAGAGGAAGAAATATAGAGGCAGACATGCTATTTTACAAGGAGTTTAAGCTATTTAAATAACAAATAGCTCTTCACCTGGTGTTAAGATGACTAATAGCCCAGATAAAAAGCAGGATTTGGCTGCATAAACCAGATTTAAATGGATTTCAGCTGCTTATTTCCAGCATTTTAGTCAAAGCAACAGAGTACCTCTAACTCTTCAGAGCTGTGTGGGGCAGGAATGACCCATATGGGTCAATTATCACATCAGTTCAGGGGACAGTTGGTTCTCCTCACTGCATTTGGTCCTCCACAGAGCCAGCGAGGTGACCTTTCTCTGTGGCATCATGAAGAGCTTTCTGTTAAGCCCCCATGTCCTCTCTTCTCCATCCTTTTTCATTTCCCTCTGCTGTTATTTCTCATCCAATCCAGCAGCAGAAGTCTATAGTGAATTTTGGGATGCAGTTCTTCTGAATCATTGCACAACGCAGCTTTTCTCTGGGTCAGACAGAACTGGCTGTAAGAAGCTTCAAGCTGAAGATACATCATACATGTAAATGGTCCCATTTCAAAGCTCTAAATTAATATATGCATGCAATCATGCTGAGTTTATTACTGCAACAATGTACAAGACAGTAAATAAAGTCTGGCATAAAACTTTATGCAGTTTCTTCCTCCACTTGGAAGAAAAAATGATACGAACCAGGACTTGGTGTTAAAAGACTGGTAAAGTGAGGGTAGGTAAGAACAGAATAATTATGTACCAAATTCCCTCGGATGCAATGTTATGATCTGATGAGTAAGAATTTATTGTAAATTTGCACAGAGGGCAAAGAGGCAGGAAAGGAGGTAGGACTTGGGAGTGTCTTCACTGTGCTGCTTTGCTGCAGGTGCTCCAGAAGCACTGGGATGTGCATGGAGCTATGGAGCTGGGTGTTGCCATCAAGGATAGACAGAAAACCTCCCTGCAATCATCTGGATGACGTTGTTTTTCTTGCCACCATCAAACTCTGATGCAACACTTTAATCCACTCTCTTTTTCAAGTAGATGAAAGTGATATCTTTTGCTATTGGCCCTCAGATGAAATAAAACATTGCTGGTTGGAGCCAGTCAAATCGGTCCTTTCATGAATTTTGATTAGTTTCCATGGAAACACTGGCAAACTCCATTGAGCACCAGGGTCCATGCCTGAACAAAGGAACGGCTGAATGAAGTCACAGCATCTTCCTACCCATGCGCATGGCAGAGAGGTGCATTTTCAAGTAACACTGGTAATTAAGTGTTTGTATGAACATGCACAGTGAAGTGAGTGCACTGGAGAGCCAAGAAATTGGGCAGGAAGCATCCGTCGGTTCCGGTTAAGAGACAGGAAAAGATGAAGCATACATTAAGTGAAATATATGCATTGCTGTTGGGAACAGAGCTGTACTCTTACTTAAGGTGGAGATTTAAAAATTAGATTGATTTGCAAGACAGAGGAGAAATCTGAAGAAACTGAGCCTTTCCAAGGAAGCTGAGAAGGTCAATGTCTCTCTGAATTGTCTATATTTATCACTGGCCAAGGTGATAATGATAGCTTTCATTCAATGGCAGGAAGCTGTGTCAGAGGAGAGGTTTAGGCTGGATATTAGGAAAAAGTTCTTCACCCAGAGGGTGGCTGGGCTCTGGAACAGGCTCCCCAGGGCAGTGGTCACAGCACCAAGCCTGACAGAGCTCAAGGAGTGTTTGCACAATGTTCTCAGGCACATGATGGGATTCTTTAGGCTGTTCTGCGCACGGCCAGAAGTTGGATGTGATGATCCTGCTGAATCTCTTCCAACTCAGGATATTCTGTCATTCTGTGACTCCTCTTGATGCTTTCTTCTCAAGCTGCTCTGGCTGCACTCTCCTCTTCACAAGCCTCAACTCTTCTATGGCTCTCGTTCGTGTTTATTGGGAACAACACCAGGAAATTGATGGAGTTCTACTGCTATAAAATAACATAAAGAGGAAAGTGAAGCATGTTTTCTCTCCAAGGCTTGTTTCACAGCCTAGTAGGTTAATATATCAGAACTAATTAACAGTCTGATGTGAACTCCATGCAACAGCATGGAGTATGTGTGTGCTGAATGCAGGAGACAACAGTTATTGCATCCAAATGAAGGTGAGAGAAAAGCTGGTAAAGTGGAGCTTTTTAATTTGAAAGATCAATTATTAAGTATCTCGAAACCACATCTCAATCTGCGTGTAAAATGCTAAGTATAGTGACCAGGAATGAAAACAACGGTGCCTGAAAAATGCTGAGACTTTACAGAAGTGATTTTTTTAAATTCCTTTCCCCCTTGTTGAATGTTCCCAACTTTCAGAGATTTTAACTTGATTTTTATCTTTCTGGATTCATTGCCCTAATCAGAGTCAGTGCTGGAACTGCTCATTATCAGATTTCATGAGTAATTTTGAGGGAGGTGAAAACATGTAAGACCTGCCCTATCTGTGCTGAATTTAAGACCATGGAGTGGCTTAGGTGTTACATTTTTTTTTCGGTTGGTTGGTTGTTTTGGTGGGTTTTTTTTAGAAACAGGAAATGTGAAGTTAAATAATGACTAAATATTTTATATAATATAAAACAAAGTGGTTACTCGAAGCTTTTCCCTGAAATATTTTACGACCTTCTGCCATCTTTGGAAGTGTTTCTTACAGGTGTTTGACTGGCAGAGTAAATCAGCTGCATAAGTGATTTTTTCATGATGAATTTGTGTAGTAACCCACAGAGTGCTCATTTTATAACTTGTATGTTCTTTATTTAGAAAAGTTCCTTAAACACAGTGAGGGTTGCAGACCATGGAATCAAAAAGGCCCAGAGGTGACTAATTCTTGCACAGAGGTGACCGAGACTAGGAGAGATGTGAAATTCCTAAGGCAGAAATTTTTTTTCCTGGAGATTTCTCTTCATCATAATGGATTTTAAAATTTCTGTCAGAAACCTGAATTTTCACAGTCGGCATCTGGAGAACAAAAGCTGTGTAGTCATTCCTACAGCACACAGTTGCAGCCAAACCAGGAGAGAGCAAGGGCCCCATCCCATAGAAGCAGGGAAGTGGGGTCAGAATATAAATTTTAGGGATAATTCATGGTAGCAAGAGGAAAAATAGCAGCTCCCAGAAAAGACACGATGCAGATGGGTCTGACCTTGCTCAGTGTCTGACCTCACTGCAGTCTGCTGCTGGGGAATGAAATTGGGCATCACACATGAATCTTACTGTGAGAACCAACCATGCATCTCTAGTTCAGCATGGCAAGAAGCAGGTATCAGAAGGTCTGAAGTAGCCCAACACACACAAATCTCTCCCAGGATGAATTTTCAATGATTTCTTATGCTTTTTTTTTATGTTTTCATGGTCCTGCTTTCCTTTAGACTGTGGGAAAAGGGGAGAGTTTAAGTCAATAAAAAAGGGAGAGGGAGTAATTCGCTCTTTAAGGATCATATGTATTAATGAAGACATAATGTAGAAAATGATGCAAAAGGGAATGACGTATATTTAATCATGATGACTTCCTCTTTCCACTACACAGGAACATTAAATAAAATGAAATGTTAAAAGAGTCAAACTGGTCGGTATGTTGTATTCACCCACTGCATGTTAGAAAGCCAAGAAATTATTTTCTAGAAAAGGCTGTTGCCATAGGGAAAGTACCAGGGATATCTGTAGGGATAACGAAGTGTATTGGGTTTCCATGGCAAGGGGCAGCAGAGACAGCACATGAAGAAGTGACCACAGTCCTCATTCCCCATCCCCCTGTGCCACTGGAGGCAAGGAAGTAGGGAATTCAGGAGTGAATTTGAGCCTGTGAAGAAGAGAGAGGTGGGAAGGAGGTTTTTTTTAAGATTTGGTTTTATTTCTCATCACCCTACTCTGATTTGACTGGTAATAAATTAATTTCTTTCGGTAGTGTCTGTTTTTCCCGTGGCAGTAACTGGTGAGTGGTCTCCCCCTGCCTTTATTTGACCCAAGAGCCTTTCCTTATTTTTCGTCACCCCTGTCCGGCTGAGGAGGGAAGTGATGGAGTGGCTTTGGTTGCGACCTGGTGCCCAGCCCAGGTCAACCCAGAGCCACACAAGGCGCTCAGGAGTTGTTGTATTTAATGACAACACAAGTGCTGGAAGAAAAATTAAATTAGGTGCTCCACAGATCACAGCTCTTTAGAGGAAGGATGCAAACAAAATGCCCAGCACAGGTTGCTGCCTGTCAGTGGGACAGAGCTCCTGCCAGCCTCTCCTGAACTGCTGGTCCTGGTGGGGATGGAGGACAGCGAGCTGGAGGAGCTGAGCTGCTGCTCTGAGCTGGTCTGACATCTTCAGTGTGTAAATACAGAATGTTTCATATTTCATTTTCATTCCCTTGTTACCTTCTGGCTTAGGGAGAAGCAAACCCTGCAAATAATTAGGCACATTAGTGTAAGGCAGTGAGTCTTGCAGCAAGGGCTGGTCAAGCTGCTGGAAGTACACAGAGACCCAAATGTTGTGAGATCAGGGTTTGAAATGGTGGGAACAGAACAGAGGCAATTCTCCTGCCATGCATTAAATTATAGAGGAATTGATTCTGGTTTCCTGGTTGCACTGAATCCAACAGATTTGCTACTGCACTTAATGGGAAGAGTAATGATTGCTGCAAAAAGCACACTGATAAACAAGTCTATCTGTCTGTCTGTCTGTCTGTCTGTGAACTTCGCTATGTTCATAACTACCTATGTCATTAGCAAAATTATAAAACTTTAATATCTGTCTGGTTTTGCCCAGCACTGCAAGATATATATAGATATATATAGATATATATAGATATATATAGATATATATAGATATATATAGATATATATAGATATATATAGATATATATAGATATATCTATATATATGTGAATATAAGACACACATAGGCCACACGAAATAGAATGATCTCATTATTTATTAAATAACTATGGGAATCTTCCTTAGAAATGTAATGTAATATGCCTCCTCAAAATTTTAAGGACAGTCACTTAACAATTTTTTAATTTATGAAAGAAAATTGAGTACTCATTTGCTCTTAACACTGGTTACATTTTAAATCAAAAGGTAATGTATAAAGTAAATAATTTTTTATCTGCATTTTTTTAAAATATGTATAGGTTAATACCAAATCATTTATTTACAGATTTAGTTTAACATTTACAAATTTTTTTTTTTTTAGTGGCACTTGTGTTAAATTTTATCACTTAATAATTTATAGTATTGTTGTAGTAAGCTTGAGTCTGAAAATAAATTCTCAAAGTATTTTGTTTTCAAATGGGAGTCANCAGTTTGCTACTGCACTTAATGGGAAGAGTAATGATTGCTGCAAAAAGCACACTGATAAACAAGTCTATCTGTCTGTCTGTCTGTCTGTCTGTGAACTTCGCTATGTTCATAACTACCTATGTCATTAGCAAAATTATAAAACTTTAATATCTGTCTGGTTTTGCCCAGCACTGCAAGATATATATAGATATATATAGATATATATAGATATATATAGATATATATAGATATATATAGATATATATAGATATATATAGATATATATAGATATATATAGATATATATATATGTGAATATAAGACACACATAGGCCACACGAAATAGAATGATCTCATTATTTATTAAATAACTATGGGAATCTTCCTTAGAAATGTAATGTAATATGCCTCCTCAAAATTTTAAGGACAGTCACTTAACAATTTTTTAATTTATGAAAGAAAATTGAGTACTCATTTGCTCTTAACACTGGTTACATTTTAAATCAAAAGGTAATGTATAAAGTAAATAATTTTTTATCTGCATTTTTTTAAAATATGTATAGGTTAATACCAAATCATTTATTTACAGATTTAGTTTAACATTTACAAATTTTTTTTTTTTTAGTGGCACTTGTGTTAAATTTTATCACTTAATAATTTATAGTATTGTTGTAGTAAGCTTGAGTCTGAAAATAAATTCTCAAAGTATTTTGTTTTCAAATGGGAGTCATTTGTTCATCTCACAAACTTTGTTAAAGAAAATAATTTTATGGATAAATGTCTCCACCTAGAGCTTGCTTAGAAAAAGAAATGCCTAATAAATCATAGTTTTGCATATAGTATATTTAAAAGCCCATATTACAATGATTTATCAATAAAAGCTTCCTTTTTTGAGATCCTTCATCATTCTTCTTGTAAGATGCTATTTTCACAGTCCATTCTATACATCAGCCGAGGCATTCAGAGGATTTTCTTAGAGATACCAGGATTTTATATTATAAAAGATATGTGAAAGGCTATTTTTTTGGTTTAATAATAATAATAGGAGAATAAGGGGTTTTTTTTAATTCATCCTGAAAGTATCTCAGGTTTCTCATTTCCTTTCCTTTAAAGTTCTACTCTCTTATCAGTGTCAAAGCCAACGGATAATTAAACCACGGTTCCTAATTAATAACTCCACTGACTGCAGCTCTTTAATGCTGTCATTGGTTTATACAATCAGAAATCCCTAAGGAGTCGGTCCCTGTGAGCAGGGAGGTTTGCCTGCAGCCCGGAAGGGGTGCAACCCACTGAGGAGTGAGAACAGCAGCCCTCTGCTGGCACAGAGAGAGGGACTGGAGGCAAGAGTGGGGCTGGGAACCCAGAAAATGCCTTAGTTAGGAAAGACTCTTTAGGTGAGACTGTTGGGCAAGACTGTAAGACTAATTAATTCAACACTTCTGCATTAATTAATAGAATTGTGCAATGAAACATGACAGGTAAGTCAGGAACAGCTGAACTTCACGACCAAAGGCAGTGAAATTCCTCAAAACTTGTCAATACTTTGTACTATAAATAGCCAGAAGTTGTAAGTTCTGTAAAACAGTGAATAAATCAAAATTGTGTTAATGCCAGGTGCTTTCACCTGGTTGTGTCAAAGACTGTTTTTGCTTCCTGGAATAATAGCTCAGAGTGTTCCTTTTCACAAAATGAATAGTTGTGAGAAATATCGCCCTGAGCTCTGAGCTCGGTTCCCAGACAGCTCATTTTCAGAGTGCCCTTACAAAGTTTGCACTTCTGTTTTTAACAAAGTGGATACTCTTTATTTTAACAGCCAAACTATTAAAACTTTTAGACAGGGCAGTGAAACTGACTCAACATGAGAATATGAAAAGATGCAACCACAGTGATGTTAAAAATATCAAAAAACTTCCTTTAGTTGACAGACACAGTGGTTGTTGCATCAGAAAACAGCTCAGAACAGGCTTCTACTGCTGGGATCTGATCCTGGAACCCTCCCTGACCTCCACTGGACGCTCAATTCTTCCAAATCCTGTTTACTAGGATTTGATAAGTGACTCTTAACTGGAGACAAATGAGATTCACACAGCATAGCTTAGCTTTGCCCATGTAGATTCCTTATTTAACTCCATGTCTCCTACAGTGTGACCACTTGTCAGGTGTATCCTGATATTCATGTCACGATAAACAAAAGTACTTTTGATTTCACCAGTTGCCTGTTTAGCTAACTCAGGTCTGTGAATGGGAGCTGTCTACTCAGGCAATGTAAAAATGTCTGTGTATTTTCCTCCACGAGGCCCTTAGAGTGGTCTTTCAAGCTGACCTGCATTTTCAGAACATGCATCTTCCAATAGCTTCCTTGATGTTACAGTTGTTCAGAAGAAATAGTTGTTGAGGCCAGGAAAATGTGTCTAATGCTCTTCAAGCACACATTATGTTCAGATATCTTTTAAAGTTATTTTTTTCTGTATCATTTTAAAGACTAATAACCTAGAGATCAATTACCTAGAGACCCTTTATTAATACATGTCACCTTAAAATCTGTTGGCAAAAGGGAACATATTCTCTGTTTCACCCTATGCTAGTACCTGTTTGTTACTTTTTCCAGTGTTGATTTGGACTTTGCTTCACTGCACTTTGTTAAATCCTCTGGAGAATCTGAATAAAACCAGCAAGCCTGGTTTGCATTCAATTTGCAAGGCACACACTTGTAGCTGGAGAGGTCACACGGTCTTTTTATTTTCAGGTGTTTGCCACCCTCTCCCATCCACAGTAATAAATGGTTTATGGCCATTTCAATTAACAATATCATCATCTAATTAAATCCCTGAAAATAATAAATCCTCGGAATAAAATAAAACCCATTATTATTATTATTTTCTTTTATTTTGCACTGGCTTTTTTTTTTTTTTTGTCTGTGGAGGAAGATGGGCAAGCACAGCAAGAAATTCATCCTTTTCTAAAATAGATGTAAACATTGGAAAAAATTTGTCTTGGACCAAACCAGGAGTTATTATGTTAACCTGAGCTGAACTGACTTGACAAGACACAATACTTTCAGGCAGGTAAAGTTGTTAAAGTGGAATCATACCAGGAGTTCTTTGGGATGATGATTTCTAGAATTTACTTTTGCCAGATTTTTCAAACTCCTCTTGAGATTTATACCTCAGTGTCAGTAGGTGTCTCAGATAACTGCTTGGAGCAGATGATTTAGGCACATATATCTTTGTTTCAAGACATCTTTATACCCATTTTTTCTCTTCTGGGACAAACACAGCACGGATGTCAGCACACTCATTGTGATCAGCCTTTCAAATCTGATGGGACCTGGGCAGGGCCAGGAGCAACAGTGGCCAATCTCTCTCATACCTATAAAAGAAGCCCCTGGGAAGCTCCTCCAAAAGGGCAGGGAAACAGGTGTGACAGTGCTGGGTTAATGGTTGGACTTGATGATCTTAAAGGTCTTTTCCCACCTAAACTATTCCATGATGTGCCTTGCTGTTGGCTTTTCTCCTGTGTTACATTCAGCCTTCATTACCAGTTACTTATTTCAGTCCATTAGCTCTGATTCTTCCCAAATCCCACAACAGGCTGTGGATGTACTTCTACCATCTTTTCCCAGATCAAAAATCCATTTATTACCTGTCTTAAAGCTGCTTACAATATTCCCTTTCATTACCTGCTGTGCAGTGGTGATATCCATGGCTGGAACACTTTGGGTACCAACAACAACCTCTTCAGCAAACTGTGAAAATGGTAATTTCTCAAGCAGATCATTGCTTGAGCACAATCACAACCATCTTCCCCAGTGCTGAAGACATCACAGTGTTATTCCTTACGCACCTGCTGAGTTGCTCTGGGACTATTCTGGAGTAAAAACCTGAGCCTGTTTTTGCCTGCCTGCAGGTACCAGTGAAAAAAAGTCAGTTTACTCCCTTTATTCTTTTATTTAGACTTTCAAAACATTAGTATCCATTTTTTTTCTTTACAACCCTGTCTTGTTGGGAGGGGCTTCTCTGATGGAAAATGGGAACAACGTGTCTCTGACAAACACACACTCCATTTGTTTGCAATTAGAAAGGGCACTCCAGCCCTGCCTCAAATATTTTGTCCACTGCTGCTCCACTGAGTGCATTCTTCTGATGCCATCAAGGACATCCCAGCATATCTCCAACATGATGATGTTTACCCTCTGTTCAAACACTGTTATGAATGTCTCTTTTCAGGCATATGTTTCTCATGTATTTGCCTCACATTTTCACATTTTCTAAGCAAAGAGCCTATCACCCACTCTAGAGCTCGACATTCATCCCCTGTTACCTGTGGCCTTTCTTTTATGAATAATATCTTTGTTTCTGTCAGATCCCTGGCTTCTGTCCCAGAGCTCAATTAAAAATTAACAAACATCCCATTCGCTTTGAGTTTCTCTGCCACTCTGCTGCTCCTGCGGTGCTCTCCATGGCTCCTGTAAAAAATTAAACATAACTTGAAGCACTTTTTCATCCCCATCCTCCTGATCTTCTGCCAGCCCACCTGCTCAGCACCTTCTCTGCCGGCTGGCAGGTAAACCCCCAGGTTTCCCAGTCATCTGGCTTTTCACACACCTCGCTCGAGGCTGTCCCTGCCCTTTGGCTTTTGGTCTGCATCACAGCTGGGCTCCACAGCTCCTCAGCTGGGGCACCGAGGAGCCGGGGCCAGGATTTGCCAGGTTCCACAGACACCTGGCTGAGGCTGGTTCACAAGCTGCTGCCTGCAATTCCCCTTCTCAGTGAGACTTCTGGTGCTCGCTAATTTTCCCTTCTTGGGAAAGTGGGCAGCATGGGAAGTGGGCAGCAGACTCTTGGGAAGCAACCCAAAAGTCACATTGTGCTTCTGTCCAGTAGGACTCACCAGTTTTTCCTCCCTTGGAAACAAAATCCTTTTAGGAGCATAAACTTCCTTTCCCTCCTCACCCACTGAGACCCACACCCCACCCAATATTTGACTGCTGCTTTCTGGTGTGATCTGACAAAATAATTCCCACAGCAGGAACCTCTTAGCTTGGATTTTCTAGAGGCGAAAGATGAATTCCTAAATCTTCTTGAAGCAGGATGGACAGATTCTCATGGTCTCACTGAATTAAGGCCATAAAAGTAGCAATTTTGTGAGGGGAGAAGCCCAACAGCCATCTCTACTAGTATGGACTCAAAGAAGTCAGTGGGATTGCTTTGCCTCAGGCAGCCCATTTTCTGTGGGTGCATACAGGATGTTTGTCTCCAGAGCTGCTAAGCTGAGGCATTTCAACTGCACTAAATGAATTTTTTAAAAGTGCAGGTGAGCGATGAGAAGGTATTTGGTTCCCAAGGAATATATTACAGGGGAATGTGCTGTTCGGAATTCTGTCTCCTGGCAAGCTCCATGTAAATCAGAAACTACAAATTTTTCTACTCATTTTGTCTGTTTAGGGGAATATTTGCCACAAATACGAGGTGAATTGAACTGAACAAAGCTTTAAAAAACAGCCTTTTAAAATAAAATTTTTACATTCAACATGGAATAACACAACTCTGCATGTGTTTTATGGAGCAAAGGATTCTGTGCTAAGTTTCATAACAGCTTATTAAATGAAACAGCCAGGTATGCAAGGAGATGGCGTTGAAAATAAAGATTTTTTTGGAGAAATTCTTCAGCAGCACAAGTGGGTACCTGCTGTAAAACTTCAGCTTTCAAAGGACTCATTAGTGCAGCATAGGCTGCCTGGCAGTTCACAGCCAGGAAATATGATCATGCATCAGTGGATGTTTTAATAAGGTTAATGAGATTATTATTATTTTTTAAAGTAACTATGATAATGTAATAATGATAAAGCATTTTTAAAGACACCTGTTAATGGCGGCTGCCAGTACCACGTGAGACACATCTCACCTGTGCTTGAAGGAAAAAACAGTTCATCTATAATGAAAAACTATCCCAGTGGTGCATTAGCAAAGTCTCAATGTAGAAGACAAATTACTCAGTTAATAGGCTTGATGTTCAATTAGCCAGGATGTTCCAGCACGTGATGGTGCTCTCACAGAACAGCTTGGCATAAAAGGAACTTGTGTAAACTCAGTTTAAAAGGGATGTCTACACGTGATTCCAGAGGTTCCTTTCATATCCTTGTTTCTCATCCCATCTCTCCAGAATGTGGTTCTTTCCTCAGTGCTTAACAGGCACAGTTTGAGTGGGAAGAATTAAGGCTCCTCGCTGCCTTCAGGCATCATAGTGTTAGGAGGGATTACTAATTAGGTCATTTGTAGCTCTTCACAGATTGCATCTCTGAGGGGCGATTTCTTTCATCACATGTATGTGGTTTTTTTCAATTTTGAACAACCCAGAGGTCATCTCTACAATGAACACTGTAGGGAGCCCACTTGTAGGGTTTTTTCTGTTTCTGCTTCTTTCTGGTCGGACCTTTCATCAAAGAGATGGGACTATCACGGTTATACACAATTTATTACTTAAAATAGCAAACAAGGTGTCAGTCTCCAAGTCAGTGGAGCTTAGTAACAAATCGCCATAATGGCAGATAGTCACGAGTTTCAGGGTTACACAGCAATTTATAACTTTCTGGTCCAATAAGCCATTAACACGAAACTTTGTTTTGACTTGATAACCTGTCACCTTTGGTCACTTTTACTGCACTGCGTCAATTTTCTACCAATTACCTGCTAAGTCACGTACACCCATATACTTCTATTGTAACATCTAAATTCTTAACTTAAACTACAAAATCACACCACTATACTTAAAGCCCTCCACCAAATCACTCAATACACTTTCTTATTTATAGCTACAAAAACATAGGTTTGTAATTCTTTTGCTTGGAATCCCTATTCTGTCATCACATCAGCCCGAATTGTCTCCAAGGGTTAAGGTCAAATCTGTCATTGTCTGTGGAAGTTTTAACCCCTCGGTTTCCTACAGAACACCTTTGATTCAATGCATCAGGGAACTTTTTTGCATAGATCTGAAATCAGAATTTCAATTAGAGACATTAAAAGCACGTCAATAGATGTACGTACTGGACTCTAAACATCTCTGCTTTGCCACTTTATCTTTGCTAAGACTTCTTCATAGCTCAGAGCTATTTGTGTAGAGAGCTAAGAAGGAGACAATTCAGCCAAAGACACAGAAATACTCGAAACAAATACCAAGATCCACAGAAAAATTAATTCTGAGAGCATTAAGTGGTTCAAACGGACTATAATTCTAAAAGAATCATTAAAATAGAGATTATTAAAATGGTGGTTCTGCAAATCCATGTTACCATGTGAATTCTGAATCTTTAAGAGGGTTGTAATCTTCTCAGAATTGTGGAGAAGGAAGCAGAGGCTGGGTGCTGTGTCTCCCAAATCTTGGGCTAAAACCAGGATAAACTTGGCCTATCCCTAAACAAACAAAGGGATTGAATTACTGAATATTGAATACTGAAGAAATATTGAATTACTGAAGGAAAACAGAAGCTCTGCTTTTTATGCTGCTTCAGGATAGTTCCTCAGACATCTCCAAAACCCTTTGGAAGAAGAACTAGCACCAATCACAAGGACTCTTTTGAAGTAGACAGGTGTAGACAACTAACAAAAGGTGTAAGGGTTGTAATATTTAGAGATCACCAGTTTAGCTAAGTGTGTTCGTATTCTGGATGTTTATATTTAGCTCATAATTACATCTCAAACTGTTTAATAATAAATCTCCACCAACCCCTGAGAAAACAAGCAAGTATTTATCAGGCAGTATTACTGGCTTTTATTTTCTCTTTTCTTTTTGTAAATTAATTAACAGGTTAAAAAAAATACGAAAAAGGAAAGTTAAGCAGATGAACTACGAAGAACCCTTTAAATTGCTCAGAACCTTTGGTGAATAGGCAGTGTAGCAGCTACTGAGAAAAAAAGATAATTATTGTAAAATTAGTGGTTGTTCTCTGAGTTTCTTGATTTCTAGGTCTCTATCGAAAAAGCTGGGAATATTTGTCTGAAATGCCTGACACATTTCTGGTACAAGCAAGGGCACTGTCAATGCCCTGGCAAAGACCTTCGTGTCTTTGATGGGAGCCTACAAGGTGCTGATGTGATGACCAAAATGTGAGATGAAGCCCCAGGCTAAGCACTGCAGTATTTCATAGAACATTTTAATGCCCAGGAAGTGCCAACTTTGCCTTAAAAACTATATAAATACCATTAATTTATCATTCTACTTTCCACCACAAGTCATGTTAAAATTAAAAATTAAAAATAAAAATGGGAAAAACTTTAGCATTTGCCTTGGGGAAGTGGTTTTGAGAAATTATCTTAATAATTCTGCATTACTTCGTGGGATTGTGTTCCTGTCATGAGCTGCCCGTCAGGTACCCAGGGTGTGAAAGAAGCCATAAGCATAATTTTCTTCATAAACAAAAATAAACTGCAGTAATCGTTCCACCCAATTGTAATTTTCTACTGAGTGACATAAACGGTGCTGTCATTTCTCTCCGTAGGCCATAATTGCACTGTATTTCATGTGAAATTAAAATGTTGGCTGCAATGTCAAGGGTGCTGCATTCATGAGCTGAATTATTGAAATGGCCTCGATTAAGGCTCCAGATGGGAAGGGGACACATTCCTTCTTCTGCAGTTCAGGCCTTTGACTGAATTCCATTCTCTGGACTGTTTTGCTTCATCCTTCAGCATTAAAAGGAGACATTTTCAAGTACGAGTTTTAATTTTTTTAAAAATAAAAACAATAACTTAGTTGTTGATGCCGGAGCTGTCTGGGACCAAACGGACACGGGTGCAGGGTCAGGCTCTCGCATGAACTCGGTCTCTGGTGACAGTGACAGGACTCGAGGGAATGGCCTGAAGTTGTGGCAGGAGAGGTTTAGGCTGGATATTAGGAAAAAGTTCTTCACCCAGAGGGTGGTTGGGCACTGGAACAGGCTCCCAGGGCAGAGGTCACAGCACCAACCCTGACAGAGCTCAAGGAGTGTTTGCACAATGCTCTCAGGCACAGGGTGGGATTGTTGGGGTGTCCTGTGCAAAGCCAGGAGTTGGATGCAATGATTCTTGTTGATTCCTTCCAGCTGAGGATATTCTATGACTCTCTGCTATGATTCCAAGCCTTTTAAAGCTCCTTTAAAATCTAACCCATCTTCTCTATAAATTAGGGGAGCAATTCCCAGTGATTTACACAGAAACTGGAACAGGCACAGAGCCCAGTCAGGCAGGGACAAAACAGGCACTGAAATCACCATTTCTGCACTTAGAACTCGTGCTCAGGCAAACAAGGGCTTGAGCTTCTCCTGCTGACTGAGGGAACGAGGCTGGCAGCCCCTCCAGAGTGTGCTGAAATCAATTCAGGTCTTTCCTCTCACTTGGAAAGCCTCTGTCCAAACCCACTAAGCACTGATTTATATGCTTATGGTTCATCATCTTGGCTTGACAGGAGATCACTTCTTTAATTCCTGTGATTTCCAGTGTGGAGAAGAGGGGTGAGGAGTCAGACGAACCAGAGTAAGGAAAGACCCACAGTTCATACCACAGCAAGATTGGAAGCAAGCTCAGAGTGCTGTGCTCAACTCAGTGTCAGAGTTGCACCCAGCTCCGATTGTTTTGCTTTATTGAAAGGGACATATTTCCAGTGTTTGGTTTTTTCTCAAGTAAAGCACTCAGCCAACTGCTTGTTTCTTTATTACTTGTGGAATTGTTTATGTATTACCAAAAGTATAAACTAAAGACACAGTGAGAAGAAAATCACAGAGCTAGTAGATAAATTGCTGGGAAAAAAATATCCATGAATAATTCAAGCAGTGGGACTCAAATTTTCTTAAAACTTGTTTCTTTTTTTCATAAAGGGAGGAAAATGAGTTTCATATGAACAAAACCCATCTAACAGCAGTAGTGGGCAATTTTGGAGGTGAGAAATGTTGAGACTGACAGGTAACACTGGGAAAAAAGGCTCTGAATTCAAATACAGTCCTGAAGAGAGATGAATGTTAACATAATGAGAAAAACTGGATAATCACTGTTTAGCAAATACTCATCTTGGCTTAATCCAGTGCACCCAATAAATATGGCAAAGAGTTCACAGATAATGTAACTCTACAATAAGCTCTTGTTAGTAAGCTGATTAGTGATTTAGAAAATATTTCCTGATCAGACGACCCTTACAAGGAAGACCCTCACATCTTCTGCAGATGTGGAGTTCAGTCTGGTAATTTCAGACACATATGAATTTATTTTCCAACCAGCGTCTGCTGGAGTTGGGGTGAAAGATCCTATGGGCACTCGGAGCCTCACCACGTTGATGACTCAGACTGGAAACTGATGAGAAAACTTTCTCGTATCAGAGTCTCACTAGATGATTTTCCCCTGTGTTGTGGCAGTACTTTACCTTATGATAATACATTTATTTTATGTAACGATAATAATAACAACAACTGCGGTTTTTGCACCTGCTCCGTGTTTCAGGGATCTGGTAAAAATTATGCTGGAGAAATGTCTACTTTAACAGAGCAGCAGTCATATTCCAAAGGACATGAGAGGTTCTTGTGCAGGTCAGCACACCATCGTGCTAAATGTCATATGCCAGGAGTGGAAAGAGATCCCTACTCCCATAAATTTTATGGCTGTAACATTTGGCTGCAATAGAACAGGTAGAAAACTGGATGACTTTTCTTCCAGCTCCCTAGGCCTATCTCCTGCCCTTTTATTAATATCCAGTGTTCAGAGCTTTGCATGCCTCTCTCTATCCTTCACTGATTGCACAGTTCATGATCCCCACATGCTAGGGTGCTAAGAATAAAAATAGGTTTAATCTGAAATTAATTGCATTTCATAAAAAAGTTTTTTTCAATATGCTTTATTTAAGTGAGAGCAGATTAAACCATGTATTATAAAGGACTAGAATGCTTTGTAGGCTACAAGAAACATAATTCCTTTCTTAAAATATTTTTTCCCTTTCTCTCTTCGGTGAACAATTAATGAACTGAAGAGCTTACCGTGTTATTATTATTCAAATCTGCTTGAGAAAGATATTGAGGTTAGAGAAGATGGATGAGATAGAAATGTCTGTCTTTTTTAGTCACCCAAAGTAATTAAAATAAACCTGACCTGTTATGTGCCACCCAAAGTGTGCCATGAAAACAAGACTCTAATGGTAACACAGACAAATTGGCTTGTCTTGCTAAAACTCCTTAGGGTTAATTAAAAAGCAGCCTGTTCTTTGAAGAGAGCTCCATCAGAGATGGGTACTTTTCTCCTCATTCCTATTACATATTTTTTGAAGATTTATGATAAGATTTTGTATAACTAAACAAGAAAGCTGAGATTTGTATCAAAGAGAGGACAGCTTTTGCTTAGCGTGGGGAAAGAGAGGGACAGAGCTCAAGGCGCTCAGAGAAGGGAAGAGACAAAGCTCCAGCAGCTTAAGGCAAAATCTCACGGAAATGTGAACCTGCCAGATTCAAACCAGCTGGGTCTGGTGCTGGAGCAACCTGGATCTCAGTGGGAGAGGTTCCATGGCAGGGGGATTGGAACTAGAAGATCTTCCAACTCAAACTATCCCATGATTCTATGATTTTAGGTATACTAATTCTAGAGGTACTTTTCCATTCCTTTTTGGTCTCCCTGGCAGTACAGTAGTGCATAAGGCACACCACAGAGAAAGGGAGGTGGGTGATCATGGCTCTCTTTAGGCTAAGTGCAGTGGTTGCCATATCATTTTGGAAGTGTTTTCTAGACCACACAGGTGATGGGGAAGTGGCCTCATTGCCCAATTAGACATCCTTGGCGGGAGCCAGAACTGCTCAGCCAAAACGATGTTGTTTACTCTGGAAGCATCTCCATGTGTCCATCTAAATCATCATCTGTTCTGGACAGGATAATGATGTTTAAATTACCCTTGACAGGTGTCTGTTTAAACTGATTAGAAAGGCCTCAGTGAAGACTATGCAGCACCACCCCAGATTCCTGGTTTTGTGTTGCATCACCACTGCTGTTGGGAAGGGTCCCCGAATATTCAGCAAACTTCACACCTTGTTTCTGCAATCTAAAACAAGTATTTCTCTTCCTACCTTGCACAGGATATAGCAAAACCTCTTCTGCTTTGTATTTAGAGCTATACACACTGGAGGATTGTTGTTCTGCCAACCGAGGAAGGTAGAACCAAAGTCTTCCCTAACTTACAGTAATGAGAATCTCAAGAATCCCTTTTGTGTGACACCTGCTCAAGTTCTTGTTCCAGATCTTAAGTGGCACCAACACAGTAGTCTGATTGCAGGCACTCTGACGTCATGTTGAGTTCACACTCAAAGGTAACATCCAGGACCTGACACGAGGTTCTCCTACGAGCACATTCAAGAATAAGATTTGCCTTTATCTTACTCGCGTTGTTAACCAGATATATTACATGACCTTTCATAAATCAGCTGTTTTTCCCTTAAACTATTGGCCAATCCAGACATGTAACTCACTATTGCAGAAGATCTTAAGGACCACTTCATGTGTAATATCTGAAAAGAACGCATGTTTATATGCCCAGTGAGAATATTAGTATTATTATATCTCAAGTTAACATGGATCTTGAAGAAAGTCAAAATTCACTCTTCAGGCCTTATGAAAAGCTCAGGTACTGAGGATGAATGTAGAGCTTCCTTTCTCATTTCCTGAACGTGCACTACACTTTATGACAAGACAGGACAGTTTTCTCATCAAGGCTGCTGCCACAAATATTATTAAAACCTCTTGACACTAGTTTTTTTCTGCATAGCGGCCTTAGAAAACTGTTTAGCCAAGAAGAGAAGAATCATGCTCCAAATTTTCGGGATAGATCACTTCATCTCTGGATTGCATGGAGGTCTCTTCATCCTACAGATAGCACAACAAAATATGTTGAGGTGTTTATTGATTTGAGTGTTCAATGTTGTGACTTTTGATTCGAGTGTAAAGTGTTTGTTCCTTGAGAGACTCAGGTTACCCAGGTTTCTCTCTTGAATTTGATCCTCAGACTAAGTGTCATTATGGCTGCTTTTTTGGAAAGCCTCATTATCTTTCCAAACAAACGTGTATAAGCTCCATCTACACATGATTGATGGTACTCGAGTGAAGCTGTAGCCACCGCCTCCAGAAAACTTCACAAATCAATCTTGCTGTAATTTTAGCATACTGCTTCCGCATTGAATTTTAGAAATCTGTTAGTCTGAATAAAGGAGACTTCATTATCACTGAGAAGAGTAAGTCAATGATACACATGAACTTCATTCATAACAAAGCCAATTGCTGATGAAGAGGAACTGAACTGGAGATGATTAATCCTTTTCCAGTGGCTACTTTCAGCAGACATGACAATTATTCATACCAAAGAGCTACCATTTTTTGCCTCATTTAATTAATCTTAAGTCATGTACGGGGAAAATTCAAAGTCCAGTGAAACCTGCTAGAGGATGCTGTTTGTAATGGTCCTGCTTGTGGGCACAGCTATTCATCTTTGCAGTTATGCAACTCATGTGTCATTTTTCATACTTGGCATTGCAATTTATTTTCCTTTTGTTGTTTAATCAATTTTAAGTTAAACAGACTCTTTTTCAATCCGGAAGCAAAACTGCTTTGAGGTGACTGTGAGAGCTCTAAAAATATACAATAAGGTGTGATCAGCCTCCTGAGGTGAGCAGCTTATATTTTAAATGGAGAAGTCTTCGTGAATCTCACTTCCTAAATGAGGGTAAATCCAGAATGACAACATGAACAGCTTCAGTAAGGTGCAGGTATTTTGACCAAACACCTCTGTTTCTTTCTGGCTTGATGCTATCTGTCATATCAGAGCTTTGGGTTCCAATTAAGCCAACATTTCCAGCTACCAATCTATCAGTGTCCTGTGGGGTTTTTTATACATATTACTCCTAACCCTATGGCAACAGGTCAGATTGGACAGCAGGTCTAAATCACCCCAACCTAATCACCTCACGCTGATAGTGCCTTGAGTTGAAGTTTCAATTACGGACAAAATAAAGCAGTTTCTCCTTCCCCTCCTGGCCATTGCTTGTGCAATTCATTTATTCCTTTATACACCCTTAGCCCCTGCAAACAGATTTCCCCCTTGGTTCTCCTTCTGTTGCTGGCAAGTGTTTGACAAAACAGAAGTCAGACTCCTGATTATATACAGATCTGGATTTATCTTTGACTCTGATAAAAATTTCTTCCAAAAGGTCAGATTGTTCAAAATACTCCATTTTTGAGAGTCATTGGATCTAATCTAAACTCTTCTGTGTGTTCTTTGTATCTGATGTTAAAAAATCATGTTAAAATTATGCTGAGCACAAAAAAAAAAAAGAGCACAAAAGCTTCTTGGAACCATGTTTTTGATCCTCGATTGTCAATCTCTATTCAGTATTAAAAATTCCATTGGAAATCCAAAGATATGTCTTCATATACACTAAATCATCAGTTTTATGCTGAAAGTTGGCACAGAAATTGGAGAGAACAGGCAGACCCCGAGTTAACCTCTCAAATGATTTTGTTTATTTTGAGGATTTTTTTAACACTTTTTTAAATAGAAATGATAAAATATAGTGTGAAGGACTGTAGGTGGAGGAAAAGTAATAAATAATTCAGCACCAGGGAAAGAAAATCAACTGTAGAAAGCCCTGAGGGCGTTTTGTTATAAAGCAGTTGGCTATTGCAAGGGTGAACAACACACAACGGGTGCAATTAGAGGGACTGGCAACCGGCCCTTCCTATTTGCAGGTTTTGCACTCTTAACTTGCTGATGAATTCTATGGATGGTTCCAGGTAAAGCTGAGTATTTCCTTCATGGCTTGTGTCCCATAATTCCTATGCCATTTCTGCCAGGAACGTGCTGTCATCTCAGGTACTTCACTGAAAGGAAGCTCTGTAGGACGATAACCCAGCACGGAGCTTAATCATATCCATTTATTTTGTAGGGAAAGAAATTCAGAGCCAAATCTCCTCCTCAGCTCCTTTTTTTTTTTTTTTTTTTTTTTGACAATTCCTCTTTATTAAAATAAAGATGGCCCAATATATTTAACATAAAGTGCATTCGTTGCCTCTTGACTGTACTTCTTTGTGAGAGTAAGGATTTGCCACACCCTCTCTAGAATGCCCACTCGGATGATTTAGGTTTAGAAATGGAAAAAATAGATTGGAAATGAAAAATGGGAGCATAAGAGAACATATTCCCGGCTTGTTATGATCCACCAGAGGAACCATGAAGTCTCATCAGACAGCAAGAACCACTCATGGCATCTTTAGCTGAATAGGAAGGGACAACAACTTTGTCATTTTCCTTGCCAGGAAATCTCCTTCTCTCCTTTTCGGGACACCGTAAGTTCTTTCCTGTCCCAATAAATCTCATACAGACAAAATTTGTTCCTTTCCATTGCTAATGCTGGTGCTTTTGGCAAGGTCAGGCAGAAAGTCAGTGAGGTTAAAGTAGTGTCCAAGAACCAAAGCAGGGAAATAACCCAGTGCCAGGTGACTTGCACCTAAAATATCACTTCTCTCTATATTTTATCTTTATATATCTGTATATTCCAGCTAGGGTGGAAACAAAATACAAAGAATAAAGAAGAAAAAGGGGGGAAATGCAAATGAAAACTGGGGGGGTTTCGGTTTGTTGGGGTGTCTTGGGGTGACTTTATCATGTGTATCCCCTATCATGCTCTATGCCCAAAAAGTAATATTGTGCCTTTTCTGTGCCTTTAAACTGAGCTTGAAAAGAAAAAAAAAAGAAACCAGACAACCTTTCCAAAGCAGCTTCTCAAGGACACAGAGATTACACTCCTCGGTTGTTGTCTGACTGCGGAAGGCACGAAGGGAGCACCCTGCTTGCTTTTTCTTCAGCCAGCTGGTTTTTTTTTCCCTCTTGGCGTGAGACGGAGAGCTGAATTTTGTTTCCTGGGACTTTGGGTTTTTTTCCCTTCTTCTCTTCTGAACTGTTTCAACAACATCAGAACACATCAGGAGAATTTTCTCCCCGAGGCCCGGGGGTGGGCCCACGCCCTCACCGACCAGCTCCGAGGAGGAGAGAGACCACACCTACAGAAGGACTCTGAAATCTTCCCAGGTTTCTCTCTATAGCGAGGGTTTTAATTCATTATTGAGCATCATTATCCTTTTCCTGTGTGTTTGTTAAAATAAATAGTTTTTATTTCTTTCACTTTCCTTCGAGGAAAAATTTCCTTTTTTCCCGAACCCTGTTGGGGGGGAAGGGTGGTTGCAACCTGGTTTTCTCTCAGGGGCTATATTACTAGATTTTGGCCAAACCGGCACATGGGGTTTTTTTGAAAAGAAGGGTGGGAGAAACCAACTGTTGAAGATAGGAAAAATTTTTTCAACTATTTTTTTTCGATAAAGAACATGCATTGTACTTTAACCAACCCAAATCTATATTTTAAAAAGTCTTTATTAGCCTAAGATTCTTAGAAGAAGAAGAAAAAAGAAACTGAGCATATGAGAAAGACTGAGCTGAGAACCAGATGGCTTCTGCAGGAGTGAATAGATTGTAAAATGTGCTGGGAGTGAACAGCTCCACAGATTAGGCAAGAAGTTTGAGAGATCTTCTGAAAGAACACAACAGCCGTGATTCAAAACACTTACAGGGTTTTTACTACAACATATAATTGACTGAAACATATCATGATTTATTTCACGATGCCTTATAGTTAGTACATTTTCTGAAATTACAAGCTAATGGAAATAAAACAAACATTCTTTTAGATTGAAACGTGGCATTTATTTCAAGAATCAATTAAAGCTTATATTTAAAATATTTTCAGCTCAAAGTTGTACTTTCCTGAAGGGAAATTTCTCCTCTAGAACATCATTATTTACTAATGGGGTTTCATATTTAAATAAAAAACAAAATAGCTTTTTAAAATTTTGTTTTTCCCTCCAGCATCTACAGGTTTAATACTATTTATTTTCATCTCCTTATTTTTCTTTTAAGAAAGAAGAGATGACAGCAGTGAAAATAAAGAGGCAAAGTAGAAAATGTAAAATATAAAACTGAATTGTTTTATATTTCTGGGGAATTAAAATACTTCCACAAGGAAAAACTTCACAGAAGAGAGTAGAAAACTATTAAAGAACATTAAAAAAAATTTTTAAAAGTTTTAAAAAAGCAAGCTATTACTGTGTCCTTTCCAAAGGTTTTAATTTTAGTATTGTGGACCAATAGTTACAAAAACAGTTATAAAAGCCTGAAAAATATAAAAGGCTGTGGGTAGTAAAATCTCTGTGTTTTTACTGCGTTGGCATATGCCTTTCCCCTTCTGTACAACTAGAAGGATAATCATGTTAAGAACAGTAGCAATAAGAAAACCCCAGGGGACCTCCTTGAGTGCCTGTTTGTGTACCCAGTTGGGAAGAAACATGTGATTTTTATCCATTTCTCTTTTCACTTTTTCTGTGTGAAGTTCGGTCTCTAAAGATTTGTTTCTGCTTAATTACTGCTGCATCAACACTGTGAATATTTGCTGGCATGGTCATTTCTGGACTGCACTCTGCATTGCTACCTCTAATTCTTGAAGACAATTGTCAAAGATGTTCTCGTTTGAAGCCTAAGCACAGGGGCAGCATGTCTTAAATAAAAAGAGAATTTTACCATCAAAGAGAAACAAAGAGAATTTCATATCTGCCCTGCCTCTAAAGCTGGATCACATCTTTTATGAGACCAGGGAAAGTTTAACATCAGCTTTTGAGAGCTTCAAGGACAAAAAGACATTGATATGGCCCCTTATCCGGGGGTGAATTTTCCTCTTAGCTCAGCACTGTCTATAAAAATAAACAAAACTGAAACATGAAACAGAAAAGCAATGAGTAAGAAAATTGTTGCTTTTGAACAACAAATAAGTAAGCACACAGTATTACACCTAATAAATTAACACCAGTGTCAATGAAAAATAAAAATAACATTTTCAGAGGACAGCTTGTCATGTTCTCATGACTCAGAGATTGTTGTTTGTTTTTCCCCTTTCTACTCCCCCCTTTAATTAATACATTTGCTTCCAAATAAGATCCGAGCATTAGGAAAATGTCACACCATATGTGTGTTTATTTTTGCTCAAGTAATTATCATGGTGTAAGATCTCTCTTTTCCTTTCTTTGCTTGCTGAGACAGAATGTTCCTTCAGAGGATAGAACAGCCTCAAAGCAGCTGCTCTGACATCTGAGGCAGAGAAAAAGTCAAATCTTATTCCTCTTATCCTTGTGTATCCAACGACCTTTATGGCGGACTGAGGGAGTCCTTCCTTCAGGTGGTGTCTCCACCTGAAGGTTTGGAGGGCTGTGCCTCTGGCAGTGGGTGGAAAAGCGGGCTCCTGTGGTGGGATGCAAAGCCCCAACATGACAAACAGCATCTCTGTGAGTGTTTTTGCAAAGAAATGCCTGGCAGCTGGGGCACGTGAGCACAGCGAGCTTCGGCACTGGCTGCTCTTTTGGAGAAAAAGCTACTGGGATTTGGGCAATAATTGTATCCAAGAAACCTGGTAACTTGGAGCTGAACCACTGCACTAGCCCAAAACTGCCCTTTTGGACTGGGATGGATCTTAATGTTTCCTTAATATTCCTGGGGTGAAATTTTCTTCTTCACTGGTGAATATTTTTTCATCTCGCCAGTGAGTTCTGATGTTTTCTGAGTGGTCAGATATTTTAAGGTGTTTTTCTATTATTATTTCTGTCACTGTAATCTTACTTCAGTTACTGACACCATATCACACTCTGGAATCGTTGTCCATAAAGCAGAAACCTCTCTCCCAGGAGAGAGAGATTGACTGGAGAGCCCCTAGGATTTTCTTACTGCTGATGGCTTTTACCTGATCACATCAAGATGATGCCAAACATGGAAAACATCTTGTGTAGAAGGATATGATGCGACAATTTTGTGATTCTAGACATAAAGGGAAATACTCTTGATATCGAGTTGGACATTCAGATGCTGGGTGATTTTAAAGGTCTTCAGAATATCTGCAATGCTTTCAAAATTTTATTCTTTCATACCTATAATTCTTCCAGTTCCATTCTGAACAAACTGACATTTGCAGAGCTGAGAAAGCAGCAGAGACACCAGAAATAAAAGTCAAAAACTTCAATCAGGGCCACTTATTTTATGAATAGGAATCAATAGTATAGGGAAAAAAAAAAAGGCCAAAGTACATTCCTTTCACTTTAAGACATAGATAAAGAGTTCTAATAACCAAAACAAAACTGCAGAGAGGCTGTAGTCCTCTGGTTGTTGATTAAAACAGGATCTTGTCCTTTCTGTATCTAGAACTAAACCTGCAGGATGTTGCTCTCCATTTGGGTTTTCATCCCATTTTCCAAAAGCTACGGTTCATTTCAGTACAGTGTGTCATGATGCTGGGAAGCAGAATTTAGATTTAATTTTCACTCTCATACCTATTTACCCACACTATGGCATGGCTAATGTGAGCTTTCTATCTGAAAGAGATTTTATTATTTCATTTCCACGAATAAAGGAATGAGAGGTTTAATAGAGCCGGTCCAGGATTTTCTACTTAGTGGTTTTAAAGTGTTGTATATGTAATAAAATTCTCTATACTTATTTATCTGTCTCAGTGTTCATTTCCTTGATGTCAAGATTCAAAAGTCTTAATATTACTGTAATCTACATTCCATTATTAGGGGTTCCTGAGAAAGACTAAAAAAACCAAAACAACAAAACAAAACAGGCATAAACGAGAAACTATCTCCAGTGGTAGGTTCTTTGTTCTGGCACTGGATTCTGGGGAAGGAAGGGGTCTTTTGTCAATCTTCAGTGTTCAAGGCCAGGTTGGATGGGGCTTTGAGAAACCTGGTCTAGTGGAAGTTGTTCCTGCCCATGGCAGGGGGTTGGAACAAGATGGTCTTAAAGTCCCTTCCAACCCAAACCATTCTGTGATTCACAGCTTTGCTTTCGCTTTCATCTTTGCCTTCATTCTTCTATGACATCTGAGTTTAAATCAAGCACAAAACTATAAGCAATGTCACATCACTTATGTAGTAGCACATAAACAAGAGCAGTGTTTCCCAGATAATTTCGAATCTCTCTGGTCAGTAGTTAGCAAAATCAAATTCTGAGCATATTTTGAACCAGCACAGACACTTTCCATGTTTAATGAAGAAATAAAACTGTTCTCAGATTGTTTCATTGACCTCTCTCAGTCTGGGTCACTAATCATCTTTAAGCATTCCATGTAGTTTGAATAAATCTGGATGTTCTGTAATAATTCAAGATCAATCAACATAAATAAAGCATTTTATCCCAGATGTGTCCTAGGAAGACATTTTCTTGAGGAATGTAGAACACTTGGGATTCAAACTGCAATTTTTTCCGAGGTTCTTTAACTTGAGAATTTAAACCGAGAATTACCTGCACTCTAACGTTATTTGAAGTAATTAAAAAGTCTGTGAAAGGCAATATAAATAATCCCATATACTCACACAAGCACTCTATTTTTTTACAGTGGGCTTACTAGCTTGGCATAAAACATAAGTAAAACAAAGAGTAAGTGAAATTTGTTACTTTTTTTCACTTTAACATAAACTCAAAGACTTCAATCTTGCTAGAATTTATGCATGCACTTGTCTGTAAGCACATGAATAATCCTCTTTATTTCCGCAGCAATACTCATCTGCTTAAACTAAGCTTTAAAGGCTTCCCACAGAAGCCATTTCCAAGCACATTTCGGAAGTTGTGTCGTGAACAGTGTAACTTACGTTTAATTATAAGGGAATTGTATTGCTTCTCTCAGAGATGAAGGTGGTGCTCTGCACTCCAGGGAAAACAACCAACATACGTATTGATTTATTTATTTTTGAATGTTCTCTTGGCACCCATCAAACCACTGAAAATTTCAGAGCTGGCATATGTGACCTGAAATCCACAAGGAAAAGATGCAGGGGTATTCCCCAACAAACATGGAATGCCAAATAGGCTTTGTTTAGAGGTGTTTTGGGCCAGGGAAAAGTCAGACAGTGTATGAGCTTGAGCTAATTTCAAAACAGTCCTCTCATCTATTTCTCCAGCCTGCTTTACAAAGGAATGAAATCCATGCCCACACTGGGTAAGAATGAGGTTTGCCCCAATTAACAGCAGTGAACTGAATAACAGAACCAGGTTCTGCATGAATGTGACCGTCCTTTTTCATTAATATAAAGAAGGCAGCTTCAAAATGTTAAACTATGAAACGATTTATAACATCCTGCCAATTTAAGCAAGATGGAGATTTGACTCTTAAAACCATTCTAGCTTGCATGCAGTAAAATAACATAGTACACCCAAAGCTCAGCACACTCCTACAGTGCATCCGAAGTGTCTGCTTGATCTATGGGGTGAACTGTGCACAGCCACAGGACTGGGGCTGTAAACCTGGCCTGAATTAATTAGGCAGAGAGCACTTCACTTTGTCTTTTGCATGTGCTTTTACTCACAGAGCCAGAACTTTGTTCAGCACAACAGTGGGATCAGTCATGCAGCAACACCAAGCAAACAATCTGTGTTAAAATGGCTTTGCACTCACAGCCACCAGAGGAGGCCCTCAGGAGATTCACAGAATCACCAAATGGTTTGGGTTGGAAGGGACCTTAAAGATCAGCCAGTTCCAATTCCTTGCCATGGGCAGGGACACCTTCCACTATCCCAAGCTGCTCTGAGCCCCGTCCAACCTGGCCTTGGAAACTTCCAGGGACGGGATGTGAAAGGGAGGTGTTGCCTTGTTGGCATACACAATATTGCAGATTCCCAACCATGAACAGGCCAACAAAATGAAAAAGATCCTTGCACAAAATAAAAAAATAGTGAACCAGCCAGAGCATTTTGCCCATTTCTCTTTCCTTATATCGAGAGACCTCCAAGTGTTTGTCCCAACAACTGCTTCCAGCACAGACAGCTGTCACGCTCAGCAACAAAGGAACTTTGTTGAAGGTGCCACATGCTCCTCACAAAGACCTTTTCCCGCCTTCCACTGGGATGTGCCCATACAATTAGGGAGAAGTGCTTCGAGCAATGGTTTTTCACCTTTTTTTTTTTTTTTTTCTGGAAATTTTTTCACCGTCTTTTCACCGGTTTGCAGATCAGCATACTCATTTTGCTAGACATGAAGGTCAATATGCGGTAATTTCAAGATGACTGAGAGGAGACTGGCTTTTCTAACTACTTGCCAATGGTCCTGGAGCTGTCAGCTAAAAGATTTGACCCAGGAGGAATAAACGTTGACAATCTCACCTGTAGAGGCTTGTCCAATGACAGAAGTCTCCTTCTTCACCTCAGTCTTCGATACACAGGTCTAGAAAGACACCCCTTTTTCCAAAGTTTATTTTCCTAGCTTATTAGGGCAAGATTCCTATTTCAATTGCTTATCTTCATTAAAAAATGAATAATTCCTAAATGAATATTAGTGTGACGATAGAAGCCATATGGACTTTCATGTGAAATATTTATAACTTCCTCTCTCTCTCTCTCTTATTCTTGTTTTTAACAGAATAGAGAGAAATGGAAAGCTGGAGAGAAAAAAAATTATATCCTCAAAAATTGCATGTGCTTAACATCAAAACATTTTAATTGAACTTCACATTACAGAAATCCAGATGGTCCATGTTCTGTTCAAGCCTCAGGCGGACTGCAACATGTTACCATGTGTAAGATGCATCATCCCCTGCCTCTTCCTGGTTGTACAGAGGACTTTCAGCCAAGATGCCACAGGCTGGTGAAATCTGAGTTTTACAGTCTCTTAGGGATTCAGGGAGATTTCAGGGAATGCCTGAGGGATTTGGGACTATCATCCCCTCTTTCTTGCAGACTGAATCCATACAATCTAAAAATCACTGACTGACTGGGTTGGTGCAAGGGATCTAGACTTCAGCAGAAGCAGAGCAGACCTGTCTGACCTTCAGCTGGAGAAAATCAGTTCCATAAACACACCACACCTGGATCTGGCCCAATTTACAGCCCCTCAGAATCCCACCAAGGATGGGCAAGTACTTGTGCATTGATAGTCCTTCTGGTTCAGACTTCTGCCTTTAAAAGATGATTTTATTGTGCTATTTCAGCCTAGTATTGCCCTGCCCACAGCACAGCACCTTGGTGCCCTAAAAAGTAGATGTTTCTCTACTGCCCAGTTGTGATAAAGCCAAAACAAGTCCTCCTGGTGCTGTGACACTGAGACGTTTCTCAGTGAATGAACCTATTCAGACCTTCCATGACTTATATGGACTTAACCGACTGTTCTTGAAGCTCTTATGACAAAACTGGTGGCAATTCAGTTACACTGCATAGTATTTCCACTTGCATAAACATTGCCATCTTTGTTTTGTGTCGGTTTGCCCAAAATCTAGTAATATAGACCCTGAGAGAAAACCAGGTTACAACCACCCTTCCCCCCACAGGGTTCGGGAAAAAAGGAAATTTATCCTCGAAGGAAAGTGAAAGAGATAAAAACTATTTATTTTAACAAACACACAGGAAAAGGATAATGATGCTCAATAATGAATTAAAACCCTCGCTATAGAGAGAAACCTGGGAAGATTTCAGAGTCCTTCTGTAGGTGTGGTCTCTCTCCTCCTCGGAGCTGGTCGGCGAGGGCATGGGCCCACCCCCGGGCCTCGGGGAGAAAATTCTCCTGATGTGTTCTGATGTTGTTGAAACAGTTCAGAAGAGAAGAAGGGAAAAAAAACCAAAGTCCCAGGAAACAAAATTCAGCTCTCCATCTCACGCCAAGAGGGTAAAAAAAACCAGCTGGCTGAAGAAAAAGCAAGCAGGGTGCTCCCTTCGTGCCATCCGCAGTCAGACAACACTGAGGAGTGTAATCTCTGTGTCCTTGAGAAGCTGCTTTGGAAGGTTCATCTGTTTTTTTTCCTCAAGCTCAGTTTAAAGGCACAGAAAAGGCACAATAATACTTTTTGGGCATAGAGCATGATAGGGGATGCACATGATAGAGTCATTCCAAGACTGTTTTCGAGATTGATCTCAAATTAAATAAAATCTGGATGTATTGAAATTTCAAGCAGCCCTCACCACTCCTCAGGAGACCATCACCTCCCACAGATTTTCTTATCTTCTTCTTAAAAACAAATTATTATGCCTTGAATCAGAAGGCAGGTCATAAAGTGCAAGTTCCTGACTCCTTCTGGGGAGCAGAAGGAAGGTGGGCATAAGGTTTGTGACCCAAAACTAATCAGAACAATATTCAGTGTCTTCTGGTCTTTGCCTATGATCACTTTAGGTCGACAAATAAGATAAATTGCAAATGCAAGGTTTGGTTCACATGAACACTGGCATCAGACACACCAAGCTCTTGTAGCTGCCAGCCTGCATAAGAAATGACAGAACATTTTAACAAGTGACTGAGAGCGCTGCAAAGGGATCTGGATTGGCAGGTTGACGTGTGGAGAGTGATGGGTGAGACAGATTTTGAATTGAAAATACCTTAAGCTCATTAGTGCAGGAGGAAGTTTTATGCTTTCAGGCACATCTGCAAAAAAAATAAATATTAAAGTAAACTAAAAGTAACCTGAGCCCAACACCATTTGTGTTTGACCATCATCAAGGTGAAAATACTGCGAATAGCCGCCAAGAAACAAGTTTTCATGATTCTTGTTTTTTACTACAATGATATGAAAAGGAAAATTCTAAACAAAGCATCAAATAAAATTTAGTGGTGTTGTCCTAGCTTGAGCAACACACAAGAAAAGCAGGCTGTGAGGCTGTGCTTTTCCTTGCAGCCTGACCTTTCCATTAGGACTTTAAGGACATTTCGCCTCAATATTTACATTTTTTACACCACTTGCTGCAGATATTGCTAATTGAGCAGAACTGTGATCTGGGGCAGGGACCTTCTGTGGTGCTGGGATAAGGAGATAAAGGATAAATTAGAGATAAGAAGGGGATGTTGCAAGAGAAGGAAGTGAGAAGAATGGCTTGAGGAGAAGGAAAGTATCTTCTCTGTCATTTTTCAGAAAGAATAGAAAAGGAAAGAGAGGATGGTGCCCAAAAAGGGAGACAAGTCCTCACTGGGACTCTGAAGACAGTGTTTGTTGTCAAAAGGGACTGGTTTTGGTGCCAGCAATCCCATACGGGGGATGTATGGATTAAAGGAACTTGATCCTTATGTTTTTTTAATGTCAGAAGGTAGATTAGATAACTGATCTTAAATTTTAAAAATAAATGTCAAATGATATTAAATGTCAGGCTAAATTTTAAAATAAAGCAGTGATCATAACAATAATTATAAGGTGACAGAACTATCGTGGCTTAACAAACTGGCACACTTCACCCAAAACACCATCCTGGTCCTCGTGCACACCCTCAGCCCAAGGCAAACGTACAGAAAATTGATTTAGCTTTGCTCACAGGGACAGAGGGTCAACAGAAGGCACATTATTTCTCATGGCACATGGCAAATTGCTGCAGCTCAGTGATGCACAGCAACCCGTGACAGCACATCCTCTATGCTTGGAGGTGTGCTGGGCCATGGAATAATGGCCCAAGTCTTCAGCTCTGAGACACACGGAGCAAAGCAGGGAAAAACACGTGAGGCAGAAACGGACGCTGGAAAAAGTGGAAAGAAAAGGGATAGATTAAGTGACACCACAAGTTTTTCCAGCACTCCGTCTTGAGAACCTGCAAGTGCAGTCGAGACCAAATTAATTCACAGAGTAAATCCACAGAGGTCATTGCTACTCCCAGTGTTTGATCTCAGCAATTTGCTTTGCATTGCAGGGATTCCTGAGGGCCCCTGGACAAACTGGTGGTCAGCCACATGGAAATATGTGATATTTGCTTAACACTTAGCTAATCCTACTCTGTTGGTTTTCTGTCGCACCTGATTCTCCTGTATGATTCCGGAGTGATCAAAGAATTTTCTATTTACTTATGTTAGTGGTATCTTGGATAAATTATTGCTATTTTCCTGATTGTATCAATAATTAGCTCACCTATTAAAGCATCAACACCATAAACATGTACAAAATATAAATACATACACTAAAAAACCCACCCCACCCCGAATATGCCTCCTTGGATACCTGGATTTGAACTTTAAATTAAGCCACTATGACAGAATTTGAGACAAGATAAAGGTGGTACCACTGTCCAAGTGTTATCTCAGACCTAGGGGGAGGTTAACAAAGCTGGAGGAGATGCATGTACCTCTTTAGGGGACACAAAGAATGCAGAATTTATGGGCCATGAGGAAAGCAACTGAGCTGAAATCAGTTTGGACTGGCTAAAAGGTAATTCTGGCAGGGGGAGACCATAACCCACCAGCGCAAGATAAGAAACACAGCAACTCCAAAAAAAGAGAAAGACTGAGCAAGAGGCAAAATAACACTGGAAGTGAGGGAGTCATTTAACCAATAGAATAAGAGAACTGCATAGCTAGTGAGCATCAATTCCTTTATTGTCTAAAATGTATAAACAGTGAAAAGTTTTGAAATACCTCAGCACCCCCCAAACCAAGAAGCCCAGGGTGGAAAAGGACCAACAGGGCACCACTGGATCCACAGGTGGTAACAATCTTCTGCTTAATCTGTCTCTCTCACTCTCTTTCCCCCCTCCCTCACTTTTCTATTTCTTTCTATCTCTCTGCCTCATATCTGCTGTCAAATAAAATGAGTATTTTGACTTCTGGACACAGTCTCATCTGCACCTTCTGGCAGAGGCATCTCTCAGTAATTAACAATACCTCTCACAGTCCATTAAAAAAAAAAGACAATAAAAAAGTGAATGGTTTGATTTGGAAGGGACATTTCAAGGTCATCTAGTCCAACCCCCAGCAACGAGCAGGGACCTCTGCAACCGGGCCAAGTTGCTCAGAGTCCTGTTCGACCCAGCCTTCAGTGTTTCCAGGGACAGGGAATGTATCACCTCTCTGGGCAACCTGGGCCAGTGTTCCACCATCCTTATTGTCAAAAACTTCTTCCTAATATCTAATCTAAATCAATCCTCTGTCAGCTTAAAGCCATTGCCCCTTATCCTATTGCAACAGGCCCTGCTAAAAAAATTATGCCCCATAACTCCTTTATAAGGTTAACGTGTTTGTTTTCCTTTCTCTATCTGCTTTTCCCATCTGGTTTGGTACAACTATTCATGTCATTTTAACAGCCACCCTCCTCCCCTTCTGCACTGCAGAGATTTTCAGGCTGGAGATGAAAACAAGCCCACTGTAGAGCACAGTGAACACTGCCACAGCAGCACAGGTCTCCCCAAGCCGAGGAGCACTTCATCAGAAGGCAGGTGCCATATGGAGAGTGTTTATCTCCTGGTGCTGCAGTCTTTGCTCTGCCTCCAAAAGAGAGGGGCTTGGAAAACATGAGCTGCTCTCATTCCTATTTTCCTGCTCCACAGACACACATATGAATATATTCAAGTCCAAATGTGAGCTCTAGGTAGGGGTAGCAGCAGCAGGACTGCTGAGGAACCCTAACAGGACAAGGCATTCTGCTCCCGTAAGCAGAATGAAAGGCTTGATTGGCAGCACTGAAAGGCAGGCTGCTGATTTGGTATAAGCTGCCTGATGAGCAAAAGCCAAAAATATCCCAGTTATTAATAATAAAGAATCAGAGGGAGAAGAGTGAGCGGGCACAAGCTCCTCAACTGTTTGCACAAGTTGCACTTACTACTGGTAGTGAAAAATAAACGGAAAGTCAGAGGAAAGAGGGAAAAGCAGATGGGAGAGGCAAACACGGCAAGTAGATTTTAAAAGCTTTAACTGAGGAAGTGGTGTTGTAAGGTTTGTTTTCCTGGACCTGACCTGGCTATACCAGAGCATATCTGAGCAATAATTAACTGGATGACCATCTTTTCCCTCCCAGCTTGTTGCCAAAAGGCTGCTGAGTCCTGAGGCCAGGCCTTCTTTACCAGACTGTTGGATTTGCTGCATGATCTGAGCTGCACATGTTTCAGTGCAGCTGCCACTCTGACTTCCAAGGGCTGGAGGAACTTCTTAAGGGACCCACAGAGGCCACAGAGACCCAAACTCAGCCCTGGCAGAGGGAAGGATGTAACTGAAACTGTATTTTAGGGGAGAAAAAACTGAAGGGTGTACAGACGTACAGGGGTTGAGAGACACCTGAAGTCCCTGACAAAGGGACAAGTGAGGATCTGGATTTGCTGTGGATCTCTTTCTTACACAGAAGATAATGGATGTCTAGTTCTGCCTCGTCGTACCCTCGTATGTTGGCTTCATGACCCTGTGAAAGTCATTTAAATATAAGAAGGCTCATCTAGGCCTACTCCACAGGGCTGTCCTGAGGCTAAAATCCATCAGTGAGGCCGAGGCACTGAGGGCCAGGCCCATGCAGTGCCCGGGGAACCAAGTGTGACTGCAAGTGACGGGAATGAGCAGCTTCACGTGCTCACAAACTCTGTAACCACACACGAGCATTGACTCACAGAAAGAAATCAGCCTGAATCACAAGTGATGGTGAATTTCCACTAACCAGGCTTTCTCCTGCTGAATAATGTCAGAACCTCCTGCAAAGCGGCTGCTTTCCCAGAAAGTTCTCCTGGGAACTCTGCCTCTTTCCCAAACTCAACCCTTTCCTGAGGTAATACGAAGGGATACCAGCTCTCTGAAATCTGCCTTCATGGGCATGATCTTAATGAATGCAGTAAGAAATGCAGTCCTGAGTGCAACACGTGCACAGAGTGAGGGTTTCCAAGGCATTTGGAAAGCATTATCCATAAAAACTGAAGTGACTTGCCAGATCAAGCTATTCCACTGTGCCACAAAGCTGTGATTTAGATGGAAATCGTCATCTGGAGTGTGTGTGGTGACTTCTATGCTGTAGCAAGAAAGCTTGAATCAGAGATAGTCCCACTACTTGCAAATTCAGCTTCTGTGCAGAGTGGGAGGTTGCAGACTTTAACATCCAGTTCTTAATGCTCTGTACTTTGACCTGCAGTGCTTAAGCTGAAGTAGACCAGTGACAGGTAACATTGGGCAATTAATGTTAAAAAGAATAAAAAGAGATTCTTTGAACTAATGGTTCCTCAGCCTTTTGAGAATAGCCCAGCAAGCCCTTAAGAGCACACACTTGAAAGGAAAAAGTATCACGATGATCAAAAGTGACTGTAACCTCTTCCCTCTTCACATTTCAATCAGTAAGGAGAAAAAGAGAATGCACACACCGAGTCTTGAGAGGCTTTTCCAGGCTTTGAGTTGAAAACTAGAGTGAAATCAGTTTTGCTGCCTAAGTAGAGGAGCTGGGATCTCTTGTCTATACCCTGGGTTTCATGGACAGCAATACTCAATGTCCTTCTCTGGTTTAGCCATTACCTAAGCAGAGACTCCATCTTTGCAGGGATCCTACACCTCAATCAGAGCCAGTTTGTGTCCCTACCTCACTCTGCATTTGTCAGTGCGATAAAAATAACTGATGGTCCAACTCATCTAACACTGAAGTCTGAGGGAGAACAAGGGAAAAAATTAGACAAAAGACACAAGATATTCCATCTTCAGAGTGGTGTTTTATTAGCCTTTGCTCTCTTGGTGAATCTAAATCCTCATGCATGAGGCCTATGATTACACCCAGTGGGGAAATTGAGATTTATGTTAGCATAGAAAAAGAAGACCAAGTTATAATTTGTATCATGTGGCATAACTATATTTAATAAATGCAAAGGACTGCAGGATCTGATCGCTTGTTAATAGTCTATACTTCTGTCTTTTAACACCAAGGAGAGATCCACTAATAATGAAGAACAGAAACAAAAATCTGAGCAGCTGGTGCATGCTCAAGCTATCCTAAAATAGGTTCCTAACACAGGTGAGATGAATTATCTTCTGGAAGTTGATTTTAGGAACATTTTTTAATCCCAAATACATTGTGGGACAATGATGCGAGCACTCAGGCCACCCACATTTGTTCCTGGAAGCGCAGTGCCTGGATTTTTGTGAACATTTACAAATTGGGCAGGAGTCTGAGTGAGTGTGATTGAATGGGCATATCAAGTATGCAGCATTGCAAACCCACAGCTGCAGGCAGTCACGATGTAATTTGCGTTAGCATCCAATTAGTAGCCACCATCCAGCTAGAACCTGAACAGCAGCATTTCTCTGAGTGTCAGCTGCCTGTCTGCAACCTGTTGTGCCCAGCAGAGACAGTAATGCTCTCTCATCAAAAGAGAGGTCAATCTTATCAGAGCACAAAGGAGAAAATCTTATCTAGCTCTCTCTCTGTTGGAAAGTAGCACAGATTTGGGAAGAATAAGGTTTATCTCACCTGGCAGCCTGTAATTACAACCTCATGGCTTGCTGACACTCTGCTCTACTGCTAAACATGTCTCTGCTCTACTGCTAAACATGTCATCCTGGAGTCTTTACAGGAGAGGCAGCTTCCAAAAGGAAACTCATCCCACCAGTCTGAAGCCCGTATATCAGGACAATTTCTATTCTATCATCCTAAAAGAGCAGCTGAGCTTCAAGACCTGCTTTTACACAGAGTAAAGTGGGGTGAGATGCAACTTCAAAACAGAAAATCCTTGTTTGAGTAACGCTTACGGGTTCTTAGTGCAGAAATACTCCTGTTTAAGCATCGGCAGAAAATGACATCAACAAAATTTTGCAAGTGTGTCTTAACTCTGATGGTTGGATCTCAAGGACACTCCATCCCGAAGTACTGGAGTTGATGTTTATGTATTATATTTCAAGATCTCTATCAAGACGTATTGTAGTGGAACTATCATTCCCTGGGTCTTCAGCCACCCAGGGATTCACTTAATCCTGAAATAACCATTCTCCTGAAACTGAGAGTATTATTCAGGAAAAAAAAAAGCCTGAAGTTTTTAAATATGAAAAACCAGCTAAGTAAATAAATATATAAATAACTCGAGTGTGCATATGTGTCTCAACACTCAAAGGCAGGTTTGATAAAGAAAGGTCATGTCCATGTTGAAATGATATTACATGCTTGGAAGCACTGACACATTTCTGAATGTCTCTAGTGCAGGAACTAATGAAAATAGAATTCACAATGCTGAACAAAAAAAAAGGAACATTGTCCCCTAACAAGAATAGATAAACACCTTTTTTTTAACATCAGAGTTCACCTATGACATCTCATAATTGTACCAGGAAGTCTTGCAGTGGGAGCAAAAATTACAGCAAACTCTGTCATGCCTTGCTGGTCTGATATCTTTGGTCTCCTAAATAACACTCCCCTTAGAAGTGACCAACTGAGTTGCTCGTGTGCCCTAACCAGTACAAGTATTGCTTAATTGGTCCTCTAACTGTATTTTTGATAACCACTAATTGTCTCCAATGCTGAGATAATGCAGAGAAGTCATGCAGTCACCCCTCTAGTGCTGTGCTATTGTTCTTCATCACAAACATGCTTAATTTGCCATACAGCATGTCTTTAGGGATTTTTTTTAATTGGTTATTCAAAATGTTCTCTGAGTCTTACTAACAGCAAGCTTCACACACCGCTTCCTGTGCAAAGTGGTTAATGAAGAGCCAGTGACTGAGTGGATAAAGCAGACAAAGGCTTCGCTTGTCTCATGTGCTACAGGGAGATCAATTTCAGGAAGGACAGGAACATCTCTGGAAACCCTACATCACTCAAGCTTCTGTAAATTCACCTACAAGCATAGAGAGAGTTGTATGATTCTTGACTGAGGAATTTCTTGCTTTCCCTACCTTGCGATTAAACTCTTAGGGACCTGCACATCACACCTTGGGTCTATCAGAGCCAATGACTCCAGTTTTGGATATTCTATCTGCCTCAGCTGGACCTCTTGCAGTGGTGGGACACTGAGCCATGTGGCTTTTGGAGACAAGTGAGTGTCTCTGTGCAGCTCTTCCTGGTGCTACGTGGAAGCATTCATTCCCCATTTATTTTTTTGTGGAGTAGAGCTGCTTCTCCTGCTCAGAGCATCTTGTTCCACATCCTAAATGCCATGGACCTGCCACAGAAGGTGAAGGTAACCCAGGTTCTTGTTAATAGATCCCTCAGGGTGGATTAGAGTGAAACAACACTGAACAATCTGTGTTTGTAAAGATACACATGGGTTTATCATAGAACAATTTGGTTACACAGGAAAACAGGTATCAGGTCATTTTGTAGCCATTTCAGTCTCTCACAGGAGGGGTGGGAGATCATTCTCATCTTTTTGGCTGATAAATCAGTATATGGGACACTTTGCTGAGGTGTGGAGGAGCTGGCCTCACATTCTTCAAAACCAGTCAGCAAATCTGCCTGTGTCTCAGGAAGTAAGAACTCCTGGAAATGTAACTTCAAACCCCATCAGGCAGGAACCCTCCTGAAAGCCAGGCTGGTACTGCAAAACCAAACATGACTCACTGGAAAAAAATAGGCAAAAAATCCTGTGTCAGCTCCATTTACTCAGATTTGATATAACGGAGTTCTGCTGAAATAGGAGCTGGGCTAAAGCAGCTACCCCAAACCACCTGAGTAAAGTTATCTCTCCAGAGGAATAAAGGAGTTTGTGGGGAAAAAAGAAAGAATGAGAATAGATCAATTTAGCTGGGCACCCTACAGAATAAAAGACCTTCTACTACTTTATGTCTGATACAAGACTTGGGTAACATAACGGAGCCTGTGTCATTCTGGTTTTAGTATTGTGCACCCTTTAAAATGTAGACGAGAATCTACCTTTTCGGAAAGGTCAGCTGTGACTCAACCACTATTTTTATGTTGTTCTGCAAATTGTTACAGTGAATCACTGTGTACTTTCCCTCACATTCATAGACATTTTATGTTTCTTCATCCCTTGTCCCCCAAAGTAAAAGCAGTCTAGACTGAGAAATGCAGTGGGTAATTCGTTCATTTTATGTGGGAGGAAAGCAAAAATACCTTAATTCTGTGAAGAGCATCTGTTTTCCTTAAGCCAAGGTTTCCTATGGAGCATAAAGGTCAAACCAATTTGACTAAAGGAAATTTCTACCACCATTAATTTCGTCTGCCTTTTGGTGAAAACGCTTCAGTGAGTCAGAAGAAAATCTGACTAAAATGAGCTCACTAGAAAGTCTGTGGGCTGCTTCTGAGGTGAATGTGAAGCATCCTGAGCCCCGCTGAGCTTTAGGAAGGAAGTTTTTCACGGATATAAAGTATAACAACAAGTTACGATGTTTGAGTAACACATTATGAGTCAATGTGCCGTTCTTGTACTCTGAGATTACCACATCAAAGTGATACTCTCAGCCTAAACAGAACCACTTCGTGGGCACCATCAGTCATCCCTGCTGATTTCATGGAGACAACAAAAATTTTTTTGAAATTCATTTCTTTCTTCTGCCGTTGGTACTCAGCAGATATGCGTCAGGTAAGATGCAAGTAGGAATGGTAGAACGGAGAAAATAGAACTGATTGATGAGAAGCCAGTTCTACTATATTATGACTCATATGTTTATTTTTATCTTGCTTGCATTCAGTCCAGTTCTCTTTTTAAATTTTGTTTATTATTTTAAATTGTGTTTTTCATCTTGAGATGATTTCCTCCCAGGCTACTGCAAATATAAAATCATTAATGTCTGAGAGTTTTAGGTGTGCCCAGTGTTTTGGCTTGTATGTTTATATAAAGAAAATATTTACTTTTCTTTAGTATTTACACCAATAAAACAGGAACCCACAGTGATCTTGTGCAGTGTCTTTAGACACTAAGAGGCAGACAGGCAGCCAGAAGGAAAGGATTGATAGACTGCCATTATTGTTGTCATCCAAAACTCTGGAATAAAATATGTGACCAAACAAGGAAGGCTTTCCTTCCCCTGAAAATAAATATTTTTATTATTATTTTTATTGAGTAGAAAACCCTCAAAGTTTGGGTATGTATGAGAAGGTTACCTAAATTTGATTTATCCTGCTCAGAACAGCCCAGCTATAGAGCTTGCAGATTTTGTACATTCTAGACAAGCACTCACTAATTTTTACGAAATTCACCCTGTGTTTATAAAACCTGCATAGGAACTCAAGGAAAGAAGTCTGTGATTTAGGTGACTGCATTAACTGCATTAAGGAGAGTTAAAAATGCCACTTCATGTGCTTGCAGACAGGATGGGAAGGCGGGGGCAGTAATATAGTCCAAAAGATTAAATCTTTAGCATCTCGAAACATCCCATCTCTGTTTTCAAGACCAGAAATGCTGGATCTGCTTAAGGTGTGAGTGACTGAGCAAAGAAAGTCTCAGTAGGAGTCTCAGAAGAGAAAAGGCTTCTGGATGAGACTAATTCTGATGCTGTGTGAAGATTTGTGGTTCTGCTGTTTATATTTCATATTGTTCTGGCAACAATCTGAAAGATGAAACAAGTGGACCTCCCCCAAATTCCTTCACAGGTTGTGACACATAGAGAAACATTTGTAGTCAGAAGCTCTGTTTCTTACTAGAGCACCATATTTTGACAGGTTTTAATGCACGAAAACTGTTGTTGGGGTCTTTAACTGGTTGTAGCAGTCAACCCTTAAACTTCTGCTATTACTTCTCGTAAGTGATTACCATTAGCATATGTTTGCCAGTGCTAACTACAGAGAATACCACTGCAATACTAACCAGGAGAGAGAGGAAACTGAAGATTTTCTTGCTGTCTTCAGTTAAACTTTCAATATTATTTATTCTGTGCATTACAATAGCTGAGATGGAGGCACCCTTGAGCTAAGCACTAAGCAAACAACCATCATTAGAGAGTCCTTGCCATACAGGACTACACCAGCTAATTAAACAAGACTGACAAGGAATTGGACAAGCAGCTGATGTGAAAACAAAGCCTCAGGTCACATAACAATAGAGCTATGTATAGCCTAAACACCATCTTTTTGTTCTGAGCTGCAGCCATTGCGTCAGAGGAGCTCCTCCAATGGGGGCACAGGAAGCAGGATAAATCATTAAAGGTTTTTGTAATGCTGTGAGCAATTTTCACGAGGAACAAGATGGGCATCTGCAGTGCTGAAACGATCTGTTGTAGAACATAAAGCACTGTGATGACAGAAGGACACTTTCATTGTTGGGCAAAAAAATTAAATCATAAAAGTAAAATTGAGGGGATGTTTATATCCGGAGGAGCAGGGCTTGATCAGAAGTAATTAAGTACAAATCTTCAGGTATTGTCACTAAACTGTTAGCAACAAGAGAAAGGAAACATGCTTAAAATGATGCTATAATTCATAACATTTGATGGAGGTTGTTCTCTTTTAACCTAAGCCATTCAGTTAAGAGAGGCTTACAATAAAATGGAACAGATTCATCCGTCATTAATCAGTTCAATCCAAAAGAGAGTGCCATCATTTGGAGCATGCTGTACAGCAATAAAGCACAGTGACATATCAGAATTGACAAATATTATTAATCATTTGGAATGGAACATAAGGTGGTGGCAGCTGCATCTATGATCACTGCATTTAAAATCCAGCATTCCCCTTCCAAATGTAAAACCAATTTTTTGGTTTTGACAAGGAGGTCTCCTCAGATGCCAGTAAAAGCCTTTCAGCTCTGTAGGTGACTGTGTATTAGCCGGAGATCCATTTTCAGAGCCACGCTGCACGTTGTGGGTGGGTGCAGTGTGTACCTACAGAATGAACTGGGCTGGGAAAGCTGAGCTGAGACAACAGTAAGAACAAATGTAATCTCATAAAAGCAGGGCTGCTGTAAAGTCAGACTGAAAATATTACCTCCAGCCTCGAAATTAGGAACCCTCATGCATGCTCACCTTCTGGACCCAAGCCTATGGATGTCTTGTCTCTGGACTCTGATGTTCTACATGACCACAGGACTCCTGTTTCAGTCTAACCAGGAGCTTGGATTGAAATTTCTTTGGTGTGAAAAGCGCTGACTATATGTGTCTCTTCTGTTCAGAAAGGAAACACCTGCTAGGCTGAGGGGGAACTCTTCAGCTAGGAAACAGCAAAGAATGTAAAGAAAGAAAAACTGCCCACAGTTCCTCAAAAAACAGGAGTGAGGAGGCACACCACACTTTGAGGTGGCAAGTTTGAACTTCAAAAAGGGAAGTGTCATGCTTTCCATACAACAAACTGTGGAACCTCCCCTGCTGCAGGGTGGGATTGGGGTTAAAATGGGCAAAATTGTATTGGAGACCAACCAGGAGAAGTAAATGTGATATTTCAATCTCCGTACTAGAAAACCAGGGTACCATTAACTGTGGAAATTGAAAGAGCATTTGAAGAGCCATCTTTTATATTCTTTTCTGCTACAACCACTGTTGATGGCATCAAGGGCAGGATATGGGGCTGGATAGCTCAGTAAAGCTGTTAATGTGCTCTGTTCTCATTTTACTCCTTGAGGAGCAGAGATGTCTTTTCCTCACAAACAGTTTTAAGATAATGGAAATGGCCAGTCAGCACTCATGTCTCTGACTTGTGGTTCAGAGCTCTTGCCTGAGTCTCAGAAACTCTTCAGTTCATGCTGAAAGTAATGGCAAAAGTCCACATTTAACTTGGATGATGCAGTTTATGGCTCGCTTCCCCTGGGAAGAAAATGTTCAGAGAATAGGAGCTGTGGTAGCGTATATTATTAAAAGTGATAATATTGGGCAGGAGTTGGAGTGCTTCCAGTTCATGCAAGTACAAAAAATTCAGAACATTGGGTCTCAGGTCACTGACTCGAACCAAAAGTAATGACAACTGCAGTGAGGGTAGGAAATAATCACTGAGACTTAGTAAAACAAGATCCAGTGTTATCTTTTTCCTCTGTTATCTGCTCAGTTTATCAAAACATAAGTGGCAAAGGAACTTGCAGCTGAATCTGAAAACGACAGTCAGCAAAGGGTTGTCTAACCCAGCAGAGAAAAACTTCAGAGGAACGGGTGGTAGAAGGTTGTCCACACCAATAGCTCTCAGCAGTAAGGTACAAGCTTGGAACAGTGAGGGTGCTTAACTCCTGAAGCAAATTCCCAGGGAAAGAGGCAGACAGCTTAAGGATGGAGCCATTTTTAGAAGATATTCTTCAGTGCTCAACAGAAGAGTAACTGGGTGAACTTTATGTCCTGAGTGTGTAAGTTACAGGAGGTCAGACTAGATGGTATAATGGTTCCTTCCTGGCTCTAAAATCTATGAATCTATTAAAAATGTATTAAAAGCTTGAGGTGGTACTAGTACAATCCTGAGCCACTGCTGTGAGCAAGATCTCAATACAGAATTGAAGCCTCCAAGCTTCCACATAAATGTGAACCAGCATTTGCTGCAAGCACAGCAGCAAAACTGATACTGAAGCAGCACCTTCTGAGAGCACTGGCACTGCGTCTTCCTGTAAAAGTTTTCAGGTCTGGTCTTGGCTGAGATCTTCAGGCTTTACTGTAGTGTGTATGATCAGAATAACAGGATTGAGTTACAGGGTTGTGCAGAGAGACAGATCAACCCCTTGGCTATTCCCAAAGGAATGAATAACCCACAGCTGATGGAAGCACAATGCAGGTACGTGGCTGCTGTCTGCCAGCACTGCACGGGGTGTCACACCTGCCAACCAGCCTATCTCAGGGGCAGTATGAAACTCTACCTGCCCGCTCTGCACCCCTCCTGTGCCCCTGTTCAGGGCAGGTTTTGAGGCTGGAAGTAAAATGCCCAGGCAGAATGACAGAAAAAATTCTTGCCTTGTGATTTCCAGAAGAGATGAATGACCTCCGTAAAACATGGCCTTCTGCCCGAGCACCCCACCCTTGGGGTCACAACAGGAGAGCAGAGGATGCTTTTAAGATAAACGGTTCTTCCTTCCTCTTCCTCTTCACCTGGCTGGTGGAGGTCTCATGGTGCAAGTGAAGGTTGTGATCCTTGTGAGGGGGATGAAAGGAAAAGGGATTACCCTGAGCTAGGGAGGGTCCTGTTTCCCACAGAGATCCCCACAGAGACAGAGATCCCCAAGCCCCACACTCAGCACAATAAGGAATTTCAAGAAACCAGGAAAGGAAGCCCAGTTTTCCTGAAGGTGTGGACCACAACCTGCCCAGAGAGGTGGTGGCTGCCCCATCCCTGGAAGTGTTCAAGGCCCAGCTGGGTGGGACTTTGGGCAACCCCGTGGAGTTGAAGATGGCCCTGCTCAGAACAGTGGAGTAGGACTAAATGACCTTTAAAAGTCCCTTCCAACCCAAACTGTTCTGTGATTCTGTGATGGCCTGGGCACATACTGAAGACAGTAAAGTAACAGTGGCAGATTTGTAAATATACCTCTTTGTTGAGGAACTTATATACACACCAAAAGACTTTTTTCTTGTCTTTCACATCTAACCTTTTACCAATCTGCCTCCTAAGAGACCCTGAGTGTCCCAAAGCAAAGACCTCCTCTGTTTGTCTTGAAATCGTGCACTGGGAAACTATGGTGAGAGGCAAAATAAACAAGTATCTCAGAATGACAACAGCAATTTAAAGTAGACACTTAAAAAAAAGCTTGCACAACTGAAAGTCACTTTTCAACAATTTTAAAATGTAAAATGCCTTCTGACATTATAGCACAAATACAAAAGATTGGACCAAATCCTCAAATTTCTTTCTCTTTGAAAAGCAGGGAAAAACAAATTCTGTATTTATGTCTCTAGTGCTCAGAGAATTACTTTTGTATAGTTTTAAGACCTATTATCTGACCTGTTATTCTTACACGTAAATGTCACAAAATACCAGTGCACAAACTGAAAAAATAATTTTGTCTCATCCTGCATCTTTTATCAATAAAGAACAATGGGGTTTTTTCCTCTCTCTTTAATTACACTCACAGCCATCTGCTTAACACTGCAGATAAATATGAGATGAGCACTACTGGATGGCAAGCAATAATACTTCTTTACAAATTATGATGAATAAAGAGGAAGATGAATGTGTACAGATAGCGTATCAGTGTAATGGACTGCTTTCTAACAGACATTTTTTGTGTTCTTTGCTCTACTGCATGTAAAATTAAATCTCCAGTTCTGTGCCACAGACACTTTTGCATGAGAATAAATTCGTTCTTTTCACTGAGGAAGAGACTGGTTCAATTTAAGGACAAGCTGTCCCCTTGAGCCTGAGTATTTCTAAACTGTGAACTCTTTAGAGCTTTTATCAAGATGATCCAGCATGCTTCTGGTGCTTTGTATGGTTTTGACAATGATTTAAATATTGCAGTTCTGACTGCAAATCCCATCTTTCCTCAACAAAACCGAACCACCAATGTGACAAGAAGAGAACTCCTGGGTCAGTGAGACCTTAAATAATACTTCTTATCATAAAATCCTCTTTATGGACATATCAGATTCCAAGTTAGAAGTAATTAGATTTTTTTTTTATCTCTTGTTCTATGTCTAAATTTTTTCACTCTGACAGGAACCTTCTACTAATCCCTCCCAAGCTTTTACTTTTATAGTCAGGACACCAAGGAAGATACACACAAGTACTTAATATATATTCAAGTACATGAGTGTATTCAAAGTCATGACAAAGGGTTCCTAAAATAACCACTGTCTTAAAGAAAGGAGAGAAATCTCAGCTTTGATCTAAAATTTTAGATGGATGGGCCAAATAGAAGTATTGAAATCCAGTTCTGCTCCAATCCTTAAAGCCCCAGATTCACCTGACTTCATTTCAGGCTGGTAAGTGACAGCAGTTTGGAGGAGCTGTCCGAAGGTCTTCCGACAGTCAACAGGGGAAAAAACAGACAATAGGGACAAAACAGGATTGCAGAGGGTGAGTCAGATTTTTAAGACAGAGATGCAGCCCTGTAGAAGGACTCGCTTTCCGTATTCACTGCAGAGGAAGCTCAGAGCTACCATTCTCCTTGTGAAGGGGGTACATTTCTAAATATTGGTGGATGAGACATTAATCCCAGGGCTTTCTGAGTATGCTTGCTTTTCTTCTTTTCTATATGAGCAGATTACCTGAGGTATTGCCTCTGAAATATTCCACAAACCTGAATATACCACAATACCAGCCTGGGGTGGGCTCTTTTTACCCAACCTGGGATGTGGACACTCCTTCTCACCTTCAGAGGGCTTACCTGTGGGAACAGATAGACAGCATTCCTACATGTCTCCTATCAATTATTCCATATCTAGTTCTTATTTTATCATTTTCTAGGTGGTGAGCCCGTTTCTCAGTTCATATAAGTCCCTCTTTTCCCATTATGTGGAAAGACACCAGGCAAGTGCCTTATGTGGACAGAAGAACTGCATTCTGTCACTTAGGAGTCGTTGCTATTGCTGAGCTGAACTTTGTGTTGTGAGAAAGAAGGGAGCACATAAAACCCAGGCTTGAGGAAAAGTTTGAGGGTCTGGCCCCACACTGCAGTGTGCACTGTCCCTTGGGATGGGCAGGGCTCTTTGAGGTTAATTGAAGAGATAGAAGGAAGGCACACAGCTCCTCTGGAGCACTGGGAGTAGCAGTTTCAGACAGAAAACTGATGTTTTGTCACCTCTGTGGAGAGAAACTGCTGCTGGGGCTCACATGGGAGCACAACAAACACTGACCCGTGGAAGCCAAGGAGCCTCCACATGTGTGGGTACAACAACCCCAGGAGCTCCGCAGAAGGAACCCCAGACCTCTCCATGACAGGTCCAGAGGCTTTTCCCTCACTTGGGAGGTGCCAGACACCCCATCTGTCCTTGATGGGCTCCGTGGAGCAGTCAGTAGCACAGGCTCAGGCGTGAAGGAAATGTCACTCCTTTATTTCCACCATCAGGAATCCCTCTCCTGAACTCTCCTGCTGGACATCGAGCTCTGATTTGGTTGTATCAGTAGTGCTTTCCACACAACATTTAATTTTGTTAAATTTACTTTCCTCTTATTTCAAACACTTGTAATTTAATTTAAAAGACCCTCTACCAGTGTCCTAAGCACAGTTATATTACTAAAGCACGTTATCGGTTTACCAGAGCAATTTTACTCTCATTTCCCTTTTCCTGTGAACTCTCTTCTCAATAGGCCCAAAATACCACGGCTGTGGGTATTTCTCTCAGCTCTGTGCAATAAAGCCAAGACCACAGCTGTGCATCCAGCAAACTCCTCCATTTGGGAAGGTCTTTTGCAAAAAGTAAGTAGCCTTAACTATCATTTCAGAAATAGCTTTGATTTACTGCATATTTGTTTTATTTTTTGGTTTGAGTTTAGGTTTTTTGTGTTTGTACTGGAGGAAAAACAGAAAGAAATATCTTGATTTCAAGTCTTTTGGCTGTTTGAAACTGCCTTGTTGGCTGTGTACATATGAAGTGGAAGCATCTTCAGAACCAATTTTTAAGCCTGTCTTTTGTGTTTTTTTTCTTGGACATGATAAGGAAAAGAAAATGAAAAATGAAGACAGACCTCAAACTACAAAGAGGGATTTTAAATTACTCTGTGTTCTCTCTCTCATACATTTCATGTACCAGCATCTGAGGAGCCAAGCACAAACAGTAATAGCAATGCTGGTGCTTTTTTCAGTTTCAAGGCATTTTGCAAATATTAATCTAGAAAATAAAGGAAAGAACGCAAACAAGTATTGTTAAAGGGAAGGAGAGAAATGACTGTAAAACATATTTATAGGAAAGTTAAGTCATTTTACAGGGACATTGGAACTGAAGTCTTAAGGGGCATCCTGTATCAATTCCTCATTAAAATTAAAATTAAAACTCTCTAGTTCCTTATTAAAATTTTTCTACGTAAATTTACACAGGCTTGTCTTAAAAACAAATAGGCATTGGAACAGGTTGCTCAAAGAAACTGTGGAAGACCCATCCCTGGAAGTGTTCAAGACCAGGCTGGATGGGACTTGGAGTAACCCGGTCTAGTGGAAGGTGTCTCCGCCCATGGCAGGGGCTGGAACTGGATGGGCTTTAAGGCCCCTTCCAACCCAAACCGTTCTGTGATTCTGTGATTCTACACGGAAATAAAATCATGACATGAGTGAGGAAAAGAGGAACATTTGCTCACAGAAAAATTGAGGGTTGCACAGAAATATGGAAGTACTTAATCATCTCAATGTTTGGAGAACATCATTGTACTAACATTGGGTATTTGGATCATCTGATTGGTTTCTTCTCTATTATAAAGAGCAGAAAAACCAATAAGATGTAAAAGACACCTGTTTTCTGTTAAGCTATCTAACCTTCAATAAAATCAAGAATAGCAGAGACCTGGGATTCTTTAGTTAATTAAATGTCAGAGAGTTCTTGCATTTTCCTCACAATAGACTGAAATATATGCTGAAAATTAAGATAACTCAAAAAGCATCCAAACACTTCTTGCTGTGTTCAACAAAAAGTTAGGCTGCTACAAGGAAAAGCTTTAGCTCTGGTCTTCAAGACACTAGGAAAAAAAATGTGTCACATATTAAAGTAACTTTGGTTTGAATATATCCAGGGAGGATTGAATAAATGACCAAATCCAGACTTAGTCAGCTAGCCTGCTCTCAAATCTTCACTTTGCTGGTCCTTTACTCCATTGGGTCAGTTTAATCAGTGCTTTAGGTGAGTTTAATAAAGCACTTGAATAAAAAGCTCTGCTAGCAAGTCCTTCTGCAAATGTTATTTGTTTCTGTTGACTCTTGAATCAGGATTCTTCTATACAGAATTTATTTAATCTGATAATACTGGAACGGGTCAAAGGAGAGAGAACTGAAGAAACATTAACTTTTGTAAATGTAATAAAACTCTGTCCTCTAAAGCCTTTCTTATTAGCATTGAGTTTTCAGTTTTCCATTCCTAGGAGCTTATTCTCACAAGGTCATCTAGAATGTGTGGACACAGTCAGAAACAAAAACAACAACAATTTTTGGTGACTTATTTGGCTTTCGTTTTCTGGCATTTACTCCCCAGGTTTTGTTATGGGCTAAATTCTGTTCACAGTTGTGAAATCAGCAAAAGTCCTGGGGCCTTAAACTGAAGGAGGGTAGGTTTAGATTAGATATCAGGAATAAATTCTTTACTGTGAGGGTGGTGAGGCACTGGCCCAGGTTGCCCAGAGAAGCTGTGGACTTACTATCCCTGGAAGTCTTCAAGGGCAGGTTGGATGGGGCTTGGAGAAACCTGGGATAGTGGAAGGGGTCCCTGCCCATGGCAGGGGTTGGAACAAAATGATCTTTAAGGTCCCTTCAACCCAAAGCATTCTGTGATTCTGTGATTCTGTGATTCTGTGGTTCTGTGGTTCTGTGAAATGATGCAAAGCTCAGCTTGTCTGAACACCAGCTGAGCAATTTGTCCTGAACCCATTACCCCTGTGATTTGCACCATGATCAGGACTGAAAGCAAAGAAATGTGGCAAGAGGAACAAGCAAAGCAAAACTATGCAGAATTTCAGAAAGCTACTTAGATGCTGGCTAGTTCCTGGCTAGATGATGTTGTTAATGAGCCAGTGGAAAGGTCTCTGGAAGCCTGGAATAATCCAGTCCACAGCTCCAATTTTCAGTAAAGCTTCATGGCTGGGACAGAAGCATTTTCACAGATGTTAGTTTGGGAGTCATTAATGTTGGAAAATGGTCACACTCATCCCTCCCCCCAGATGGAGTCTGGGCACCATAACTCTGTTACCAGCTTTATGCATTCTCACACATAATGCGTTTTTATCATAAAAACAAATGTAGTGTCCAAAAAAAATAGGGTTTTATTCACAGCCTGTTGGGAACCAATTTACTGCACTATAGGCCTGAAAATGAAGCTGTAAAGTGGCACTAGAGAGGCACAAGTCTGCAAGCCATCCACTGCAACCTGTGGCCATGAGCACACGGCACACTGAGACTGGCATTCAGAGAGCACCGCGGGGCTGCTCACCTGCGGGGTGAAGTGGCTGACACAGGATGTGAGAGGCTGCTCTGAGGACTTCCACAAAGCTTCCTGTGTGCAGGGAAAGAGCATTTCATCAGAATAATGGGACTGTGGAGCTGGAAAATCACATGAAAAAAATATATAGTTTTGGAGGTGCAATGTGTGATATAGGTAGAAAAGCTGGAACATCCTTAAAATCCTTATCTCAGGACCCAGGAAGTCTGGACTTCTGGCTGTGTTAGTATATAGCTTTGGAGCTCTGAAAATCAACCCTTTTTTTAACTGTTTTAATTTGAGTCTGACTCCCGAAATAAAAATTCCTATTCTTAGGAAGTCGTGTGAGTTGAAACAGGAAAGAACTTCAGTAAGAGGCAAACTCTATATACAGCCAAGATATTTTTCCAATGGCAAAAAATTTTGTTTATTATCTTCCTACAGATAAAATCACTGAATAATCTGGGGAAAAAAATAAAGAGCAGCCAGTATGACATTATAACCCCTGAAAAGTGACCAACTATGCAGATCTAATATGGCAGTACAATAGAGAAAGGTTAAGCTTTATTTTTAGTTATTGGCGGTGACACATAGACTAAAACAGCTTTTCTTACATGGATATTTTAAGGGTATCGATGACATACAAATATCTGATTTCCTCTGTAAAAACAGATGGAAAGATACCTGTAATGTACAGGAATGTCTGTAACATACAGAATGGCACACATTTAATACAGTTTAATATATTTAATACATTTAAGAGCATAACTCTTTCATGCTAGGGATATCACTATGATTTAATTACTGTAAGAATAAGCAATGAATTACTTTTTTGTCAAAGAGATAGGTGCATTTCCTTCCTGCACATTCTCATTCCTGAATTCCCCTTCAGTGCACTGAAAAAAAAAAAGGTGCTTTCAAGAAACCATCCACAATGAGAGTTAAAAGTAAGGAAGGCAGAAGGACAAAAAATCAGGTGGCAAAGAGAAGAAAATAAACCTCTGTGTGGGAAAAGAGTCTTTCAGTATCAGTCTCTGGTGGAGACTGCATTAGCATTTGATAAAGTATTTCCAGAATAAGTGGCAATTAGCAGAAAGCACAGGAGCTTGCAGTGCATTAGTAGAGGAGTTACAGCAGCATGATTAAAAGGTGTGAAGGCATGGACAGTCACAGAGCCGTGGAGTCAACGAGGGGATTCATTTGAGCAGAGCAAGGGGTATTTGGCAGGAGGTGACCCCAAACGAGCCCTGTGGTCTTGCTGATAGGGAACAGAGGGAGCAGGGAGTCGTGTTGTTTTCCTACCCTTGTGTCTGGCTTCAGACAAACCCTTTTCCTCACCCCTGCCTTGCTTCCCCATCTCTGACCACTTTTACAGGAATAAACTCCTCAAGCCTGTTCCTCAGTCAGGCCTGACCCTCACAGGAGCTCAGCACAGCTGAGGTGCCTAATTAGGAACCAATTTTCCAAAGGCTGTTGAGAGTCTCTGGAGAGAGAGGTCACAAAAATTCATATCTGCTTGAGGGGATTTCAGCGATGTCTCTGTCCCCTCCTTTCCAGGCACTGCAAGGCAGTGTAATCATGCCCCAAAAGTGGATCATTTCTGCAGACCAGGGGAGGTGCAGGTGTTCCAGGGTGTTGTGTTGATGCTCAATCTGCCGAGACACATCAAGTTTCTAACATGAACTTGCAGTTTTTCAAAGATTTATAATGCAAATGGACCCACTGTGCTTCCCCACCCTTTCCAGAACGAACCTCTCATCCAAAGCTGACAGACGTTGTGCTCCTCTGGATTTAGTAACCATTAACACTAGCACTAAGAGGTTTTTTATTTCCCTCACATTTTTTTAAAGCAGATAAAGCAATTTTTTCTTACCAACTGCATTTGTGGAAAAGGCTTAGCCGTTTTTCCTACGTCCAAATAAAAAAGCAGTTTGAGTCAGACCATTTGGCCACAATGTCTCAAGTTTGGCAAAGCTTAAAAAGGGAAATTTTATGATGAACTTCAGAAGGGGAAGCATGAATTTTATACTATCACCTGAATTAAGTAACAGGGCCAACCAATGTGGAAAATCTACTCACTTTGCCTGCACCCCCCTTCCCCTCACACACTCTCTAATTTTTAGCACTTATTAATTTTTCATTTCATGTTAACATTCCTAAGCAATACAATCTGCTGCAGGCTAGGTTTGTTGGAAATTGCCCTGCTGTCTTTTCTTTCCCGTTTGTATAGCCAGATGAATCAGATACTATCAATTGATTAATCAACATGTTCACTTTTTCTCCTCCATAACTGTGAACACGAGAATGAATATTTATGAGAGCGTGTAATTAGGCACTTGATTTTGTAAATCATCTGGTGATGCTGTCAGTGAGTTTCAGTTTGCAGAGAGGCTTCAAGTCTTACGTATTTAATGAAAGAAATTATTAATTTCCACAACAAGGAATTGGAAGAAAATATAGATCTGTTATCACACATAATTTACGAAATTATAATTATGCTGTTGTTTGCTACATACTTCACCAAAGATCTTATAGAAGTGGGCTGATGAGCTAAAGGAGGAGAAAAATCAGGGCATGGCAGCATCAAGATTTAGTCTGAGCTCTCTACATGAAAATGCTTCAGTTTTATATTGTCCCCTTGAAATTAGCAGTTTCTTTTTAATAAATAAATCTTTTTTCTTTTTTTTTTTTTGGTTTGATGTGGCTTTGGCCTAAATCTTTAAATGTTTGATGAGCCTTGAGCTGTAGAAATCACTTTGATAATACTCAGATTTTTAGTTAAAACTTCATATGCATTTTTACTTTGCTTTTTTTTTAACAGTGATGAGAAAAATTACACAGTTGTGATCAGAGTGGTGCAGGTCTTGCAGAGATTCCTGATGGCATAACTGGTGTTTGAGTTGTTCCCTTTTATGTTCCAGAGCAGTCCCAGGGCCATTTGTCATTGCTATTAATTTAGGATTGTTTGATCTACAACCCATTATTTGATGAAATTACAAACAGGCTTTTCTAGGTATTAGCTTTGAAAGGTTAAGTTGCATGAAAGCACTACTATTATCAATAATAAAAATAAAAATAAAAACAATTACTAAAGATGCAGCAAATTTCAAAATGTCTTCCAACTTCTTCTAGTATCTTCAGGTTCTGCTCTGTGTTTATAAATCACAAAAATAATCAGAAGAACAAAGCCAATGCATTTTCTACTGAGAAATTTCCAAAGTTTTATACTGTTTTTTTTCTTTTTAGACAAAATATTATGCATGTGTATTTAAAGTATTATTCAATTTTTAACATTAAAATACACTGCACGATTTCTTTTGGGTATCACCAAGTTCTTTGCACTCACAGCTGTGGTTAGTTTTCTGTATAGTTAAATTGCTCTAATGTGTTCATACATCTCTCAGGAGAGGATGCAGCACTGAAGTGGCCAAGGCTGACATTAACGCAACGCAAAGAGCTGAAACCAGGATCCAAGAATGCCATGCAGAGCCAGGGTGAGGATTCTCCCAGGGGATCCAGCTGGCTTGGTGTCAGACCTGCAGAGAAGCAGAAAGGAAAGGAAGTGCTGCATTAACATCACTTGCCCGAATAAAGATGGATCCTGTGCTTGACATTTCTGTGTCAATTTTAATTTGTGCGGAGCAGAAGAAAGAGTTCTGTATTTGCACTGCTGGGTTCGTAAGTCTGAGGCCTAAAATTTTTGTTTTTCTGAAAGCCCTCTGCCGTGGAATAAGACCCCACTGAGCAGGAACAGCTCTTTGTGCATTCAGAGGTCCAAGTTTCTGTAGAAAGCTGTAAGGTTTGGTCCATAACCATGGGCCATGGCTTTAAGCTGAAAGGGAGTAGGTTTAAACTGGATATTAGAAAGAAATTCTTCACTTTGAGGGTGGGGAGGCCCCTGGCACAGGTTGCCCAGAGAAGCTGTGGCTGCCCCATCCCAGGAAGTTCTCAAGGCCAGGCTGAACAGGGCTTGGAGCAACCTGGGATAGTGGAAGCTGTCCCCACCCATGGCAGGAGGTGGAACCAGGTTTGTTCTTGCATGAATAAAGTGTTGAGTTTGATCATTTAGATAATTTAGATGGTCTCTTTTTGACCTACAGTTTTATTTTTGGGGGGGAAAATCTTTTAAAATATAACAAGCTAAATTATTTCAGTTTTAAGGAGAAACAGAGGGAAAATCTCACATAAGCAAAAAATCCTTTCCCAGCCAAATCTGTGGAAGGTTGACTCAGATCCCTGTCCTTTGTGCTCCATGGACGGTAAAGCCTTGCAGCTCTAAAAGACAAAGATTGGTCTGTACTTCAGTCCCTGAAGTCAATGATGTTCCAATTTCTTCCTCCAGAAACTGTTTAATAAAAATTACTGAAATAATCCCAAATGAAGATGCTAGTGTTCAAAAACTGACATAGGAAGAGAGAGAGAATTTGGGGAACATTGGCTTTCAGATTTTCAAGCAAAACCTGACTGCTTCTGTGAGGAAAGAAAAAAAAAATTCAATCCAAACTCAACTCAAAGAAGATACTATCAGTCACTAATTTAATTGGGAGATTTTCTTGAACTTCTTATTCACATTTAAGTGCTTTTTGAACCTTCCTGGACTATTTTTCTTAATTTATCCAGCAGCAGTGAACTTCCCTGATGGTATCTTGTTTCCAAAAACATTCTATTACCCTTGTCAGCTTTTTTTTGAGAAGAAATGTTATATATCCATCACATCCTTGCTCTTCATTCCCATCTATAAGACTCTAATCTTTTCACTACCTATCTTTTTGCTTTCACTCATGTGGTCCCTATTTCCTTTTGCTCTCTTAATCCTCCTCCATTCTGATTCCTTTCTTCTTCCTTTCCTAGGCTGTGTTTTATACCACCTATTATGTTGCTTCCAAAATCCAAGAGTGACCCAGTAAATAACATTCCTGTCTTTCTTTAAACCATCTTTTCAAATATCCCCTCATCTTCTGTTCTCTTCCTCACTGATGCCAGCAGCATCTTTTTCCCTGAATTGATTTTTGTGGTGTAAACGACACTTATAAGGCTCATAGCCTTTTTATTAGGACTGAAATAAGCCACCAGGAATCTCAAAAAAGAGTGAAATATGTAATTAATCAAACAAATTGTGGGAAAATATTCTAATTAATATCTGTATATACATATATATGTAGATATTTGGATTAATGTTTATGTATCATATATAAATATTGATATATTAATATATACACTTTTTAATTATATCTATACTCCCCACATGTATATATTTTTAGTTAATCATAATTACTCAGGGAAAGTACCCATCTTATGTGATCTTTACGTTCTTGAAACTGAATATACTCACTGTCAAATAGATACTTATTGTCTAATTTAACTTTTATTTTATGACATTTCATAAATGAGTAAGCAGCAATAGTCAATCTGAATCAAGAACAATTACCCTTGAGATGTGAAAAATTCAGAAAACTCCTGAAAATTTTTCAACTGGAGAATAAATCAGACACATGCACGAATTTTAGTGTTCACCTGTACTGACAAAGTAGAAAATAGAATCTAAATCCCCTGAAGTGTGTGAGCTCCCTAATGAGGAGCAGGACCAAAATTTCAATTCTAAAAGGATCCCTTCAAACCGTGCACATTTGAGTGGAGTCTCAAAGCCATAAACTTGATTACTCCTTGACAACTGCTCCAAACCACAGCAGAGAGCTGCGCTTTCATACGACCTTGCAGAAGGCTGATGAGATCTGACAAGTGCCATATTTATGGAAATGGAAAAGCTTTACTGCACTGACATCCCTGTCACCCAAGACAGATCAAACACAGAAGACAATTGGCCTCCAGCATCTCAATTGAATATTTAATAACTATTAGAAGGAACTAAGTAAGCAGGACTTGTACTGCTGACAGTTGCAGGAGTCCCACCCATTTATTATGACCTTAACTAGTCTGGACAAGAAGCCAAAAGGCTCCTAAATGTTTTTCCTTCCACAACCGAATTGGGTAATGCACCATTTCACTTCCAGAGGTGTATGAACAGATTTGACAAATCCACTGACGCGTGTGACCTGCAATAATTATGGAAAAGAGGTCTCAAAAAGTAATTGTGATGAGCTCAGTCATAGTTCCATTGTATTACATTCAGCAAAATGTAGGGATTTTTTCATCAGAGGCTTATGTTTTCCTCTCCATGTGAGAGCAGCACAGAGGATAAGTCATTAAGGCTGATGAGACCCACTGCTCACATCACAGCCCCAAGCAGCTGGGTTCTCTGGGTATTAGCTACCAGTGGCTCAGTCTTTTAACAGCTTATTGCCCACTAAACCAATTCCCTCGGCGTGCACAACAGCACACACACAGGGCAGTAAAGCATGTCTCGTTCTGCAGCTCGCTGCGCACTCTTGTAAATACAAAAGCGTTCAGCAGAGCATCCAGCAGCAAGAATTACGTGGCTGACATTCTGCTACAGGAGGCTGTAAATCGTGTGTCTGCACAGTGATCTCAGCGAGACAAGTTGATTCAGTGCTTTGCGGTTGCTGGATATTCTGGTCTCATATCAGAGGTCCCGGTGCTGGAAGCGCCTCTAACATTGTTCATCACAGAATTGTGGAACCACAGAATGGTTTGGGGTGGAAGGGGCCTTAAAGATCATCTTGTTCTGAGCCCCTGCCATGGGCAGGGACACCTTCCACTAAGTAGGTTGCTCCAAGCCCCATCCAGCCTTGCCTTGAACACTTCCAGGGATGGGGCATCCACAACTCCTTCCTAAAGAATATTCTTTTTTAAAGTGTTGGGCAGTGGGTTTGAACCATTTAAATCCAGCAATAATAGGTAACCACAGGAGCTGATTTTTCTATCTTCTCATTTCTCCCTGGGCAACCATTAATCTCCTGTCTCAAAGGAGACACTGACTGCTCAAGGATGAACCAGGAACAAATTAACACACACAGCCCAACCACGCTCTCAGAATGAGCCCAGCTGGAAGTGCTCCAGCACAGGAGCAAAACACCTGCTTGGTTCAGAAGGTATTGGCTGAGGTGCTGTGCTGACACATTTATACTGCCGTGCTCATTCATCTGCCTTGCCTTCCTGAGCTGAGTTACACCCCTGTCGTGCCCCAGCTCGGTCTGAGGGAGATGAGAAGCTGCTCGGTGAGGAGGTGGCTCGGTGTCTCTGCAAGGCTGACTGAGGATCTGCCAGCCGGGCCAGTGTGAGCATCATCACAGCCCGATGGGCTCAAACCCAGACAGAGCTGGGCTTTTCAAAAGGTGGTGTTTTATTTCTCTGCTCATCTGCTTGTTTTTCAAATTTTAATGGTTTTCAAATGTTGCTTATTGAAGGGTGGAAAGAGGAAGGAGCACTGGAGAAGGGCATAGAGGTGATACTGAATTCAGATAAATAGGGAGGTTCAGGCTGGATATCAGAAAAAAATTCTTCACTGAAAGAGTGATTATTGGAATAGGCTGCCTGGCAAAGTGGTGGAGTCATCATCCCTGGAAATGTTCAAAAAATGAGGAGATGTGGCACTCTGTGGTATGGTTTAGTGGGTAGGGCCATATTCGGTTGAAGGGTGGACTTGATCTTGGAGGTCTTTTTCAACTTTCATAATTCTAAATACATACATGCCCTTTGGAAATAAAGGGAGGTTGCGCCTTATTGAGACAGTCTGAATGTAAGAAAGGAATAGAAAAGCCACCTCACTGAGTGAGTTAAAGCAGGGGTTTGGCTTGTGTGATTCACCCTCCTGGAGTGACTCCCCTCCCTGTGGTACCCCGGTTTTCCTCAGGCACCCCCGAGACGCGCAGCTCAGCACAGAAAGTCCTGAAAATACCCAGGCAGCTGCCTTGTTCCCAAGCACCCTGCAGAGAGGACTTCAGCAAGCTCCAGGGAGGTCAGACACCAGCTGTGCCAGCCCCCAAGCCATGCTTTGTGCCCAGCATGGGGCAGCAGGGGTCTCCCTGCAGCCTGCAAAGCTCATTTAGCCTCTTTTCCTGCCGCATTTTCCTCCACGCACAAGGGCAAACAAGGTTAATGCTTGGAGCAAACACACGCAGAGATGTTTCCAAGGGAACAGAGGAGTGGCGGATCCAAGATGGGGCAAAGGAATGTACAACAGCCCTGTGCCTTACAGCTGGGGGGGACCTGGACAGGAGGCAGAGGTGGGACAGCTGGGGAGACAGCTGAGTGTCACAGCTGCTGGCACACAAACTGCTGAGATGCCAGCGGGAAACACCCAAAAAGAAGGTGGTAGTCCCTGTGTCTCCTTTACAAGCTGATAAGAAGGAATGGGATTCAGGCTTTGAACCTCATTCCTTCGCTTGAGTGTTGGATAGCTCAGCTGCCCTGGGGACTTCCAGAACATTTGGGAGGAACTGGTCTGCATTTCAGCCTTCTGGAAGATACACACATAATTAAAGTAAATTTTCCTGTGTGCTATATCTTTCCACTGGAGAAAACTTCAGTGACTCACTTGAACAAGAGCCTAGGTGAATCCCACTGTGTTTTCTGAAAGACTTTTTATGTGCAGAGGCACTTGAGCCATGGTTTCTTCCAGTTATATTCAGTAAAAACTGTGTCTGCCTAGGAATCTTTTGAGGAAGCCTTTGGATACTGCACCTACCCAAATACTGATTGAATTACTTGAGGCCTTTTTTGTTCTAAACTGACAAAATCATCCTGTGCATGTTAACTTAATTTCCATATCTGCCTTTTTAAAGGTTTCTAAACACAGGGCACCAAAATTCCCCACCATGTCTCACCTGGTCATCAGACCAGGAGTCTCCCACAGGTGCTGTGCTGTATCTGCCAGCTCTGGCTCCTGTCTCAGCCATCACAGGACATATCAAAGCCTCTTAAATTTAATGTATGTATTTGATTCACGACCAGTTTTGTCATCAGCTGAATGTATTATGAATTGTTGTAAGGTTTTATTCTTATTTTGTACTCTGACAAATAAGCTTTACAGAATGTTTCTCTAAATCTTTGATAACACTAGCTAAATATTCAGAAGGAATAAGGGAATACAGTGTGCAGGGGAGAATTACCATCTTAATGAGGTTTGTCTCATTAAAGAGTTTCACTCAATTAGTTTCACAGATTTTACTTCAAGAACAGGAGCACAGAGCTCTACATATCTGTAGCTAATTCTGGCTTATTTAAAACTGAGAGACCAACCTGCCAAAAATTATTTAAGTGGAAGGACAGTAATGAATGTGGTCTTGGATCTTTCAAAAATGTATGGTTTTGAGTCAGGAAATTAGATGAAAATACATTGTCGATTTTACTTAACTAAGAAATGTGTTGGCAGTTTCCCCAAGCGAAATGTGATCACTTCAGCATGAAACACTGTTTGTCATAAAAAGACCTTTGGTGTTCGTGGTTTAGATTTGCGTTATTTCCCAAAAACTCTGTATGCACATTCTGCTCTCTGCCTTCGCCGACCTGTGATAAAAGCTTGTCAAAGGTCTTAGGCTGCAGTGCTGTCACCTGCTGATAATGTGAGAGTGTCACCTGCGCACAGAGCGACACTTTATCTGTCTGAACAGGGTTGCTTTTCCTAATCTGTCACTTCTTGTCGTGTGGGTTTTGTCAGATGTCCCCCGAAATTGCACTCTACTCTCTGCGCCCCTTGGATGACACAGTACCCACAGAGCTCAGCAAGGCTGCGTTAAGGATCAGCTGAGAAGACAAAACATCTTCAACAACATCAGCCTGGTTAGGCAAAAGTGCCAAAACAAGGGAAGTGTACAGAGCTGTTCTTCTCAACACACTCTCCTATCCCCTGGCAATCTAAAGTTTAGGGATTTCAGGAGCAGAGGAAGCATGGTGTTAGAAGACCCAGGAGACTTTCTCCCAGATGCAGTTAATTTTTTAACTCATGTACAATGTTTACAACTAAATGAACTTTATTGAGGGGCTTCCTCAAGTGCAAAAAGAGATGAGGCTGATGTGCTGTACACAACACAGGAAAGGAATGTGATCCCCTGCAGAAGCAAAAGGCAAGATATATTGGAGTAGTTCACCTAGAAAAGGTGAAATTGAGGCGCTCTGTGCGCTGGGTAGTCAAGGCAGCTTTTCTGCATCTGATACATGAACTAACCAGTCACCAGCTTGTACCCCAGGTCACCCTGAAGTGTGCAATGCAGACACGCTCTAAAAATTCAGAGGGTCTGATTCGCCTCACCAGGCTCAACATCTGCTCTGAAACTGCCTCGAAAGGAGCTGGGCACCTGCCTGGAGGATAATGGGCACTTTCGGGAAATGACACAATTGGCCTACTTTGGCATGGGATGAATCACACCTCCAAAATCCTTGCTGCTCACACGGAGCCTGCTGTTAGGCTAGTGTTCAGTGGCTGAACCCTGTGCTTGGTCAGATGAAATGCTGCTCTGTTCCCATGGCACACATAACTCATCCTGCCCCGCGAAGCAGAGGAGGAAGTGCAAAAAATCAGCTTTATGCCTGATCCAGAAACCAGCAGCATCAACTGAAACACTTCCATGGCTGCATGCCTGATCTGGGGCTGTTGTCTGTGTGGCTCTCTAAAGCACTTTGCCCACAACAGTTTTCAGTGATTTAAACTCCTGTGGAAAATGTACCTCCTCCCTCCCCAAGACATCCTGAGATACTGGTATACTCCAGATTTTAGATTAATCTGAATTTTGAGGAGTATGGATTTCTGAGGCTTTAACTGTTGGTTTAGGTATTTTTCAGTATCAATAGCTTTCAGCAAAATGCTTTGCCTTTAAATCTCTTGGGGTTGTTGGGGTTTTTTTTCTTGAAAACAATATTTGAAGAGAAATAAATAGTGTTAATTTTTTTTTGCTTCCATTTACTTCGTTTTAAAATGAATCTTTTTGAAATAGCTTTAGAATCAGAGAACCACAGAATGGTTTGAGTTGGAAGGGACCCTAAAAAACCACCCAGTTCCACCCCCTGCCATGGGCAGGGACGCCTTCCACTGTCCCAAGTTGCTCCAAGCCCCATCCAACCCGGCCTTGAGAACTTCCAGGGATGGGGCAGCCACAGCTTCTCTGGGCACCCTGTGCCAGGGCCTCACTACCCTCACAGTAAAAAATTTCATCCTAATATCTCATCCAACCCTGCCCTCTGTCAGTTTGAAGCTATTCCCCCTTGCCCTATCACTTTATGCCTTCTATAGATGAAGAAATACAGTCTTTTCTTAAAAAAGGAAGGGAAAAAACCCACTAAACAAAAAAAAAAGTTTGTTTCAAATACATTTTTTGCATTTTCAGTGTCCCGAAACCAAACATAAACTAACAAAATAATATCTTTTATCAAAAAGATAGTGTGTTTTATATTCCCTAATGGAAAAACAGCTTGCTTGTCGCATTGCAATTTTAACTACACCATGATTTTCAATAAAAAGCTGTGTTGATACAGAAAGTTCAACTATTTTTAGTGGAACAGTTCAGTCTCTCCCGTGCCTCACAAAAAGTGTTGTGCAGATTAGCTTTAGTCACATTTTAAACTATACATATCCAGAATTCAGAGCGAAACCAAGGTGCTCTTTTTCATATTCAAGATATTGAAGCTAAACTATGAAAAACACACACAGCTTCTCAGTCAAACACAAAGATAATCCCCAAAGAGATTTTTTTGTATTTTTATTGGATGAAAAGGAGGAAGACACAAGGGGGGAAAGCAAAGGAGAGATAACTATTGCAATGAAAGCAGAAGGTATCAGTAAATGAGGTGCGAAAAAGTAGCCCATAATCCACTTTATTAAATACAGATTTTAAAGACCAACAGATGACATCCATGCTGAAAAATCCCCAACAAATGGCAGGGGACTTGTGAATAAGCCAAATCATCAAATTGCACTTGCAGGTCTGTGGGGTTGCCCGTGAGCAGGAGTCAGTTCATTAACCCAAACGACCCAGAGTGCTGCAAAATCAGATCATTGCTGGCTCTGCCATTCATCAGCTCCTCTCTCCCTTGAACTCCTGCTCCCACACGGGAAATAATTGCAGAAGATTTACCGAGAAAAAAGGGATCTGGGGGGCCTCTTGCTCTTCTTGATAACATCAGCATGTCCCAGATCCACTCAGTTCAGCAAGAGCACCCATCTGGTTCTCCTCTGCCCTGTTTGATTACTCAGAGCCCGCCCATGTTCTGTCAAGGACCTGATTCCTCACAAAACACTGCTGGGAAGATCTTCCTTCTGGAAAAATAACTCCCAAATGGGTCTCACAGACACATCCCAATGAGTGAATAACCAGAAAGGGCCCACACTGGCAACAGATGTTTTGGGGATGGAAATAAACAGCAGGTTCCTAAGCACGAGGGTTTGAGATAGCATCCCAGAATCGCGCATATGGATTAAAGAGGCAAGAAAAATGCCAGTTCTAAGATGAATCTTGCTAGGCTTTGACTGTGAGTGCTGGTGATACCTCAGGGTTTGACCTGTGATCATGAAAATTCCTTTGAATCTAATGCTTTATGTTTCCATTTTTTTCTGCTTTAAAGCCTTTCCTCCTACCACACCAAGAAGGCAGAGTAGAGCAGAATGAGGAAAATTATACCATATATCACCTTCTCTCTTCACCACCTCATAAAAATTTTCTTCATTTCCCAATGTCACTTCAAAACTTTAAAAAAGCAAATTAAATAAAGCTCATTTCAAACAGTTCTTTTTTTTTTTTTAATTTATTTATTTGCTGTTTACTTACTTGTTTTGATCAACTACAAAAAACACGTGCCCTGGCAGAGCATAAAACACTGATCTGGTGGCTGATTAACAGGACTTATACTGCCATCTTACTGGGCAGGACGATGATGCAATCTGTCTGTTTTATTAACAGTAAAATAGATATATTGCTCCTGAGAGCCTGGAAAAACATGCAGAAGCATGGAGTGAGCCCAGTAAAACCAGAAACTCTGCCGCTCCAGGGTAACACATGATTCAAAGCCTGATTTAATATCAGAAACTCAGAAAATAAGACAAAAGGATGGCAATAATATTGGGCTGAGCTCTGTAGGTATTCATTAACATTTGGCGTGCTTTTTCCAAAGTCCTTCGTTTGTCCTCTGTGAATCCCAGGCTAAATGTTGAGGTTTGGGGGTTCCAGTCTCTCCTGGTCTGAACCCAGAGAGGGAACTTTATTCAGCGTGTTTTGGCAGTGCATCCCCCAAATTCACCTTGCTGTCCTGCATGGAGCAAAATTTCAACACACACAAACCAGGTCCTTAAGCAGGTTTGTCTTTCAAGTTAAATTCTCCCGATTCTAAATAAAAAGGGGTTGGAATTTAGGCAGCTTTTTGAGGCAACTATGTTGATTTTACACTGTGAATCCTGAGGAGCACCCACGAGGTTCCTTTCACAGCGTTAGGCACAACATCCAGCTGAGAACAGTGGAACAACCACCATGGGAAACAACCCCTTAGCACGTGACAGACATTTCTGTGATTGTTTGACTACAGCCTGCGTTATGTTTTCTCAATAGACCTGAAAATAGCACGTTGTAGACAGAACACCGGGGCAGAATGCGTTGTTTTGACATTCAACAGGCTTGATAATTTGCTTTGCAAATTGTTGTGGTGTGAGCGGTAAAGCAGAGTTTCTCAAAAAAAAAATTAATATCTACAGAAACTGGGCGGGTTTGTCGTGCCTCATCATAAAAGGGGCGCCAGGAATGCTGGTACATCGTGCTCTATTGCAGGGCATGTCCTGCTCAAAAACTAGCTTGTGTTTCTGGGCCAGAGCTGTTGTATCAGCCCACCGGAACCTCTGGTCTAGCAACCTCTGCCTCTCAAGGGGTCACTTATCTGTGAGCTTCACAGGTTATAACTCCGGTGTTCAGGTAACCACTGTCAGCTTCAAAATCTCCACCCTGCATCTACTCTTACTGGTCACATCTCTTGAACCTGATAAGGTTTTTGTGGCTGTGTCTCTGTAATCTTTTTTTCCCAGCTGGTCAGTGATCAGTCATGCACTACTGTGTCTTATACACTACAATGTTTATTTTAATAGTTTGAATTACATCCCCTCTATGTCCCTGAAAACATATTTTCTGCTGGAAAATCACTGTGTTGTGAGGAGAAATCAAAATATGCGTACTGCATGAATTTTATTATAATTATTTAAAACACAAAACCTGATCTTAGAAACCTTAACTCTGCTTTTCTTGTGACGGCAAAACAAGTAGCTCAAAAAGACAATCCAGAAAAATTAGCTGTGCATCCATTTGGAGCTGAGACACCAATTCGGTCCCCAGATGTAGAGTCCTACCCCTGCAGGGAGGATGGGATTGGTATGTAAAGCATCAGGTCTGCTCCTGGCACCGGCTGCATCAATGTCTGCGAGGAGGCACAAAGCCCCCCGATGTCCTTGTGCTGGGGCAAACCTGTCATGCAGGGAGAGGGAATGTCAGCTCGGAGCAGGCTCTCACCAGGACTCACGCTGCTTCAGAGAGAGCACATTGCAGAGAGAGAGGCTGGAAACACACGAGCTGCCTTTTGATGCTGCTACAGGACGTTTACAGCAGAGGCAGCACAGGGGCACTGCCTGGCCCTTGGTGCTGCGGACAGTGCTCCCAACACCCGTCACAAACACTGCAGGCAACACCAGGCTAGCTCTGGAAACACAGCCAGGATGCAATCTTCAGAGGGAGAAAGGAGAAAGAGAGATTTGCCAGAGATAATCTCTCCGTACATTAATTTTCATTTCTTCTCCTGGCCATAGCCAGGAATCCAGATTGTTTTCTAGTTGTTTATTTTATCTGAACTCCTCTGCGAAGGCCCATTTCCATTGTATTTCCATTAGACACAGATGCTATCACTATATGCCAGTGCATATTACCAAGCAATTAATCTCCAGAGTTATTATTGCCCGTTTTACTGAAAGCAAATTCTCTTGAGCTGAGAAAACTATGTAAAGGCTTGGAGCAGCTTAGCTAAATTCCATGCTAAAGGCACAATCCTCTTTGGAAAGGAATTCTCTCTAAAACCACAAGCCTATGCTCCTATGTTGTATAATTTCACCCTAAAATAAAGCATCACCTCCCACAGTTAGTGTCTTTGCAAGCTCCCCTGACATTATCACTCAGAACTCTCACTCCTTTGTTACCCACTGTTGAACTGAAAAGTTCTTTTTTGTGACACATGCACAAGCCAGAGGTGACACAATGAAATGGATGTGTTTGTCTTAAAAAATAAAGATCAGTAGGAATTAAATGGCAAATAAATTACGATTGGCAGCCTTTTCCCTAGGGAGCAAAGTATAATCTTCCTACATTCAGTAAAGAGTGTTCTCCCCTCAGCCTTTGATCTGCAATCTTCAATCAATATTTCCATCTTTAAAGACAGCCAGTCCAGAGTTACACACTTATTTGTGAATATGGTTCTCACTTGATGGGGTGGCCAGGAGCAATCTGAGGGTATGAGGCAAAGCTGTAATCAGCTCTTAAAAGCGTTACCAGAAACTGGATTTTCCAAGAACAAAATCATCACCCAGTGCTGTTATTTTCCAGGGGAGTTTAAAGGAGGCAGCCTGAGCTCCGACCACGCGGCAGCTGCAGGACCATCTCCTTCCGAGGTTTCCCACCCCAAAGCAGGCCAGCACCACTCAGACATGGTTTATTTTCTCTCCCTGGAGAAGAGCTCCAGCTTGTCCAGCAGATTTCTAATACATCTTCCTCCTGAAGCTGGAGTTAGCTTTTCCTGGGCTTCTGCAGCCAGGGAACAGAGGCAGACCTTGTAATTCTGCCTCTAATGGCTTCGTCCTCCAACCATGAGGAGAGCAAAAGCATTTATATCTAATGCCATCTACTTCAGGCATCTTCTCCCACATCTCTGTTCTTCCTCCACCCCTGTGGCACCCAAAGGTGGCAACTCAATACTAAATAATGCATTTCCTCATTTCCCGGACCTGCTGTCCCATCCCGTGGCAAGTTGTCCCCACCCCCCACCTCAGCTCCTCTACCTGTCCCTCCTGGATTGCAACAATACAATCATCCTAAAATATCCCTGTATACCTTCTGGACTCCAGTCAGCTTCCCAGTCTACCTCCTGCTCCTCTGTCCACTCTTCCCAAAGCCCATCAGATGTTCTCATTTCCCTTCCCACCAACAGCACTGAACCCAAAAAGCAAATATCAGAGGAAATCTCTTTCTTAAGGAAAAAAAAAAAAGAGGTCAAGCCTTGAGGTCTCTCAGAATTCCCCTCAAAGACAACAGGATTGAAACAGCATGACTTTGAACACTGAACAACCTGGGCCTTTTATTATTTTTAGTAGTACTCGTGTACTTCCTTGTCATTGCTATTAATTATGCACACCGCAGGCACACCGAGTGTCTCACTGCACTGCAAGCGCACAGGGTGAGCCAGAACACGTCCCTTTGTGCTTGTAGTGTGGCTTCTGAGGAGGGTTAGCTTTCATTTGTCAGTTCAAACACGTTAATATTCAGACATTGCCATGGACATTAGTCGTCTCTCTAGTTGATACCTGTTCCTGAACCAGCAGCAGAAAAGACAAGCTGCAAAGAACATGTCAAAAATGTCACCCTTTTTATTATACCAGACCCTATGTCACCATTCTGTTACACCAGAAATGTTTGATTAAAGGAACATGCATTTTTTTCATCTTTAATTAAAACAGTATGGCCACAGGATGTGCTGTAACTGCACTATCACCAAACAGCAGACTGTATTTGAAAAAGGTTTCTGAGGAAAGCACAATATTATCAAGAAGCTTAATAACATGGAATAGGTCAAATAAAGCAAATGGGCAAATTGGCTAAAATAAGCCAATGAAACACTCTGCTGTGAGGACTGTGTTGACCAATTGTTGCTGTGCTTGAAGATCCAGCTTAGAACAGAGCCCTTTGCTCCAGGCCGTGGGTTGTCCCTGCAAACCACCAATGTCCTGGCCTGATTTCTGCTGAGTAGCAGGACTCTTCCAAATAAAGACAGAAATACATTCTGTAAGCTGTGGCTTTGGCAGTAGCTGACAGAAAGGGCGTTGAAATGCTCTATCAGCCCACTGGTGCCAAGTCCAAGGAAGAAAACTTTGTTTCTGGTGCAGAAAAGGCTGGGGAACACAAGAGCAAGCAGTGACACGAGCCTTGATGGTGGAAAAACCTGAGGATAGAGCAAAGGGAGGGTTCAGTGTGTGCCTGGTGCCATTTTAGACACCTTGGAGTAACTCACCTGGCTTTGGATGCCTCTTCAGACATTCCTGGGTCCTGCCAGCATGAGGGTATCTCAGGCAGTCTGGAGCACCTGGACAGGCACTAGCCTCGTGTTTAAGCAACTCAAGCCCACTCCGAGTCTCTAGCTTCCCACACATCCTCTTTAAAATGGTCTAAAGGACGTGGCTTTTTAGCTCACAGAGTATATTCAGTTATAAATCACACACACCAATGGGCTGGAGTGCCCACACAGCCCAAAGGCCCTGGATGTACCCCGGTACCAGCTACTCAAACTCAAGCTGAGCCAAGGCTCACTTATCACCCTTGCATTAAAAAAGAAAAGGGGGATATAGCTCCCTTCTGTGCAAACAAGCCCTCAGAGCACACCACAGAACAACCAGCTCACGAGCTGCAGAGCAGAGGCCCCGAGGGAAAGACCTGACAAAGTGCCACCAGACAAGATCCACACCGGCAGCAGGAAATGGAGGCTTCCCAGCCAAACATCCCAATCCAGTGTTCAGGGCTTGACACAAATGAGAAAGTAAGAGAGAAGCAAGGACACATGGGAAGCACTGCAAGTGCATTATAGATGAAGGATATCTGCACTAATGATAGCTGGAGACTTTGTAAAAAAGCAGTCCTACACCAGAACATTAATGATACAAGAGCCTATCTAAAAAAATCTTCCCAAACAAGAAGCTGGGGGATTAGATTTGAAAAGGGAACTCATTAAGAGAAAGTTCCCTTATAAAATAGAGTAAAAATAGTTACAGGCTTTCTTTAGAACTTGGCGCTCCTCTGTGTTATAGGCACTGAGGAGGTGATTATTCAGACCGACTGTAGACTTTTGCAGTGCAGGTTTGTACACTTGGGTGAGTCCCCATAGGTTCCCACCAACCCACCAGAGACAAATAGGCACTTTGTCTCAGTTTAAAACACGTTTCAAAATATGGCAAATTAATTGTGCTCTAAAAATTCTTTTTCTTCCCATCGACTGTGAGGAGACCCTCGGCTTATTAGCTGAGACGTGAGATGATCAGCACACATCCACACTGCGAATATCTAATGTTTATGTAATATAAATGTTACATGAAGTGTTTGCTTCTATCAGCTGTATACGTCACTGTTTCACACCATAGAGCCAATGCTTTATGTTCCAGTAGTGCATTTGGCTTTCGAGATCCTGTGCAAAAGTGGGCAGGACTGACTTTCTTCACCTCACACATTGTTTGAGATGTGAAAACATTTTCCTTTGTGTATCGAGACAAAATGAAGGTGTTTTCAAGTTTTTCATAAGCCTCAAGGAGATTTAATGTGAGGTAGTCAGTTGCACGCCCTTTTAGGATCTTACTAAAAATTTTGGCCATATGTATTTAAATTTCATTTTCACCCCATTTGTCCTAAAGGAGATACTGCCTTCTTAGCTGGGGGTGGGCATCTTTGCCTTCAGGGAATTTGGAGTTCATTGGAATAGGGATCTTTACATGGATTTCTCATATCTCAGAGGAATTGTCTTTTCTTCCTGCTACTGTGTGTCCCACTGATACATGAGGGTAAGACATTTCAGTGCAGTTAAGTTGTCATTTACTTTGGAATAATCTCATTTAACTGGACGTGTAATAGTGCTGAAGTCCTTATCTATTGATCACTGAAGGAACAAAACAGCTCCCTGATGTTTAAATTGTTAAACTGAAGCATCTCATCCTTGTGAATGAAATAAGTGATAAAATCCCAACCAATTCTCTAGTTAAAAACAAAACAAAAAACCAAAACAAACAAAAAAAAGCCAACAAAACAGCACCCACCAGAGACAAAAGTGTGCAAAGTGAGGAATGTAGAAAATGTGATTGGTTTGTCAGTTCCTTCAGCCTCCTCTTCTCTGTTCTTGGGACGTGATATGCAGATTCTTCTCAATGAGATGCTGTCACTAAAGCAAACCCTCAAATTATCGTGTCTCAGTCATTTATTGCAGAAGAAGGAAAAGAAAGCAATATTCAGCCTTCAGCAAGTCTTCTGGAACATATTTAATAACTGCTGATTAAATAGCAATGGAGACTTTCAAAGAAAGGAGGATTTTAGAAAGTATGAATCTTTCAAAAAGGCATTAAATTGCTGCTCACTTTCAATCCACAGGAGCAGTTTTGATTCCTCTATAACCCAAAGAATCATCTGGCTCTGAACTGCCAGCTCTGTGTCCTGTCACAAAGGCCCCTCAAAGCCCTTAAGTGACAAATTTCCTCAGCTCATGCTGGTGTGTTGTACGGATCTGACTTTAAAGGGCTGCTTTGCCTAATCAACCCCTTGAACCCTCGGCCAGATGGAAGATGAGATGAGCAGACAGTTGGCCGTGTCCTGATATCTCCAAACACCACTATCCTCGTCCAGATAGACTTGGATGGAAATTCAGGTTTTGTCCAGTTCCTCATTCCCGTGTTCTCATTGCCCATTAACAACACACCTTAGCAGCATCTGATGGGATCAAGCCACGTGCCTTGGAGTTGACTTCTTTTGGGATCTAATTATAAAGGTCTAAAATTTAAGGACTTGTCTTCCCACTAACAAAACAGATTATTCAGTATTATTTGATTATTGGTAAAAGAGTAATTTTCCCTCTCACGTTATTCACCCTCAACTTATTCTAGATGATGAATTCAAAACTAGGAATATTTAAGACGGGTAGCTCAGGATGCTGCAATTTCTTTATTATCCTTTATTTTTGAACAAATGAATCTCATGTCTTAAAGCAAAAAAAAAAACCAAAAAGGCAAGAACCTGCTTTTTCAGCTTTACACAAGGGAGTTGGTCAGGAAAGGCAAGAAAACTAGAAAGGAGCCTTGGTGGAGTCACCACAGGTCTCAGGGCAAGGGGAGGAAGGAAAATTGCCAACGAGGAAAAGTCATGCTGCAGTTCAAAGAATGAATGACATTTATTTAGGTTTTTCCTGAGGGATCCAAGAAGTCCCATGACAAACTGCATCCTGCATTCCTCCAGTCTATTAGACAGTAGACTGTTGCCTTTTCAGCAATTTCTTGAATATTTTGAGCTCATGTCTCTCAGTAGGGTTTAAGAGGATGTCCTATGGGTGTCATGCCACTGGAGGCAAGAGGAAATTCTGGAATCAGGACAGGGTAAAATCAAGTTGTGAAGGAGGCTGAGATGCCTGCAACAGGACCAGACATGTGAGGTCCACTAATTTCTCTCACTTTTTTGAATAGGAATTGCACACATTATGAAAAGATTTGGTTGCAAATCCCATCTGTTCTCTCCTACCTTTATCCTCTCCCAGTCGCACTTATCCCACATCACATCTGACCTCAGTCAATGAAAAAAGATTAAAATCAGCAATTAGACCATCTGTCTCATCTGAGATGCCTCCTGAGGAATGGATTAAATCACGCCCCTGGATACCTCTGCTCCTCTCCATGACTGGAGCACTACCAGCTAAAAAGTATGAAAAGTAAAGGCAAGAGGCATTAGAAGCAAAGAAATTTACACCTCTACAGTTAAAAAATAATCAGATGACGTGATAATGTTGGCCACAAAACCTCAGAGGATAAAGATCTGGTGAGAAGTTCTGCACAGCTGTTTGCTTTATTTATAAAAAAACAGTGAGTTAGGGAAAGAGGGATTCTCCTTTCAGCTGGAGCCATGTGAATGCTCTTGTTCCCATCTGCAAATGCAGGGAGACCTTCACATCACCACAGTTTAATCTCTAAAGCTCGGAGAAGATGCATCCTGTATAGACTGGCCTAGTAACTTTCATACTGGCTTTTATCTTCTTAAAACCTTTTGTAAAGTCAGTATTCTTTCTTCTGCCTTTTTATAAATCAAACTGCATATATATATATATATATTTGAACTATTTTGCTATATTTCTTCATAATTGAGTTAAATTCTTCAAAAATCAGTTTTTTCTGCTTACATTTCTTTCCTTCTGCTGATGGTTCCCAGAATTATCCCAGTTTCCAGGTCCTGGCTGAGGGCCAGCACCATGAATAATGATTCAGGGACTGGTTCACATACCTTGACATTACAGATGGCTTGGTTTACTCAGAGATATTCCAATTTATTCTGCAAGGATAATTCCAGATCAAAGAAGGTTCAAGGTATTAATAGCAGCTAAATATAATTGGAAATCACTTGAATGTGTTTTCCTGTGTTTTTCACATTTGAGTGGATTTGTTTGGGAGTAGCAATCTGAACATGGCAGGGCAATACCAAGGGTGAGCAGGGTTTCAAATAATTTTCTTTAATTACTGCCTTGAATAACTTTTACCTGTCAGTACAGGGAAGACATTATCCTTAAAATTATTTATTAGTATTATTTATTAGTGTCCTTAAAAGTATTTATTAGTATGGTTCCTTATTCTTCTAGGACTTCAGAGCCTTTTCATAGTATGTGGCAAGAAAAATGGTAAAGAAAGAGTTTATTTCATTAAGCTTCTGTAGAATTACAATTTGGAAATAAAGACGAGAGAATAAAAATGGGAAGGCAAATAATACCAAGAATCATAGCGTATTTTGAAAGGATGGAACAGCCTTAACATAGAGCATAGCTGATGGGGGTCAAAGTTTATGATAATTTTCCAGACTTTATGTCACTAGACTAGCAAAAGTTCCAAAAATTTATTTAGTGCAAAGTCCACTAACTAAGCATTGAAAAGCTGCTGCTCTGAGCACCTGGACAAGAGCAAAATGTAAATCAAGATTGATTTCTGTTCTAATGCTGATGCAGTCGCATAACAATGAACAAGACTATGGAGATTGGAGTATCCTCCCAAGAATTTCAAGTGCTGGGATGGAAAAGGTCTGAATTGATTCTGGACCTAAAAGGGCTATTCATCATGGTAAAAGAACATTCCTTTCAAGTATGGAAATAGAGAGGACATTTATCAATAAGAAGAAGCAAAGACTAAAAGACCAAACTCTTTCCCTCCTGTTCCTCTTCCAAGGCAAAAGATAAAAGTCAGGAGATGCTAAACCCCGAGGCACTTCCAGTGAAATGTGACCTCTTAGAAGTGGAATGCATAGACCTCAACAAAGTATCTGTCATCTATATTAATGTGTGCTCATCTCACAGACTATCAGCTTTTCATCCAGATAGGAATTTAATCCAGGGTGGTTTGGAAGCTATTGAACATGCCTGAATAATAGTTTCATTGAAAGAGGGATAATGTGGAAATAATAATCTGATTATCAGATCTGACTGGTCTCCTCCCACAGCTTCTGGGGGTTCAGTGAAGATCAGGATCCTTCTGCTCTGGGGACTGCACAAACTCAAACACTACAAACAGATGAAAAACAAATAGTAAAAGGGGAAGATTCAAGTCACAGATTAAACACCTGAAGTCAGTTACATTGTGATGTAAAATAAAGTCTGGTTTGAGATTTTGAAACAAATGCTATGGTCACCACCTTAATTAAGTGATTTCGAGGAACCACTCAGGCAATTCAGTAAACAAGACAAAGTATTTGCGGAAATCTGTCAGTTGGGCATGATTTTTGTCATGATTGTTTCTTCCCTTTCTGAAGTGAAGGAGAGAGGGAGAACATCCTTTGAGCTACAGAAACTGCGGAAAGAGACTGTGAGTGGAGGGATCACTGTCCTTTGAGAAAAGCACAGTTCTAGTTTCAGTTCTGAGAGAAGCAGAGATTCCACCTTTAGCTCTCTTTCTCCTCTCCCCTTGTGCTTGTTTTTCAACTGCCGATGAGGAAAACTTCTCGGAGCCAAAGGATGGCAGTGACTCATGTGTCAGCTGAGTGCACAACGGCAATGTCAGAGCTGCTGTGCACTTAACGCGGCTCCAGGGCAGGATGGCGCAAATCCATTTCCCAGTGGAAAGCTAAAGTAAATTCTAATTCATCAAATAAGAGCAAACACAGTTCAAATGCCCATGTGCTTCACCTCTGCGCACACAGGGAGGATTGTTTCGTTATAGAATCACAGAAGAGTTTGGGCTGGAAGGGAATTTAAAGATCATCCAGTTCCAACCCCCTGCCATAGGCAGGGACACCTTCCACTGCCCCAGGTTGCCCCAAGCCCCGTCCAGCCTGGCCTTGAACACTGCCAGGGATCCAGGCGCAGCCACAGCTTCTCTGAGCAACCTGTGCCACGGCCTCCTCACCCTCACAGGGAAGAATTTTTTCCTAATATCTAACCTAAATCTCTCCTCTTTTAGTTTAAAACTGCTCCCCCTTGTCCTGTCAGACATTATTTCCATGTCACTGGCTGCTGTGTGGGAGGGGAGGGCGGGAGAGCTGGTGGGGGCTTCTGCTGTGATGGGAAAGGGCTGCAAGCTGGAAAGGGCAGGGAAGGGGGGTCTGAGTGTCAGAGATGTAAGTAGCAGCTTCTGCAGGTGTGTTCTTTTATCTCATGACCTTTGCTGCCGACAGCTGAGAAAGGAAAACAGTGAAACAAGAAAACTTCCCAGACACACACACAACTTCAGCATGTGCCTGCAGCTTGCATTACTTCTACCCACAAGATAAGATTCTTCTTAGGGCTGAAACCTGGTCCCACGTAGACCCAAAACGTGGCATTGCAGACAATTTAATCTGCAGAAAGTGTTGATTCTTGCACACCCATAATGCTGGAATCTTCCCATTTCCACGCTTCAGGACACTAACAGGTCAGGAATTAGACAAACATAACAAAATTACTCCCAGTGAACAAACACCTAAAAAAACCCCCAAAAACCGGGAGACCAACTCTCTACAAGTGTCTGAGCTGGAGCATTAATCTAGGTTTTCTAGATATTTTTTCTTTCTTTCCTGACTACAGGGTGAGACAACTCAGGGGGTACAGGCTGCAGGAAACCAAGCCGTGACCTGTACCAGGTGCCACTGCTGCCCTGAAGAGCTATGGTCTGAGAGAGGCTGGAAGCATCATCCCTCTCTCTTAGGAAAGTGTTCCTGGACGCTGGACAGAGCAGATAATCTTGGCAGAAAATGGGATAGCACTGTCCTGTGACAGGAAGGATTTCTCAGGTTATTTTACTCTGGGCTATTTCTGTTCCTCAGAACACACATGTTATTTTCAAGTCTCTTCAACAGAGTGGATAAAGGGGTGAAAACTGCTTTCAAAGATATACTAAGCAGACTCGTTCCCCTAATAGCCTTTCTCTGTGCTCAGACCACTACGGTATTGCCACTGTGGCATAAAAATTCAACCCTTGTTTTCAAGACGCTGGTGCTTCTTTTTAATGACCTCATTAACCAAATTGAGGAGGGATGGGAGGGCTTGGTGGGTGTGTTCCTTCAAGTTATTTTCAACACCTTATGATCGGAAGAAAATGTACATGCAGCTGGAATTAGAAGGAGATCACTGTGCACTCGTGGAGCAGAGCAATCAGCCGCGTGTTCTGCTGTCCCGTTCAGCCCTCCCTCTGGTATTGACACTTACAAATGTCAAGCCATTATTTTTCCATGGCTCAGGAGGAATGTCTCTGGTTCGATATGCTCGGCCTGCTTTCTTTGCTCTTGCAGCCCTAACGTCAGACTGCCAACCTCCCAAATTAAAAATGATTGCTGCCTGCCTCAGCACCAGTGCCTGCTGCCACCCCACACCTGTGCTGCTGGGATGTTTGAGGAGTGCCTGAAGGACTGAATCATTTCTGTCAACTGGAGAGCGAGGATATTGTATTTTTAGGTATTTTTTTAGACCCTGAGGTGATACCAGAAGCTGGGAGACAGAGCTGCAGGGCCCTAAGTGTGTGAGCATCCTGTACCTAACACAAACTCAGCCAGCCTTGGCACACTCAGATCCTGAGCACCCTGAGCCAGCTGCCTCCGAGGATGGAGATGGGGATGCATCACCAGGCACTGTGCTGGGAGATACAGCTGCTGAAGCTCTTCCATCTGGGAATGGGGTTCTGCCTGCATCACCTGTCACAACAACGTATCAGCACATGCTAAATAGGCCTCTTTTGCTTCCCCCTAAAGTACTTGAAAATTAGTAGCCAAATATTCATGTAAAGCTATCCAAAATTGTTAGATACATCGGATTAGTTTTGATATACTTTGTTTCTTGGTTATAAAATATTTGCGAAATGCCTTAGCTCCTGCAGATGGGATTTGAAAGGTGGAAGAAATTGCTCCCAATGCGTGACACCAGTTGGGTATTTTTTATTCTGGCAATGAGGCACAGAGAACACAATTAACTCAGCGGCTGCTCTGCTACCTGACACAGGTGCAAATTGCAAAGGTGACTGGTGATCTCTGAACCGTGCCTGCAGCAGCACTGATGACAGGAATTGCATTTAGTATGTCTCAGTATGATATTTTGTGTCATATTTTATGCTGATATAAACTGATACAATTTAATTGATTGTATCAGAGCTGGGCCAGGCTGGACTGATGGAGGATCTGACCCAAATATACATCTTTTAATTCATCCTGAGCTGAAACTCGTTAGGACTTTGGAAAGATTCACTGGGGTGTTTTCACTTGCATTGTGTGAAGTATGTGTCAATGTAGACAGGCCAGAGCTATTCATCAAAAAAACCTAAATAAAACATGACTTCCCCACTGGAAAATAGAATTTCATCTCAACCACATGCACAGAAAAAATGTCAATTTCTGACAGGATTTTTCACCAGAAAAAAAAGTGCAGAGATGTTTGTCTGCTTTCTTCAGCTCAGTTATTCTCAGGAGCTATGGTTCCAGGTTTCTTGTGATCTCCTGAGTATCCAGCCAAGCTACATCTTTCATGATGTCTCATCGCAATGCCCCAGGAATAGGCACGCCTCAGATCTAGATCTTTCAAGCTTTTATTTCTATTACGGTGATGTGTGAAAGTGCCAGTGCTGCCCCTCTGAGATTGTGAAAATGTCAAAAAAGACAAGAGGCAGAAAGTGAATGTATGAAAAACAGCAAGATGAAAGGGAGAAGCAGAGCAACAGCCAGAGCAAAGAGTTTGCGAACTTACTTCAATCACATGTAGGCACAAGCTCACTGTTGTGAATCACAGAAACATATTTAATAGAAATAGCAAAACACATCTGCTGTCCCTTCCCTCCCGCCTCTATCCACTGCCTCGTGGGGATTTTTCTTCAGGGATTTCAGCAGAGCTCTCTCTCTGAAATTCCAAAGGAAGATGAAGAGCAGTCAATAAATAAGGATTTTTGTGAAAGAGGCCTCTTCATTACTGGATGGCTCATGGTTAGTGACTACAATATGTAAGCAGCCAGAAAAGGATGAAAAAGCTCTCAAAAACCATTTGGAAAAATACTGAAAATTATATGGAGGAGACAGAGTGTTTGTATGGTAATGTGTGTGAAAGGAGAAAGCAAACTCCCACCTTCCACTGACCTGAATTTGGGGTCCTGTGCAGGAGCTACTTCACTCCTGGGCATGCAGACTCCTGTCAAGTTGCTTCACTCCTGCTGGACTTGGGAATGTGGAATGAGCACAGAAGGAGCACGGACACAGGGTGAACGTGGAGCAGTGCTGCAGTGCTGTGCTGAGCTGTGATGTGCTCCTGCCTCAGAGCTCTGCACTCCCGGGGCTCTGCCAGCTGAACTGCCTTGGCATCAACTCCTGGCTCACAGGGACTGTGCAAGGGATGATCCCCGGTGAGCACTGGGGAAAAGTGGATGGAGCAAGAGAAGAAGGACTACAAGTGCACAGTTAGATAAGACTGATCTGATCACAGATTAAAGGCCCCTAAACACAGCCTCAGACTGGGTGTCTGAATTTCCATCACGGCCACCAGAGATGGAGGACACCATTTACTGGCTGAAACAAGATTCTGATGGGGTTTAAGAGGCCCCAGTTCAGGTCTCCACCACCTGCTTTAGAAGGGCACAGGTCTCCCATTAGTCCTATTTATTAATCTGCACAGATGTCTCACATGTGCTGGGGGTCTCAGGTTACACCAGACAAAACCCTAAACCTGGATCAAGCTTTCAGGGCTTTCTCTGAGCCAGACCCTACCTGTATTAACTAACCAAAGGTGAACCCATTTCTGGTGATTTATGAACATCAGTGGCTCAGGTACTTTCTAAACACCCATCGATAAATACTACAATTCTACAATCTGATGGTTTAGGGGAATGAAAAGGCAAGTTCCAGCTCTGGCTCTGCAGAGATACAAAAGTTGGAAAAGCATTGGAGTGTAAAACGGCAATCCATTTCCAATAGGCAGGGCTAGTTGAAAGATAATTCCTTGCCTTGGAAGGACTACCCATCTAACCCTTTAGGACATTTCCAGCAAGAATGAATAGAAATATTTCCCATGTAATCAGCCCTTGTGATTAAGCACAGCCATAACCTGGAGGTGTCAGGGTCATTTGTCACATGAAGAGGGACATGTAAAAGTTTCTAACCATGACAAGTGTGAACATGTGGTGGTGGTTTTGGGTAGGGTTTTTTGGTTGTTGGTGGTTTGGGTTTTTTTGTTCGGTTTGGTTTGGTTTGGGTTTTTTGACAGAGTTTTGGGGTTTTTAAAATTATTTTTGGTTTTTTTTTTTAATACCTTATAACTAAGTTTTTTTAATCACAGATTTCCAATGGCTTTATAAGAAGGAATGATTTATTTCAATAAGCTCAGTAACAGTGAATATGTAGGGCCTAATTCCAAAGCCCATTTCAATCAGTGACTCTGTCCATTACCTTTTGAGCATCAGGAGCAGAGACAGTGAGCAAAATTCCTAAGTGCAGTGTCAGAAGAACAAACATCTCCAGTTCCTAGTGGTTTGCATTAGAGTTCCCAAATTCATCACTTTTTAAAAATTCCTTCAATCACCTCTTCAGACATTGTTTGTTAAGAAAAAGCCCAACCCTGGTTTTCAGTGTCATCTTTGGTGTCATAGGGAGATCTGTGTTAGAAAATGAAGCGCTGATAATTCTACAAAGCCGTTTCCTTTAACACGTCCTCCCACCTCCTCCTACCCACTCCATGTGTCTGCTTCATCCATCTGCTTCATCTCATGAAATGCATGGATTATGAGCTCCCTGGAGCACGTCCAATTTTCTCTGCCTCTGTAGTTCAACATTCACATTTTCCCATCCTGTAGACAGGCATAAATATTGTGTAGTGAGCAGTTTGCCTTGTTTCCAATTTCAGCATGTCATATCCTGAAAACTATCCATTTTTCAGGATGGCTCATGGGTTTATTTATCAATTAATACATGGCATTATGATCTTTGAATCCCCCACTGGGTGTATTCTCGACGCACGCTTTTATTGCTGGTGCTGTGCTATTTCTGTGTAAATACTGAGTTGTTCAACAATCCATCAGTAAAATTGCATCTGTGTGACACGGAGGGCCCAGCTACAGCACCTGCACTCACAGAGGTGAAGGGTTTTGCAGTGCTGGGGCCTCTCAGCCTGAATCTTCAAATGCATCTTGGTGCTCAGCAACTGCTGCAGGGACATTCCCTCAAGCTGAGGTGGCAGCACAGTCAATTTGCATTTGAATCTTGTCCTTCAGATTAAAAACAATCATTTTGAGGTAAGTACTCTGATACACAAGAGTATCCATAGAAAGCAAACAAAATATGGCAAACAGACACATTCTTTTCTATTAAAAATGGGAGCAAATGTAAGTGAGAGGTATTGACCCAGCCTGGGCCAAGGATGTTACAACCTGCAATAATTAAAAGCATTCCTTTGACCTTTGTGGAAGAAAAGCACCAGTCATTCCTATCGATTTTACAAGCACGGAAGTCTTGGTCTAAAGTGCAATTTTAATTTGAAGAAGCTCCCCCCCATTGCGAACAGCCTCGGTAGTGGTGGGAGGATGTGTGCAAGAACTTCAGTAATAAATTTCTCAGGCTTTAACCCTGGAATTTTATTTCTCTTGTTTGTGTCGGAGTCACTGCCAGGGTATACACCCACTGACAGCCCTGAGAGAGCAGGGCAGAGTCAGCTGAAAAACCGGAATATGGAGATTTTGATCTGTGACACTACTTCAAAAGAAGATCAGAGAGTGTATTTAGCTTGGATCTGGCCTTATGGGTATAGTGAACCAAAGCTGTCATGGTTTCTTCTGAATTTTTTTGACTGTTTTATTTCCAGCAATATTTCTGTTCTCCTTTCTTTGTGTTAAGAAAGCGATCCCACGAGCTCACATTTTGCTAACCCAATCAATTCTGTGCTCTGCAGCTGGTGGAAGTGCACAGACAAACCCCATCCTCTCTCCAGGCAATTCATAACTCACCACAGCCCAGATCAGTTCCAATACTCAGGAACTGCAAAGCTCATCCCATACCCTCGCTTCCTCACTCCCAGGAAAACGAAGGAAAAATTGGGAAGGATTTTGCAAGCATGGGGGCCGTGGGTTGTTCCAGCTGTGATGACCTGATCCAGGTAAAAAATACTGAAAGTCACTGAGCAAAGATCAAAAGAACCACCAGAGGTCTTGCTGTTCAATATCCAACTTCTCGCTAGAAGAACAGGACGATGCAGGGAAGGTGCTGTAACTCCACGCTGCTCTTTGCCTTTCTGCATTAATCTGTAACTATCTTTTTTACTGGATCTTCACATATTTCCATGCATCTAAATCACATTCCCTGAAACAAATAAAGAAAAACATCCTGGGGCATCTAGTCTTTTTACTGTTATCACTGATGAAAATCTGCTTGTGACTCAAGAACATTTACTTTGCCAGGTGTTCAATTAAAACCAAACAGGGAGCACTCTGATGTGAGCGAATACTTACACGAATGAGAAATTCACCATGAACTACACAAATGTGATGCGTGTCAAACAGAAATCAATAGAAAGCTAAACACAAGAAAATAAACTCCGGTGAAATGTAAATATATAGAAAACAAAATAAATAGATGCTTCTTTTTTAGACCTCGAACCTGAAGACACTCTCATAACAAATTGCTGTTAACATCAGAAATAAGGTCATGATCTACTTGATTCTGTATCAGTTACCACATAGGAGTAAACAAAATTAATCTTAGCCCATTATTTTATCCCTCTGCAAGTTTTCAAGCATCTCTTTTCAGGACATGTTGCATTCTAGCCTAAGAAAAGGCTATAAGGTGAACCCAAAAAGAGAAAAAAAGAAAAAAACATCTTTTTTATGGGTCTTTATACTATTATCACTGGGACCGGGGAAAACAGAAACCTGGGGAAAGCACCCTGGTGACTAATTTAGAGTCATCTGGTTCAACCAAGAAGTGAGATATGCTAGATTAAACACCTACATACTTCTCCTTTCCCTTGGTTCTGGAAAACAGGATCAGAGTAAGCAATCAGGAAAAAAACAGGGCTCTGGAAGATAACTGTAGAAGAGAAGGAGGTTGAATATACCAAGACAATCACGGGAAGTGCAAATCACAGATTAAAATATTGCTAAAGGAGGCTTCTTGGAAGTGCGTGGTCCTGAGATAGGATTGTGGTTAGCTGCAGTTTGAACATCCAAGAAAAGCTGACAGCATAAATAAATAATATCAGAACACCAGAAGAGTCCCTGGTCATCATTGAAACCTCTTCTTCACAAGAGCAATCACCTCAGGGTGTTCCAAGCACAAAACATTTAGTCTTCAAAGCTGCAAAAGCACCACAGGAGATTAATAGAAAAAATAAAATCATAGAACCACAAAATAGTTTGGGTTGGAAGGGACCTTTAGAGATCACCTAATCCTACTCCACTGCAGTGAGCAGGGACACCTAACATCTAACCTAAATCTCTCCTCTTTTAGTTTAAATCATTCCCTCTTGTCCTATCACTATCTGTCTGTGCAAAAAAGTCACTGTTCCTCTTTTTTATAGCCCACTTTTAGGCACTAGAAGGTCGCAATAAGATCTCTCCAGAGCCTTCTCCAGGCTGAACAACCCCGACGCTCTCAGCCTGTCCCAACAGGATCCCAACAGTGACCTCTCCGCAGAGAGGGGAAGGGATTTATATTCAGCCACATAAAATTCCCCCCTCGCCCTGCAATTTACAGCACTTTTCTCTGCTCTGAACACTGACCTTTTATTTACACCCATTAACTCAATTTACTGCCTGAATTATGAATGTGTGTGTCAGCAGCACCAGGAATCAGCATTTCGGTGTGGGGCTCTGTTCCATTTATCTCTTGGCCGAGCTGCTGAGGAAAAGGCGATCCAAAGCATTTCCCCTGATGCTCTTCAGCAGCTCCATGAAGTGTGTTCTCACTGTAACACACTCGTGCACCTCAGGATATAAAGTCCTGTGGGAGCAGGGGAGTGCAGGAGACCTCCAGGTGATGACAAAAATACACAACTTTGGATTAGGAAAATGTTGCCACGCTAATGCTAAATGCAGGTTTTCTGCTCTTCCCTAGGCTGGAGCTCTGGCAGGAACTCATTTGTAGTGAGTCCAAGTGAGGTTGGAAAGTTGACAGGGGTATGGAAATTGAGTTCATAATGAAATGAGGACCATGAAAGATCCCAGATCATGGAACAGAGAAATAGGATCAAAAAGTTTAGAGAAAGTTTGCGGGAAAATTAGATTGAGCTTGTTTAGGCAGTGTAAAGGAGCACATGGTGTGACAACAAGAAATAAAGATGGTAATAACGTTGTGACAAGCCATTCTGTATGGCCTCTCATGTCATCCAACCCAAATCATGTCCAACAAAGACAAATTGGGTAAGAGGAAAAACCCTCTGCAGACCTCTGCTAACAGACTGTCTGCAGTTACGGATTCCTTTCTTAGCAGGTTATTAAGAGTAGATCAGACATGTCAGCTGCTCCTTCCACATCATCTTCTGGCAGGGAATAAGGACTATACTCGGGGCTGGGGATTCATCTGCCCTCGAAGTAACCACTCCAGGCTTTCTTTAGTAGTCAGTGGAGAGAGATTGTCACGTAAGGCAGTGAACATTACCCGTGTGAAAGGGTGGCAGCATTGTTCTCTGGGGCCACTTATTTATTCTTTTCAGCTGTGAGAGTGATAAAGAGATCCACCCAGAGACCCACCTTTTAGGTACTTAAACTGGAGCAGATGCCTCCCACCCAGCGTGCCTGGTATCCTTCCCTTACCTTTCTGCTCTTCCTGAACAACAGATTGATCTTTATCCGCTTATTCCCTGCTTTATGACCCTGCCAACAGCAATACAGAGCACTGTCCCACTTCTGGTGCCACTTTAGCCTCCACAGCATGCACCCTCTCCAGCCCTTCCCAAATCCCGTCACGCCAACGAGAATTAAACTCATTAGTGAATCATTTGCTTCATAAAACATTTGGTTGAAAAGCAAGATGAATCTGGGGAATCCTGATGGAATTATATACATCTCAATGAAGGCTAACATTTCAATGAGAATTGAAATGATTTTTTTTCAATGATTTTTCTTTCAAACTTCATCTACATCCGTTTAATTTTTTTCCCTTGCTCTGATTCTTTTGTACGAATCAAAGTGTGCGCATGGAACACAGATAAGAATTCACCTCATTTCATTTATACATGAATTTCTCACCTTAGGTTCTCTTTTTAGTTAATGAAAAGAGGCCAGAAAAATCGTGCCCTTTTTATCTCTGACATTTGTATTATCTCTATATCACCTCTCTGTATAAGGGTCTGTTTCCCAAATCCGGTATCAGGGCTCATTTCCCAAGTCTTAGAATCACAGAATGCTTTGCGTTGGAAGGGACCTTAAAGATCATCTCGTTCCAACCCCCCTGCCATGGGCAGGGACACCTTCCACTAGAGCAAGTTGCTCAGAGGTTCCTACACATTAGAGGCATTTCTGTGCTTTTTGAGCAAATCAGCAGGAAAACAGAAAGAAATTGGTGTGCTTGAATAAAGCCCTGTTAAGACATGAACTCTACCCCAGCCAAAACCAAGACAGGATTCTTTGAGATTTCCTTCCTGCACATATTCTAAAACTGGAGGGCCACAGCAGAACAATCTGTTGATTTTTTCAGCTGAAGTTCAATTCTTGAATTTTAGCATTTGTATAATTGATTGTAAAACTTTGTAATTCAAGTTGGTTATTTAAAGATGTCATCCAATCAGGGCATAAAAAAAAAAGTGCACTGCATTTAACTAGCTAAGATAGAGCAAATTACAATCAAATATACAATTAATATATGAGTAAACCTCATGCAAGCTGAAAATAAGATGTACATATTTAAGGCATGATAATTAACCACTGGAACAAATTACTGAGACTCGTGGTAAATTCTTTTTCATTTGGGAGTTTCTAAATCAAGACTAAATGTCTTTCCAAAAAGATATGTTCAGTTTGAAGTCATTAGGTGAGAAGCAGAATTACTGGTGCAATTTCATATTCACTATATTTCAGAAAGCCCAATTAAGTGTTCATTGCAATCTTCCCTGCCTTAATAAGGATTTGTTTATTTGGCTGTCCCTTTACAAAAGCAATGAAAATAACCATGAATATCATAAAAGTGTTAATATTTTAATATAATATGCACTGATCTGATCAAAGTACCATTCTACTGTTTACACGCACCTGGAGTGACACAGCCTGAAATTACTGGAAGGAAATATGCCATTAAGGTCCTTTCCATATACTCTAAAAGAAATTCAAATTTCTTCTAAGCATTTTGAGATCGTTTTCGTACCAATTTCAACATAAAATACTGAAACGTCACTTGGGGTGGATATTCCATGTTCATTTTCTATGACTAATCTTTAAATACATTAAAGCACACAATGATAATAACAAAATAGATAATACAAACACTGAACACTGAGCATTTGGAAACCTGACCTTGGCTATAATTAGGGAATTTGTACTTATTTGAGCTACACGTTCCTATCAGGTATTGATGTCATATTGATTTCTACTTTACATACCAGCTTTAAAAGAACAGAAACTAGTTTTTGGTCGTATTTTGCCTTACGCCTTTCTCAGCTGTTGAACTATTTACTAACGAGACAAGACTATTTAATCACAAGTAAGAGAATTAAGAGACTGCAAATAGAATGAAACAGCGAAGGAACAAGATGGCAGAGAGTAAAGATGTTTGACAAGAGAACAGACAGAGTCTGAGAAGCAGAAATATTCCACAAAAGCAGCAATAATGTGACTTTGTGAAGGTAAGAAGGGGATAAAGTTTCACTAGAGAGGTAATAATTTCCACTGGACACACTGGGATAGCCAGGGCTATGGGGAGAGAAGAATGATGAGATGCAAATTCCTACAGAAACCAAAAGATTTTGCTCCATATAATAAATAACTCGTCTTTCTCAGGACAATTCCTTCACACCGCAGTTCTTTCCAACCAAGACAAGTTTGTCCCTGGTTTCCAGCTGTGGTGGGATGATCCGGGCTGGATGTCAGGTGCCCACCAAAGCCACTCTATGGCTCCTCTCCTTGCCTGGAAGCGGGGGAAAAAGTACATATAAAGGCTTGAAAAGGGCAGGGAGAGATCACTCATGAGTTACTGTCACAGGAAAAACAGACACTACGGGGGGACATTAATTAATTACAAATCAAATCAGAGCAGGGCAAGGAGAAATTAAAACAAATCTTAAAAACGCCTTCTTCCCATCCTTCCCTTCTTCATGGGCTCAAATTCACTCCCACATTCCCTGCTTCCTTGCCTCTGGTGGCACAGAGAGAGAGGGAATGGGGGTTGTGGTCATTCCGTCACAGATTGTCTCTTCTTCTTCCTCCTCAGGAGAGGATTTCCTCACATTCTTCACTTGCTCCAGCATGGAGTCTCTCCCATGGGAAACAATCCTTCATGAACTTCTCCACTGTGGGTCCCTTCCATGAGATGCAATCCCTCAGGAACTGGCTGCTCCAGCCTGGGTCCCCCATAGGGTCACAGGTCCTGGCAGCAAACCTGCTCCAGCGTGGGATTCCCATGGGGCCACAGCCTCCTTCGGGCATCCCCCTGCTCCAGCGTGGGCTTCTATGGTGTCAGGGCCTCCTTTGGGCATCCCCCTGCTGTGGTGTGGGGGCCTCCAGGTGGGTCTCTGTCACCCTGTGGACCTACCTGTGCTGCAGGGGCACAGCTGCCCCCACCACGGGCTGCCGCATGGGCTGCAGGGGCATTTCAGCTCCAGCGCCTGAAGCAGCTCCTGCCTCTCCTTCTGCACTGACCTGGGCTCTGCAGAGCTGTTCCTCCCACATATCCTCATGCCTCTCTCCAGCCGATGGAGGTTTTTTCCCCCTTCTTACGCACATTACCCCAGAGGCACCATCACCATCACCAGTGGGCTCAGCCTTGCCAGGGATGAGTCTGCCTCGGAGCCAGCTGGCATTGGCGCCATGGATGTGGGGGAAGTATCCAGCAGATCCTGACAGAAGCCATCCCTGCATCCACCCGCTACCAAAATTTGGCCACGGAAACCCAACACTCCTGCCCCGAACTGCTCAGTAGTGTTTGAGTTTCCACTACAGAAACACCAATTACTGAACTGCCACAGTGGGCTTAAAATTACATGGCTTGCTTGTGATACAATTTCACTTGATAGGGAGGAGAAAAAAATTTAAATCCACTGTTTAGTTCTGCCCAGAACAAACAGATGTAGGAGCGCTCCCAGAGCATATGGGTTAAATTAGTGCCTGCTGTGTCCCAGCATCAGCATTTGTCTGATTTAGTGACACTTGTTTTAAACAGTTGGAAGAGGGTCCAGGCAGCTCTGGAGGTGGTTTTCAGCTGGGTTCATCCTTAAACAGCAGCCTAATAAAATCCCAGTTTTGTATTCAGTCTGTGCTGAGCTGCCACCAACTTTGGGTCACCAGAGGAGGCATTCCCTGAGATAAATTGTGCAGGTCACATAATAGCTGCACAATGTCCTTTTGATGATAAAATACTAAGCAGAGCTGACATTTAAATTAGCATCCCTGCATGTTTTCCAGCTAGATAATGATATGGGTAAGACAGCCAACACCTGTGGCACCGGGAGGGATCCAGTTCCCAGGGAACCATGGCCAAAGGTTTGTCATCATCCCAAACCATTTATGTTGCAACTGATTGAAAATAGGCTCAGACAGTCAGAACCTGGCTGTCCTGGGAGGTGCTTTGGGTTAACAAGCCTGGGTTTAATTCTTTGAGCCTCATCCCTCCTGGGATTCAGTTGGCTTCACAGACCTGAGGTCTTTGCATTGGCCCTGAAGCCTGGGGAAAAGAGGGATGAAAAGAAGAGAGAGCAAATGAGCAGATAGACAAACCACAAAATCTCTTTGCCTCTAGAGAATGGCAGAATAACTAAAAGGGCTAAAGGACTGAAATAACTAAAAGGTCATTAGAAGGACACAGAGCGATAATTTCTCAGCATTGACTTTCAGCAGTGCCTTCCTGAACAAAACAGCTCCCCTTCCCCTCTGCATTAACATCAGCTCCAGGGTCTGTTCAACAGCTGAAAGGCAGGGTGTTTTTATGCCAGAATGGTAAAATCAATGCCGTTACCCAGCATTTTCTGATGGATTTTAGCTCAGTAGTGAAGAAGTGGCTGTGTCTAATTAGAGAGACAGGTCCTACACAACCCTAGTGCCTGCCCTGTGGCCTTCCAAGCACAGTGGGTGGATTTCCTCCCACAAGGTGAGGCACCAGGAAGGGTTGTGGAGCTTCACACTGCATCAGTTTAACTGTGTTGTGAGGTGCAGGAGCTGCCTCCTTTCAGGACAGTGTGGCTCGTAAATATTATTGGGTATCAAGTGGGACTAAATGAATCAGCACAAATCAGCCAAGCTCCCTCTGCTCCGGCATCTATCCTGAAACTGGAGCCTGACCCTTCACCACTGCCTGATTTGATTTGGAGCATATTGAGGATATTTATGGCCCAGTGGCTTTAACCCTCATCAGACACTGAACCAAGAATACCCACACAGAGAGCTTCACTTCTCAGCCCCCACTGGCTGTAAATCAGCTTGCTCCACGAGTCAAGAAATCTCCCAGAGATTGTTTCTGGCTGCAGGATCACCTTGCACAACCCTTCCCCATAAACAAGGGGTGCCATTTGGAGAGGATCCTTTCAGGGCCATCCTCAGGCAAACCAAAAGGATTTTTTGGGGTTTTTTTCATTTTATTTGAACCTACCCTGTGTATCTTTCTGGCTGCCTTTTCAATGATCCTTCCCTCCAGCAAACCCCTGAAGATGAAAACCTGCTTAGCCTTTTTCTGCAACAGGCGGGGAGATAGCAACAGCTGTCCAGTCTAAGAGAAAAGGCAAATTTCAGTCAACTCAAAGCAAGGATGAAAAGTGGAAAATTCTGTCGCCAGTGAGTGCGACCTGGCACTGGGGAAAGCACATGAACATCAAAGTCAAATGGGTCAAAGCACTCAGCTCTGAGTCAATTATCATATTTTCTTAGATATAAATCACACTTCAGACAGCCTAATTCCCTCCAAAAGTAACGGCACTTGAAAGTGTGTCCTCAGATAACCCGTGCCCAGGATGAGGCCGGCAGAGGGGTTTGGCTCTGCGGAGCTGTGTCACCCACTGCTGGGTGTGCACTCAGCCCCTGCTGCTGCTGAATCAGGCGTTTCATTTGGGCAGGGTAGACATGCAAAAATATGTGAATTTCTCCAAAGCAGCTCAGTGTTTGAAAATCATTATGCTGATTTAGCATCCTGACCCTAAGCTGCTCCACGGCAGATTTAGTAAATATAGCCAAACTAAAAGAAGACTGTAATAAACCATTAAGTGCAAATCAAATAGCTTGGTTAATCACTGTGTAACTGCAGTTTTATACAGCTGTCTGCTTCCTTGAATTGCACTGGGATAAATCCGCAGTGGCAGATTTGACCCTTTGCTTCTGTGCTTTAGTTCCCTGCCCGTAAAAAAAGCAGGATAATATATTTCCCCAAGGCACAGGGCTGTTGCAAAGATACCTAAACTTAAATTGGTGATTCTCACTTATTAATTTGATAATATGCTACTTGAAGCTAGAAGAATGCAAAGAGCTGACAAAGAAAAGGCAAACTAAAACAAAACAAAACAAAAACAAGAAAGGAACTAACCCACAAGTCAGGCTTCAAGAAATGCTGCTGTTGAGTTTGGGCTGAATGTGAGTGGGAGTGAGGGCCAAACCATGACATTTTAATTAAATGAAAGCAATCAGTTCCCTCTGCTCAGGAGAGATAATGGAGAACTGTACAGCTTGCTGTGGGATGTTAATCCTACATAAGAAGCTGCTGTAGGATATAACCCTGTTATAATGCCTAGAATTGCATTAACACAGCAAAGAGGGGTCTGGACCAGCCCTGGTCTTACCTGGGGTTCTTCTTGGCTTTATTTCATAAAGGTTGATGCTGCAAATGTAAGAAATTAAGCAGATGTCCCTCTTCTTTTTGTATTTCAGGTTTTATATCGTGGTAGAAGTTTCCAGACAAGGCAGACACAGCTGGAAGGTGCTGGTAGGGAAAGAGCAAGAGAAACGGGTAACATGTAAAGGGAACAGGGATTATTCTTACAAAACTTCTCAGGAGAGTGATCTCAGTAAAGAATTTCTGTGAGTAATTTCTTGCATCGAAAGTTGGAGTTAAGTCATGGACTGTGCTGGTGATACGAAGCTGGAGAGCAGCATGAATACAAAGAGCATTGGAAAAATCACACAGGAATAAACACATGCCTTTGAAGCTTGTCAAAACAATAAAAAAAGGATTATGCTCTGTAGCACAAAATGATCTCATGCATTTTGGGATGAAAAATAGGGATTTCTGCTCTAGGGTGTTTAAAAAGGTGTGAGTCACTCCCGGACTGAGACACCAGCCAGATGCAGCCGTGGAAGAGGCAAAGGTGACCCGCAGCTACATCACCATCAGGGACCACTGAGCACTCACCTGGTGTTCTTGAGACAGGCCAGGTCATGTGTGCTGAAGAAAGAGGAAATCCAACAGTCAAAGGTGCAGAAAATTTATTCCTGGAATTGATAGGATATTCTATTTAACGCAAGAAAAAGAAAATTAAAATAAAGTAGGTGACCTCTTCTTCTGTTTACTCCAGAAAATTGAAGTCTGAAAGGGATGAAATTGCAAAGCTGTCCTTGGGGTTAAATACCAGGGAGGAGAAAAGAGCTGCTTAAGTCAAAGGACAGACCTACCGAAAGAGAATGTAGGTGTAAACTGCCCAGAAACAAATAAATCCAGTCTGAAAATCAAAGGGAAAGGCTTCTTTCAGCCAAAACAGTGAGGTGAAGAAGAAGCATTCAGCCGAATAGGGAGGAAAATCCAGCTTTTCACATAGAGCTTGATGGATAACAAAGTGGAGCAGAGTGGGTACACAAACACTTTTACAGAGTGAAGAAAGGGGGAAGGAAAGGGAAGGATGTTGGGGTAACTTCAGTACTCAGAAGACAGTAAAAATATTAACACTCTTCTTCTTAAATAGTTGAGCAATTTGTAAACAATACAAATAATCTTACTGAAAAATAATGAAGAAATGGATGTCAGCTAATACAGATTTGTTGAGAAGAAATCATATAAAGGAAATATAATCTCTCTCTCTGACAGGAAAACAGGCCAATGGAGAGAGGAGTAGCAAGAGATGCCTCTTTTACCTAAGACTTTTGGCAGTACCTCAAATGCCATCATCATAAACAAGTGTCAGAAGCCAACTCAGCAAGAAACAACCCTAGAATTGGTGCAAAACTAGAGGAATAATCAGACACAGAGAGGAGTTGCCACAGGTTTGCTGTTAAAGTGAGGTATTGAGTAGTTTCTCACAGGGTTTGCGGTGGGTCTTGCAGTCTTCAGTGTTTTCATCAGTGAATTCCTCTTTTGTTTTGTTGCTACAGCAAGAGAGAAAAAGCTGCTTTGTGAGATGAACAAGCATGAGAAAAATTGGTGTGGACAAGTGCAAAACAATAACCCTCAGTAAAAATCAGCTTATACCGATAGAGGATGGGATCCAACTGCTTAAACCATTGCTCCTCAACACAGTACCTGGGAGACTTCGCAGATCCAACCAGGATCAAGTTAAATATGCTGGTGCTCCTAAAAAAGCCAAACACCCGATAGGACCATATGAGACACACATTCCTTGGCTCTTATCTATTGGAAGTGCCTTGATTCTGTAGATTTGAGTGCCACACATGAAGATGTAGACCATGTGTAGACAAGTGGAACTAGAAGAACTTATAAAAGTTTACAGGTCATGACCCCTGGAGAGGGGTTGACAGATCTGGGGCTGTTCATACTGGCGAGGAGAGGAGAGAAGCAGAGAGAGAGACAGCAAACAGATTCTGCTGCAAAGAGGATAATCTATTCTTGCTGCCTCTGACAGGAGAGTGAGAATGAAGCTTGAATTATATCAAAAATTACAGGGTATACATTTAGGATAAATAATCTAATGAATGGTGAAGCATTTGAATTCATTACCTGGATGATCTGTCTTCTGCATCGGAGTTATTTAAAGATAGACCAGGAAAATGTATGGCAGGAAGAACATGAGTGGTGATGCTGGTGAAAGACTGTGTGACGATATGAACAGCTACTCAAATTCCTCTTTTTCTCTGTTTTGAAGGTTCTGATGAAATGGTCTGTGCAATAAAATTTCTTGAGAATACAGGCAAAAAGGCCTGAGGTGCAAAGACCAAAGTTCACTTTGGCATACACACATGAGCCGTTCATGCATCACCTGTACATATCACCCTTGCCCTGAACTCCTGGGGTCTCTTATTCTTGCAGGGGTTTGCAGCTGGAGTTCTGAGAGCTCAGGTGTGAGGGTTTTATGTCTTTTGGCAGGCTTAATCAAAACCAGTCATTCTTCAGCACTTAATTGTGAAAATTGTGCATCAGAAGGAAGAAGTGGACAAAGGATTATGGTATAACAGAAAATTAATTAGTATATCTCTTGGCTTATTAAATTTGCTCTAAGAAACTTTTGGACTATTCAGGAGTAGGAAGATATTTATTTCTTTGGCATAACTTTGTTTCCAAGTCAAAGGGTGGTTTTTGAACACTAAGCTAACCAGAAGTTTTGAGTTGGGTTTTTTTTTCCCCCTCCTGAAAAAACCTCAACCATCTTATGAATGGAAACACACAGATAAATGAGTGGTCATGCATAATTTATAACATTTGCTTTAACACTGATGAATCCCAGGCTCATTTTTTCTCTCCTTCTGACTGAATGCTGATTATCTGACCTTTCTCACACTAACAAAATGTGGCAGTCAGTGACCTGCTGCAGGATGTAACCTCGTAGCCGTGCCTCACCACCCCACTCATCGTACCAGAGCTTCACTCTTTGAGCAGTTTTGGGCACCAGCCCTCTTTTGACTGCGGGGCTGGTTTTGCAATAATCTGATGCATCTCTGATTATCAAACTTTCAGGGAGGTGACAGATGCCAGTTCTGACTCCCTGCTGTTTCCAAGTCCTGTACCAGCAGGAGAAAGGTGATATCTTTTCAGAGCCTGCCATGGAAAAGGAAGGATTTGGAGCATCTTCTACCTATTTATCTAATTCTCTTTCATCACCTCCCCCCCTAAATACAATTCTTTGGTATAACCTAAACAGGGGAACTGAAACAAACAGCTTCACAGCATGACTATAATCTATTTAAGTCGTTTTAAAGCCAGCAGATGTTTTATAGCCTAAGATTTTCAGTGCTGTCTCTTTATGGACTTCTGCTACTCTGCAGGTGGCTCAAACTAGGCCAGTGACTGCAGACAATTAAAACTTAAAACCTTCCATTAGCAGTCACCAGGTCGCCAGGTCACTCTGATGCTTAAATGCACCTTCTGTCACAATTCACTCAGGGCAGGTCAAACTGTGCTGGATGCTGCTCAAAGCCATCAGAGCCAGCCCGCAGTGACCTGCTGCCTGTGGTCAGGAGAAGACAGAAATAAACTCCCTGATCCCTTCAGCCACCTCTGGGTCTGGCAAAATTTAGCAGAGCCTGTCATCTGTACCAGATTTGAGAGATGTTCCAGAAATTTGCTTCTCCCCAGTGCCTACTCGGACCCACCTGTGAGTATTACACTCTAATACTGCCATCAGCAGCATTTTGGGCCACAGAATCCTCCCCATTTCGCAGATTTCACATCCATCCACACTGCCTTCCTACCACTTCACCTATTTTCGGGGTCACTCCTGGCATTCCATGATATGTTGGCCCCTCTTATATGGAAATTCTCAGGCTCGTTGAAGGATCACTTGCTGAGGGCATGCATGAGGCTCAGGTCAAGCATTACTGCAGGAAGAATTGATTTCCTGATGCAGTGGCCTCTGGCTTTAAGAAATTTAACAGGGGCAGTGACATGCCATGAGCCAGATGCAAATAAGACCTCAGCCAGATCAATGACATCACACAATGGTCTGCAAATCTGTTCCTGGAGTATAAGCACACACAAAACACTGATTGCCTTTAACAAAGGCTTCAAAATGTAGATAGAGAAGCATAAGCCTGGTTTAAATGTTGCTGGCTTCAGTATGCTGCCCACATGCATAAAACAACAAAGTAAACCATTTTGTTTGCCATGTCATATTTAATGTAAACACCAAATACTGCTTGTTTCAATATTTTATTGTACTCTGCAGCTGTCTGAATCCATAATTTTATGTTCTAAACCAACTGAGTCAGAATTTATGAGTAGGCTTTTAGTAATGATCTTCCAAACATGAAATGATTGTGCTGGTTGTTTAAATGAAAAAGGAGTGACCCTTTTCTTCATGCTTTAACTCAGCCTCCTGTGCTGCCTTTTCCATAGAGGACTGGAGCATGGAACAACTATGCTGTCTGTAATTTCTCCCCCAGGGTCCCCCCTGTTATTTAGATTTCAGCTCCTTGATATTAAAAGGTCACTTAGCAAAAAGAGAATGCCATATTATTCATTCCTCCCCACCTCCCTGGCCCGTACTGCCTCTCCTCTTTTTGTGGAGATACGCAGAAATTAGCAGCCAGTGCTTGTTTAAAAGCAGTGCCTGAACCTGAAGGAGAGCTATTGACTCTTGTTTTTCATTCATTGTGCTCTTGTCTTGTGTTAGAGGGAGATTTTTCCCAAAATGCAGCTGTCATCACCCCACTCCTCCCATCTCTTTCCCAGACATCTTCTGCACACTTGCACTGAACCCTGTGTGCCACAGCTGTTGCCCAGGGGCAAGAGTCGCTGGAAGCCCTTGTCATGCCAGCTGAACTTGCCATGGCCCACTGGCAAAACAGTTCCCTTGACTGGAGTCCTTCATTTCCAGCTCATTCTAGGGAAAATATCCAGGTTATTGTAAGCCTTCCCAAAATACAAGAGATGCAGCCAAGTCATGGTGAGATAACTAAATACAATGAAGAAAGATGCTGGATCTACTGGAAAAGTCCTCCATCTTCCTGTAGTGGCGAGATCAAATCTGACAGCCTGAGTGGGTTCATCCTTGTTGCCTTCAAATCCCACCAGAGAACGGACCCCAACTCCTGACCCAGCTGGAGCTGTCTGGGTCTTGTCCACACTGCTCACAGCAGCACCATCCAGCGTGGGCTGGCTACATCCACACTTCATCTCAGATCTCCTCTGGGTCCTGGGTGGCGTCCCTGTAGCGCTGATCCATAATTGCTAATTGTCTTTCTCCTCAGAGTGCCCGGAATAATCGGAGGGCTGGGTTCACAGCGGGGTTTTCATGGCACGACGTCAGTCAGGGTTGTGTGTCCCCACTCCGGGGCACGACCGGAGCGCGATCATGGAGAGGGGACAGGGCCGTGCTGAGACAGTGCCCGGGGCACAGGGAGCCCAGCTGACGTGATCTGTGCCTGCACTGCGTGTGTGGCACTCGCAGGATGTTATGCTCATTCTTAAATATTATCTCAGTTAATATCCTGCTGTCAGGAGAGGCAGGGGAGAGAAAACCGTATGGCCCTGCTATCGTTTCTCCTCAGCACCAGCGGTGGAATTAGGATATGTGTGTTACTAAGAGCCAGCTTATCTGTGGCAGCGCTTCAAAACAATTTCCTTCATCTGGTCATCTTGTGCTTCAAGGCTATTCACTTATTTAAGTACCTTTTAGCAACCAGTATCACTCAGGCAGCGAGGATGCCTGTATTTTAAGCGAGTTTCATTATTTCTTTGCTATATACTGTAAGCTCTAATATGCTCACTCGGAGAGACTCTGGTTGGAGATAAATCAGGAAATGCTTCCAGAAAAAACTGTCATTTCTGCTTTCTTGTCATTGGTTCTTTATTGTAATTCTTATTTGTTGCAGTTCCCTGCAGCAATTTCTTTACAAGGATTGCTTTCTGGTGAACTTTTTGCAGTGAACTTCAGCTGTCACAGAAATTGCTCATCACATCTGCGTTCCTGTGTCATCTGCACCCCACTGTGCTAAAGCTGATGGGAGACTGAGGGCTGCAAATGTTGCCTGGTTTTCTTCAGTCCCTGTTCTCTTTCTTGTACAGTGCAGGGAAACACATAAATTGTAGGTTCTTCACAAATAATGAGGTGCCCCGTCCAAAACCTGCTAACCTTATGGAAAGCCCCATCAGTTTTAATGGACCTGCTCCTTATTCCACCAAGAAACAGCTCTGACCTTCACTAATGCTGACTTCAGTGGGAATAAATCCATGTGTAAATTTTAAAGAAAAGGGTTTGTGAACAGGGCACTGCCTCTGTGTCCACCACACATCACTCCACCACGACACTGGCAGTGCCTTGTTCCTGCTGTCCCCAGAGGCAAAAGGAGAGCTGAACGGCAGCCACCATGGACAAACAGCAAAGGACAGGCTGTGGATATGCCAATTCAGGCCAGGGGATACAACTCCAGCACAGAAGTTATTGCTGTTCCTTCAGAGCATGGAATCACAGAATGGTTTGGGTTGGAAAGGACCCTTAAAGGTCCTTTAGTCTAAGCCTTCTCAGGCTGGGTTTTAAGCTAAAGGCAAGTCAGCCTCCTAATAAGTGGAGATCTTCTAAGCTCATTTAGTGTATGAGAGACATCTCCCCAAAGAGACATTTGTCTTCTTTAAAGGGGCAATTCCACAGTCCCTTTATTCGACCCAAGGTTCTGGGTGCTAGTATTATTTCAAGATCCCTCTGCCTCAGCCAATTATTCCTTTGTCTTTCTTTTTGTCATTGCTAGATTTTCTTTGACTGTGCTTAACTGGGCTGGCTGTAACAAAAGTAAAAACTACACGCTTCCCCCCACGAAAAACCCGAAAAACACTGAGAGAAGTTCTCTACCAGCTGAATTTCTCATGCAGATTCCTCATGGAAATGATCTTTATCACAAGGAAGCAGGCAAGATTGTACAGTCAAAGGGAGGAGGGTAATAGGATCACTTATTTTCTACACCAGCTGAGAGTGATGTATTAAGGAGACTGTAAAACAGAATCCTAGAGCAGATGAAATAAATCTCCCTCTGGAAAACACTTTAACAACAGCAGAGAAAGCCCACACAGACTCTTTCAGCTTGAACAATTAAATCTTCAGTGTCTATAATGAGGTGAAATGGATCCCACACAGGAGAAAGGAGATTTCCAAGGCACAGAGGCACATTCACATCAGAGCTGTCCAAAGCCACTGCTGCAGATTGAGCGTAACTCAGAAAACTTAACCAGCTGATCCCCTTCATTTTGTTCCATAATTCTGGGGTTTGGACCAGCCAGAGCCAGAAAGCTTCCTCCTGAACAAAAAATAACTCTCTTTAATTACAACAGCTCCAGTTGGGAGTGATGGAGGGAGAACACAGCGTGTCTCTGTTCAGATCCACGGCGAAGCTGGGGTGAAAGGATAGGCTGCATTGGTGTGGCAGGAAATCAGACAGAAATAGGCCAATTATTATTAAAAAAAAAAAAA